>VZDJ01000623.1:3862011-4079212 GCA_008694505.1 Cyanoderma ruficeps | reverse complement strand
TCTATCTATCTATCTATCTATCCATCCATCTATCTATCCATCCATCCACCCAAACATACATACATACACACATACACAAATTCATTCTTTTTCTAGGAGATATAGAGCAGAAGCAAATTGATCAAGCCACCTGGAAGCGAGAAGGCAGGAGGACGGCGATACAACGCCCTGAACTGCCTCTGCTCTCCCGGCTGCTCTGTGCTCGCCCTGCCCGCTCCCGGCTTTTTGAGGATGCGACAAGTCGCAGTGCCGGGGCGCAGCATCCTCGGAGGAGCGTGTGTGCTCCCCCCGCCCCGGCCCCGTCCAATCAGGGCGCTGGGGGAGGGATGCTCGGGGCAGGGATGCACGGTTGCCAGGCGACAGCAGCGTCCCCGTGTCCCGTCCCCCCCACACCCCTGTCCTCCCCCCGGGACCGGGCTGCGCTCTGCCCGCGCTGCCGGCGCAGTTAAACAGCCGCGGGGAGCCCCGCAGCATGGGGCTCGCCTCCTTCCCAGGGCTCCCGCCACAGCCCCGCTCCCGGCCGTGCCAGGAGCGATAGCCATCTCAAGAGTGAGAGCTAGGACCGCTGTCAATGAATAAATGGTAGGGATAAGGCTCAGCCGACCCCTCCGCGCAGCGCTGAGCGCCGGGGGAGGCGGTCTGCGAACGCCAGCCAGCTCCCACTCCCTGTCTTTGCAACTCTAGGTCGCCTCCTAATTTAAAGCTTTGCACCAATCCCCTTTGCCCGGAAAGGAGAGGAAATCTAGAAAGATGCCAGGCTGCGAAAAGGGACCCCAATTCACAGCGCCGGTCCCAGGCGCTGCCTGGCTAAGCAGAGCCAAAGTTGGTCAGAGGAACGGGAAGCGGGTGCTCCGGAGGAGAGGGGAAAGGAAGGGGATCATCGCTTGGTGATCACAACCTCTCCGTCCCGTTGTCCCCCTCTTCTCCTTCCCTCACAGCTTACCTCTGACCACTTAGGAGGCCTTGATGAGTTTCCATCGGGATCCGATCCAAGGTGGGGGGGAGAAAGGGTGATTGTTCCCAGAGGAAGGAGCTCACACAAGTTTGGGGGGTGAGACTCCCCGGTGGATGTTTAACGAGCGGATCGGGAGGCCCGCGATGCCCGGGGGCAGCTGGAGACCCTCACCAGGACCTATCCTCATTGCACGGTAAGAATCTGGGCACTGCATCCCACATCCCCGTCTCTGCATCCTGCGTCTGGAATTCGCGCATCGCGGTCCTCACATCCCCGTATCCCGCATCTCAATCCTCTCATCCCACTCCTCGCATCCCACACCCTACAGTCTGGATCCCTGCATCCCGGTCCCTGCAGCCCACCCCCGCCCCATCCTGCCCTCTGGACCAGACGCAGCCGCTGCCCCGGGGGTTGCGGGTTGTGCAGCCAGGAAAAAGTTTAAAGCGGCAAAATGCGAAGAGGTTTCCTGACGGGATTCGGGCAGCAGGAGAAACGGGGAAAGGGGAAGCAGCAGGAGAACAAGAGCTTTTACACTTGCAGAGGAAGGGTAGGGTTCAGGGGTACCCCTGTAGTCGACAGCTGTGGAGGGCTGGGGGAGACTGTGCAGAATGGAGCTGTGTCCAGATGTTGCCCAGAGGCTTGTGCTCCCACAGGCTTTGGGGGTGAAGGGATCCTTGCCATCCTATGCCCTTCCTTAACCCGGGGTGGAAAGTGCCAAGCCAGCAGCTGGCAGAGCTGTGCTGAGTGCCCAGCTCATCTCCCTGGATCTGCTGCTGGGAGAGAGGGGGAGAGAGGGGAACCTTAAAGAAATTGGAAGTGCTTTGCTCCTCTGGGAATATCTCCCCTGCAGGGACCTGGCCCGCTCCAGGATGCTAAAATTGGATTATTTCAAAAAAGAAGGAGAGATTAGGGGGGATTATATAGCCATTGTAACTGTTCCTCATGTATATATCTGCCCAGGTATCTGTGTGTCCATGTGAGTACACAGCCAGCTGTGTAGGTGTGTGTGCTTCTGGAGCTGCCTGTGCCTGTGGATGTGCCTTGTCCACGTCCCTGTGTCTCTGGGTGTGCAGGTCTCTATCTGTGCTTCCGTGTTTGCTTGGATGCATGTGGATGTTTTATATGTCCAGATTCATAGGAAAGTGTTTTTTATTCCTAGACAGTGTTTATCTAACCCCCCGTAGACCTAGAGGTGTGTGGGTTCGTACCTTCATCCGTGTGTGTGCCAGCCCCACGTATCTGCTGGGACACACATGTGGGTGTGAGATAGTGTATCTCCATGCCAGTGCATAGGTAGGAGCTGGGGGAGAGTTGGATTTTGGGGGCTTTATGCCCCCACGTTGTCACAGTGTTTCAGTGGATCATTTTATGTACACATCCCTGTGTTTCAGCAATCTTGATAAAACTCAAGCAATTCATGAAAAACTAGGCAGGCATCTCACCAATACTGCATTGAACTGAACTAAGGATTTGCTGGTAGTTTGTGCATTCTTTGGCTTCTTCTCAGTTTATGCCACCTGCTGAAGATCATTTTAGTTCTTTCTTTGTTGATTTGCTTTTTTAATTAGTTAAATCAGCTTTACAAAACACTCATTTGGAAGACTGTGAAACAGAACAGCCTGGGACACAGACTGGTACCTATTTCAGCTTGCATAAGTATATGTCTCATGTTGATTAAATATTCATGAAAACAATTTAAAAATCACACAACCCACCTGATCAAATACGTATTTTGGGGAAATTATGTTTTTCATTTTCTTGAAATGCACCTAAATCATGATGACTTCTTCTGCTGTTATTTATGTTGATAAATGTATTACAAGAAAAGGTAACGTCTCTGGTTATATTGGGAAAAATTGCACATTAAGTTAATTTTATTCACCATTAAGGTAATAGAAAAATTATACATTGGTAATGTTCATCCTTTGAGTGAAACCAGTAACAATTCATGCAAATCCTTTTTAATGAACTGATTATTTGAAGAGAAATGCAAGTTAATTTACCCCTACTAGAATATTTCATACTTTAATTTCTATTGAGTTTCTTCTTGTTTGTTTGTGTGTATGTTAGGGGGTTGTTTTAAGAATAATGCTGTCCACTACCTTCAATACCTCTAGAGCCCTCCATTATATATCAAACATAAAACACACTCCAAAACAGAAAATATATTAGTTGGTTAACTGCTCTGTAACTTAAAGACAAGTAAAATGGCATTGATATTGAGTACATTAAAACTAGACTTTCATCCTGGAGCCAAGATGCTTTTCCAATCACTGTTTATGTTTGCCTGGGTTACTTGTGTTGATGACCTACTTTTAAGCTTCTACAAATAAAGGAATAAAGTTTTTTTAGGCAAATGTTGACACCTTGTCTAGGAGTGAGATTCTAATTTTATCATTGAAAGACTGGATCTAAAGCAAGATGCAGGGGTAAGGTATCTTTCTGGATTCACATAATGTTTTTACAGTTAAATAAATGTGACAAAGCAAAGTTCTAAATCAGACTGGAAAGCCAAAATAAAAGAAATACATTACGAACAATGCTATCATTCAGTTCAGTGGTCTGTGTTACATAAGTGGAGCTGAATTTGGAAATGAAGGCAGTGTAGGGACATGTAGTGGCATTAAAGAAAGGACAATTTGGATGTTTTATGTGAACACAACTTGCCCATGGCAGTGTCCTACAGAACATAGATTGTGCTGTGGCTCACAGAGTCCTGTATAGAATGCTGTAAGACATGAAAGAGCTGGTTCTAATGTTGCTTATGCTGGGGTCAAATTGCAATTTTACTTTTAAAGGCAGTGGGTTAAATTCTCTGTTTGCCTACAAGGATTCAAGTGGGTCACATGAAGCGTGCACCCACCAAAAGTCTGATTTGCCAGTGCAATTTGAGAATCCAGCATCAAGATTTCAGAGGGTGTGAGATCCTGTCTGTGAGGCTGCTAAATTTGCCAACAGCATCCTACTGATGGGATTTCATCCTCTGATCAGTTTTTGAAAGCTGTCTCCACAGTTGTGTAAAATTTTATCAGGATTGTTGCACCTGGTTTACTCCAACTTGTATATAACTATTGATCAGTTAGTATGAATTTTTTGGTAAAATCACTCTCAGGATGTCATAGAACATCACCAAGGTGTTTGACACTCTCCAGGATCAGACAGCATTACTGTCTATGTGGGAATGTGTATAACTTTGGCAAGCTACATAAGCTCTTGTGAGGATGGTGTAATGTTGACTGTTGAGGCACTTTTTGCTTACTGGTATAAAACTGGTTTTATAAAGCAGGTTTAAATCTTATTTGAATTTTTCTTAATCAAGAACTTAGTCCAGGTCAGAGAGTTAAAGAGAAGATTGTCCTCTTGCTGTCTCCTAGTGTAGAGAATGAGTCTGTGCTTTAATCCCTGAGTGGGTTGCATTTGCAATGGAGGGGTATCCACAGCCAACAAAACAGAGGGACCAGGGGGAGAATCAGCCACCCTGCCCCTGCAGCCAGCCCTGAATGTCCACAGCAAAACCGTGGTGGACCTGGGGTCCAAAGGTAAAGGAAAGGAGGGCAGTATCCTTCAGGGGTACCATCCTCCTGAGTCTCTGCCTGGGACTGTTTCTTGCTATGAATTTAGCAAGACAACTTTCACTCTGATAATCCAGCCCTAAACTGGCAGAAAAAAAAATGGAGCACATTTCATTTTATGAAAATAAAGATTAACTGAAAATCTTGAGTTTAATTTAGCAGTTGGAGTAAAATTACAAAAAAAAAAAAAATCCTCCAAGGCACAATGATGCCTGGGAATAGCCTCAATGCAATTGTCAGGTATTTCCACTGGGACAAAACCACAGTTCATTGTTAGGAGTGCTTTAACTATTGCAGATTAGTACAATTTCTTCAGGTTTCTTTCTTCAGATAAGCCCAGAGTGCCCTGTGTGATCTCAAAGGATTTGCTGGTTTACCTATTGTCTTAAGAGGTATTTAGACATTTATTACAGCAATGTGTAGGTTTTCAAAAATACTGCAAGAAATATACTGTCTTGTATCCAGCTGCCTTTCAAGAGTAACGCAGCAAATTTTCATGGGGGGGTAAATCACTGTGAACCTATAAAAGTCAAAAGGAAGAGAAGCTACAAGAGCTACAGCAAATTATACAAAAAAAAAAGTGCTGTAGAACGATATTGTTTTTATCTGATATTGGTCCTCTCAAATATAAAATTTTGTAGTTGGAACAATTATCATGCTCATTTTCATGACTATGCTGAGATTATGGGAGTATTTACATAGTCAGCAATGATACTGTTTGTGTAGGAAGCTCCTCACGTAAATCAACAGGCTCTCCTAAAAGTGTAAGAATCAGGTTAGCAGCTTTTCCAAACTGTCTAAGACCCAACATATCCACACACAAAAGCATGTCCTCAACCCCAGTTACTGAGGCAGACTTCCTTCAGAACACTTCAAAGTCTGCCAGGGGGCTTGAACTTCATAGTACTGGTGACCTTGACCTTCAAAGTCACTTTCCCAGTGACTTTGGGATACAGCATGTTCAGCAAAAACATAAACTAGATCAAATATGCATCAGGCAAGGTGTGTAGAGAGGGAATGGCTGATAAACTTTTCATGGATGAAATGGGAGTTTGGACTTTGGGTGGATGCTGTCAGACCTTGAAATTCTGCACTAGAAAAGTGAATAGAGAAGGGAGAAGAAGTTGTGAAAACAAAAAAAAGATTGAGGAAAATGTCTCTTACAAGACAAAATGGGAAAAATAAAGATAAGAAAATTGCTTGATAGAAAAGGGAAAAAAAATCAGTAGAGATACTCAAATGACTATTCAAGCTGGAAGAAAAGTAAATTAAATGATAAGCCAGTTGGAGGAAGACGAGACTTTAAGGCAGATGAAGGTGGTGAAGTCAGTGAAGACATTGTCAGACTCCAGAGGAAAATCAAGCAAGTCGACAGGAAACAATTAAGTCAAAACCTAAGTGGGTGACCACAAAGTCAGCAAATTCATAGGACAGAACTGCATTAGGAGAAATAATGGGACAATTGGTTTTTCATGTGAAGAAGGATGAAAAGGATGAACATGTTAGTTTAGAGTACCCTTTAAGGAACAAAGTAGCTGAAAGAAGGGGTGCTGAACAGGGGAGGTAGACTATGCCAGTGAGAAGAAACAAAAATGCTCTTGAGAAAATGAAAAGTGCTTGAGGAGAGAACAAAGGGAAGAATTAAATTAGGAAGCAAAATGAAAAGATTTGGACTGGAATGACATCAGAGGAAAAGCACTAACAAAGGCTGGAANAAAAAAAAAAAAAAAAAAAAAAAAAAAAAAGAAAGAAAAGAGCATCAATGGGTGTGGGAGGTATAGAAAAGTCACCTCCCACTGGTACAGAGGAGGAGCTGAGGCCTGAGCTTGCCAGGAGGAAAGAGCTGAAGGGAACCTGAAAACTGAGAAAAACCTTTGTCTAGAACATGACATGCTGGTGGAAGACAGAGAGAAGAGACATTATGCAGAGTGTAGACACTGACAGTCCTCTCAGCTGAGAAATACAGTAAAACCTACACATTAGCTTCCACTCCCATGAAAAACTCCACTAACGAGCCCACACACAAACCAGGGACAGTTTTTGTGTTACCTAAGTGCTGCATCTGGAGAAGGAACACACAACTACATAACTGCACGATGTGGGGCTCTGCAAAGCCTCAGCCTCTGTGGGTTGTAGTGGCTGGTCCTCCAAAGGACACTTTGTTGAGTGGACAGAGATCCTGCCCTGTGCTCTGTGAAGGAGGATGCTGCAGACAATTCACAGAGTAGAGGGATTCTTATCTGGAATGAGCCCTGCAGGGAAGCTGGCTGGGATAAGTGGGCAATGAGGGGCTGTTTTATTATACTGAGAGATTCTAAATCTCTTCCAGCAAATACGTGTCAGATGCCAAATCTAACACTAAAACAATATTAATGGCTTGCAATGGGCTTTGAGCACTGGGTGGTCAAACTGATGCTGACGTGTAGGATGGGGCACCATTTGAAAAAGGTTTGAAAATCTTACAAAATATTGTTTCACACCTAAATTCCTAAAATTTATCCCTAAATATATTCCTAATTTTTTTCAGCCCTAAAAGTTCCTAAATTTTGTTTCATCAGTAGTGTGACTCCCTGCTCCATAGACATGTTATAGCAGGGCTGGTACAGAAATTGTCTCTGTTATAGGAATGCAGGTTAAATACACTCCTCTTCCCTGGCGAAGAAAGGAGCCCCATGGAAAACTAGTCTAGAGTTCTCTGAGAGGCTCCTAAACCAGTATTGACCTTGTTGACCTTGAGCAGTTAAAAGTACAGCTCACTACATCAGGATGGTTGTCTATTTTCCATAATGTGGCTGCGATGAAGTCTCCTTAGGTCCCAAACTGTCCCCGGCTTGTATGTGCCAGGCCTCCACGATGGGACACCCGCAGCTGTGCTGAGGGAACATTTCTACATGTGTGTTTTGTAAGATATTTTTGGCTGAGGTATTTCTGGATCCAGTACTTACTGCCTAACAATTTCTGTATTGCTTTTTAATCATTACATATTATATTGTTACTACCAATTTAATTCACATTGGTTGCATCATATAGTGAAGAAATTATCAGGAAAGCGTGAGAAGACATGTTCTGCTGGTGTTTAAAAATATTACATTTGTAATGCTTAGCAGAAATTGGCTGCCCTACTGTTAGACTCAAAAAGTAAGAAATGTGATAAAAATCAAGAAGCAAATTTTGGGGAGGTTTCCAGAACTCATAGAATGATTAATTTTTTTCCCTTTCATTTATCTGTATTTTCATGACAATGGAAAGCAGAAAAATAGACAAAAGGATGGAGGAAAAAAGAAAGATAAACATATTGTGCAGTAACACATGTAGCATTTAGTGCTGAGGTATTAAAAGAGTATGCATGGATCAGCTCATGTGGCAAAGAAATGTCAAAAATTATCTTTCTCTGCAAGACCATTTAAAATTGATATTTTTATGCAAAAAATATAATTGGTTTTGCCATGACAAATCAGTTTTCAAAAAGCTTCCTTATAATTTTTGTGAGATTATGTGTGTATTTGATTGTTGAGTGCCACCAGTCAAGAATATGACTATGGATTTCTTTGCTTTCTATCACAGATTTTTAATGACATTTTTACAAACCTTTAGTCAGTCAGAAAGACACCTTCACTGTATGTCAACTGAAACTGCATTTGGTTCTGTTGTAAAATTTCCAGGTGTTTCTGTTATATGACAAATTAAATGGTTTGATTTTACCTTGCAACAGATGTATTTTGCCAGTTTTTAACTCTGCCTTGCAAAAAGCAGGGGAGAAAAACACCCACATGGGCATCAACATAGTAATGTTGGATTAAACTTTGCAAAATTTTGTGAAAAGGATACCTTACAACTCCTAATAGATGTTACAGTGCCTTATTTGCATAGAGACTATTAAGTTTCTTGTTTTCCTTATTATGAAATACTTGTCCATAAAATAATATTTTACTAGAAAATTTGCAAAGTTTATAGGAATCTTTTTAGATATTTTGCAAACACTGTAAGAACACACTAAAGTATACTTGTTAAATCTACCTTGCAAGTGTTTCATTGTATTCCCTCTGAAGCTCTTAATCGTGCTGCTCATTTTGTTCCTTGCAGTCACCATGGCTTTAGAAGAGCCCTGACAACACCAGAGATCAGCAGATAATGCATTTTATTAAACAGGTGCAAGCTCATCCTACACTGACTGATGATGAGGTTGGGTTATCAGGCAAGCCTTTGCTCTCAGAAGTTGAGGAAAAGGAGAGCAATTGTGTGGAAATGGTAGACCAACACTCAAGTCTGTTCTAGGCAAACACTCCTAAAATATCCAGCTCAAACTTCTTTACTACACCATTATTACAAATGGCATTTACCTCAAAAAACCCCCCCAAAAAAGGATATTTACTTCATAACCAAGAAAAGAAATGAACCATCTACCTGAGGTCTTAAAAGCAGAACAAACCCCACTGCTGTTCCAACAAAAGCAACATGCAGCCCATGTCTTTTTCATCCATTCACTTGTCATTGTCGCTGTCATAAGGTGCATTTACATATGGCCAATCCCACAGCTGATTCACTAAGATGATTTTATGGGTGAAAAGGGAACATGACTTAATGGAGTCACTCCAGAAATACAAATGAAATCAGATAACTTTCAGAGAATAATAGCTTTCCTTTCTGAAGTGGACTTTAAATCTCTAAGAAGAGAATAGCTCTGCTTAAAGCAATCTTTTCTTCTTCACTCAGAAGTGATCTCCGATTAATTGTGGAGTTTAGCTGAACTTTGCTTTCCTTGGTATCCTAGGAGAAAAGCTCTGACAGACTGGGAATTTTAACTTGTTTGTAATGTAAACTCAGTATACTGGTGGTGCTTTTTCAACACTCCAGAAACTGCTTGGGAGGAAAAAAGAAATAAATAAAAAGGCTTTGATCCTCTGAGCAAACAAAGAGGGAAGAAGAAGGTTAAAAGAACCATCATTTGTTAAAGGCAGAGAAGGAAAATGTGGGAAAGGTGTTTCTATTTTAACAGTTTCAGAGGCTGAAAGACTCTTAGAAATATCAGGCACTTCAACAGCATTAGAGGCTTCTGATGAATAAGATTTGATGCTTTATTTTTATTGTGCCATTGACATTTCTGAGATTTCTAAGGATTATGAAATTCTCAATAATATCAGCCATCTGAACAAGACTTTTTTTCCCAGAAGCAGATATCCAGGACAAAGCTTAGCGATTAGTGCTAATACCTTGAGTACCAAGCTCAGATAAACATATTCCTAGTGGCATTATTCAGTATGAAGAAAGGACAAGTTTCATCTGGAAGTAACACCTGGGAGCTGAGATTTAATTTGTATATCAAGTTTTTGGCCAAAGGGTGGAATGTAAATTGAAGCTTGCAGTAGCAAGGAGGGGGGTGACCCAGTCATGCCCTGTTGGCTGCTTATCTCTGGGAGATGCTTCCAGTCCCTAAAATGTAGGCATTTTGGCCAGTAGGTAAGATGAAGTCAAGTCTTACATTACTTCTACTTATCTGCCCGTCTATTCCACATTTTTTTTTAAGGAAGGAAGCAGATAAATAGTTCCATTTAGACCTTAAATCAATGTCCAGGGAATGGCTGGAGAGTAACAGGGTTTTTTAGTCCCTGTGATTTCCTGGTGAGGGCACAAGGTTCCAATTAGAACTTATCCTGAGAGAGTGCAGTGTCCATTAGGGTAGAAATGGATGGAAATAAGCCCTTTTTCATGTAAGATTCTTCATTTTCAAAGGTTGTACACAAGGTTCCCTTTGCCTGAATGCAGCATTTGTAGTTCCACAGATAATGACACCAGTAAGGATGTCATCTGGTCCACCTCCCCCCACAAAGATGGCATAAATTGTCTTTAAGTCTTTGTTAAACTGAGGCTTGTTGAATGATTTCCTTAAAATCTGAAATGGCAGACATTTCACAGCCTCCTGCAAAAGCATATATCTTAAGTGCCTCGCTACTCTTATGGACAGAAGGTCTCCAAAAGTTTAACTAAATCCCACTTTTTGCAACGAAGCCTATCATTCTTATCCTCTCTACTATGGAAATTTGAAGCAATTCAGTATTTTCTTTTCCATTCCAGCCTTTTATATTGCAAAAGGATTAGATTTTGGCTGTTTAATGTTCATTTGGGTAATGTTCCCCTCAGTCATCTCCTCCTGACTCAGTGAATAACTAGTTTTCTTTTGTCATTTGCTTTCTTAAGCAGCTTGTTTTTCTTACTGTTTTCCTTTTGCCTTCTCCAGTAGCTTGTCTGGACCCATACCCAAAAGATGAGTACAGACAATGAAAGGCTTGGCTTCCCTTGCCTTGAATACAACATTTCTCAAAGAAATCCTTTGTACCATTTTTTTCTTCTGTTCTCCAAGTCTTACTCCAGGCAGCATTTTGCCCAAAGAACCCCCAGGAGCTGCACAGAGCCATAGTGATGTCCTTGTCCTGTCACGTTTCAATTTGCTGTATTTTTTTCTTGACTGCTTGTGGTCATTCCTAGTTTGCAACTACATCCACCTCCAACCAAGTATTTGTCAGTTCTCACATCCACATTAATATTTCAGAAGAAAAAATTTTAAGGCAGTTTTAACCACCTGCTGCTTTGTCTTTGCCAGAAGGGTCTGTGTGGGCAGTGGCTTCTCTTAGTTCAGTCACTGCTAAGGAGAGGAGATGCTTGGCTGCTGCAATGTCTACCATGTGTCACACGCATGAGCCTTTGGGGAGGGGAAGCCTCCAGACCAACTCCAAGCATAAAATGTGCTGGTGGAAGTTGCAGAGCTGAGTGATGGATACAGATGTGTGATGGGTGCCCAACTGGGTATTCCAGCTGCAGGCCCAAGGAAAGGCAGGAGCTGCTCGTGCTTTCAGTCTCGTTATCACAGAGTCAGGAGGTCTCCAATGAGATGTTTAACTTTGCTGCTGGCAAGCCCAGAGTTCATCTACATTAAGTCTGATGAATGTGGCATTAGGCAAGAATCCAGAACTCCATGACCCCTAGACATACTTTGTGCCTCACTTGTTTAATGTCTCTTCTTTTATTAAGACTTGAACTTTTCCCTGGCCAGTCCAGAATATTTCCCAAAATGTCCAGGACATGGATAATGTCAGAGAGGTCCTAATGAAGCTGCCACAGGTGCTTGCCCCAAAGGCTCCTTAGAGAACCCTTTACATCTGTTCAGTTCATGCAAAACAATGCATTAGTTACTGTTAAAACAAACAAACAAACAAACAAACAATCTAGGAATGAAAAAATATAAAGCTCACGTATCCGCAGTAATTCATGGAGAATCCTTAATATTGCAAAAAAAAGTTCTCTCTAGCCTTCAAATTAATCAACATGCTGTTTTAATATGTCTCAGTGAATTAAAACACATCCAATCCAACTCACGGATTTCAAGCCTTGAATTCCCCCTGAACAGGTAAGCATCTGGTTTGAAGATTTAGCTGGCCCAACTCTACCAGAGCACAAGCCACCATTATGTATGGGAGAAGTCTTTCTTCTCTGTCTAACTTGGTCACATTGGGATAGCTAAATAATCACTCCTTGGATGCACTGGATGAAAGAGAAGATTGGTGTCCATGCGAGAGAAAAAATTTTTTACAGTCTAGGATAGGGACACACAGAGAGGCATATTCAGGCAACTCATGGATTAATGTAGATGATTTTTTTCTCTACACCTGTAGTACAGGCAACCTCAAATACTCATCTGATATGTTGGCTCTTGAACCTAGATCATACTGAATAAATCAGATACCTGAGATACACTGTCTGATCATGGTCAGCAGGGCCTGGCATTGTAATGCCACTTATTGAATGGCCAACATTCTGTTCCCAAGGCCTTAAAAAACAGTTTTCAGGTAGATCAGGCATTTCTATTTAAATCACAGGACTTATCTCAGTGGTATTTTAGAGTGTTGCAAAAAAAATTGCTTTTTTTAAAGCACAATAGGTAGTCTAGCATGTCCCATTTTTTGTCCATTCCCATTTATGAGATGGTTTCCATGCCAATGATTACAATTAAATACTAATATAAGTAGCTTTCAAAAATAAAAGCACATTTAGAATGATTCATGTTTATCTTTAGAGACTAAGAGCTGCAAAGATGAATGGATTGAAAGGGATTAAACACAAAGCTAATTGTTCATTAGGCAACCCGAGACCGATTAAATGTGCTAATCTATTCAATATTTTTTCTAGCTATTTCCATTATTATCCACACTAAAATTATTTTTCATGTATTAATTCACCTTTGTCTATTTATTAATAAAAAAACCTCACCTGAAATACAGGTCTTGCATCCAGTGGTCCTTCCTCAAGCAAAACGTCCATGATAGCAGTAGCAAAAAGACTTCAATATGCGACTGGAACTCTCTGTACTGGTCTTCTCCTAAAATAAAATGCAAATTCTTTCAATGACATTCATGTGAGTGCATTCTCTATCTGTATCGATTCCAGATACTCTCTGTATTTAATTAAGACATATTTTTCTACAAAATTATGCATAGTTCTATCCAGTGTTCAATGAAAGCAGTCCAGACTGTACCTGACTAAAGGAATTGATCTAAAATTTATTGCTGATTGCTGACTATTATTATGTATTAGTTTTCACATTATTTTGATGTGTAATTGACTATCTGTTTGCCAGATAGGTAGACAGAGGGCTATTGATAGCTAACTTGATTACAGTGTCTTCCAAGCTCCAAAAAGTTTGGGTGGTTTTTTTGGGGTTTTTTTTGGGGATAAGTTACAAATTAACATTGCCATATTCTGGCTTCCAAAATAATCCTTGGAGGTGAACAGACTTATTATAAAATTATTCACAAAGATGTTACCACAAGTAAGGGAAAGGAGCCACAGGCCAGGTAGCAGTGCAACAGGAATAAGTTTAAGACTATGGAAGCTGAGAAGCAGAGCATGACTCAACATCATGGTATCATATTCTTGTGGAAAAAGGAAAATTTCTACCAGGATTAATAAACAGGAATATTGTCTTCAAGATATAGAATGTAAACGTTAATCTCTACACAACACTAGTAGGGCCACTTAAGGCATGTGATGCCCAGTTTTGAGAATTATACTTTAGGAAAGGCTGTAAATCTCTTGGAGTACGCAAAATACCAACATAGAGAATTGTGTAGAACAAATAGATTTGTCACAGGTGAGTAAAAGGCTTAAACTGTCACACAGAAGACTAGACCTCAGGAAAAGCTTTTAATTATAAGGAATGGGAAAGACAGGATAAACTGCTGGGAAATCGAAGAAGTTCCTTTCACCAAAGTGTCTGGAAAAAAGTTACCCAAGACATGAGTTAGAGAAAACATTAATAAAATTGATTTTTCTTTGGGTAATACCAAATGAAGATCAAGATCAAGAACTTTCAGGTTCCCTTCTAACCCTCTTCTTGTCTCAGTGACCTGAACATAATCCAGGGTTCCTATCCCAGGGTCTGTGTTTTGCAAACCTCTTGTGGTGAGGTGCAGCAGAGGCAGTCAGAGCAGGGAGCATCACATTCATCTTGGGGAAGAGAGGGGAAAATGGACAAATTGCAAGAGCAAACAAAGTTGTCCTTCAAGAGAGGCACGCCCTGCCATGCAGGGGCAAATCATATGCATATACAGGCCAAGATTGGACCACGTGTCTCTGTTTAGTTCACATGCAGACTCCTTATGAGTGACTTCAGTGAAGGCAGTCACATCGTATGAAGACCATGAGCAGTCTCCCCTCTTACGGTAGGGGCTGTGCAGAAGTCCCTATGAGTCTGCAAAACCAAGCATTAAATGAGTTCTAATATTAGGACAACAGAGGAACAAGAAAGGAAGGAGCAGCATGACTTGTGCTGTCAAACTTTAAAGTCTACCCTGCATGCTCACAGGCTTTGATACCTTCATGTGTAGGCAGCACACTGTATAAGGTTATAAACTTATGTATGTTTTTGGAATATTTGCATAAGGAAATGAATGCAGTAAATCTGTTGACGTTGTCAATGCAGAACCACCGTAACTCTAAAGCTTTCTGCACTGCAGTGATGATTATGAAACTAGTAGATAGTTTATGTTATTAACTCAAGGCGTCATCTTTAATAAATACTCATAAAACACATTGGCAAAAGCATAAACTGCAGGAACACGAGTAGGAAATTTGTGACATGCTCTCTATCATAGATACATTGTTAACGCTGCTGCTCAGTAATTATTTAATCAAAAGCATACTTAGGAAAAATCTGAAATAACAGAGAGATTTCAGTTTTTAGACTAAGAGTCCTATCTTCATGTTAATTACTGAAGCAGGGTTATAGTATATTTTAATAAAAGTGTGAGATGGTATTGAAATTCAAATAACTCCTTTGAGGTTTTATGGCTCATACAAAATGCAAAGAAATTCAGAAAGAAAATTTTTTTCCAAATTAATAATTCTTTCTTAAAGAGTGATAAAGAATTAGATGTTGTCTTCTAAAAGATTATGTTTTGTCATGAGTTTGTGAAAAAATATTCATGTCATGGGTAAGAAAGATATTTCATGTAAATTACACTCTTTCCCTTCTATCCTAAAGTTTTTCTTCCATTCAAAAGATCCTGTATCTTTCATCATTCAAGGCCTCTCTGCACTGACCCCAGAGAATACTGAAATATTCCTTTTATCTGTCCTAAATCAGGTGAACAGTAAAAAGATATTGATTTTTCATACAGTATAAATAGTTCACGAATGTATAAAAATTTCATTCAGGATTCAGTGGGTCAAATACTAGACTGTGATAAATTAGCAACAAACAGTGAAGCTGGTCTATGTTACAGCAACTGGCAGTGCTGTTCAATTTGTCAGGAGTGCTGCACTTCCATCATTTAATAGCTTCAAGAGATAACAACATCTGCAGTTTTGGGTTTTCAAAGTCAGCCTCTTCCTTCCCTTACTCTTACTCAGTAGAGAGGACTTTGCAGCAAAATCTGTGTGCTGTAATAAAACATCCCCCTTGCCCCTCTCACTGAGAGTGGGTGCTGCACTCTGAGCTTGGCCATCACCAGTAGAGGAGCTGATGGAATGAGAACATGAGTCATGAAGGTGTCCCAATCCCCCAACTAGTGTAAATCAGTGTAACTGCACTGTTACAAGCTCCAAGGACAGAGATAGCTTGTAAATACAGGAAATATAGGGGTTGTGCAGTGTAAATAAAGCCAGAAGAGACAATTCAATCTATCTCCTGGCCCAGGGCAGAGTCAGTACTATTGTGTCACTTCTGGAAAAAAGTTACTTTTTCTTGAAATCTTGTGATGGTAAAGACTCCACAACTCTCGCAGACAGCATGTCCCTGTGCCTCAGTTACCTTTATGATGAGAACATTTTCCCCTAGTGTCTAGCCTAAATATTTATTTTTACAGTTTAAATTCATTTCTGCTTTAGGCAATGACACCAAAGTTCTTTCTTCCCAATTAATTTCTAACCCCCTGAGCTTGATGCAGTTTTGCTTACAATCTGGCCACAACTGATGAACCTGAGACTACTGATTGGATTTCGAAAACCGTGAGTCTCAGGCCAGTGTATCTATCTGTGCCTTCTCCAGTGGTCTGAAACTGGCACACTTCTCAGTCTGAGAGATCTTCCAGTCTGCTGAATTGGCCACCAAGCCATGAAACATTCATTGGCTCTGGAAGGACTCAAAGTAATGCTCGTGGAAAAAACAGACTCCTAGGATTGAGGTTTTTTCTTTTCACCTATTACAGGAACATTCTGTTAGGGTTTTTAACATAAGAAATAGATACAAAGACATGTTGCAGACTGTGTGATTAGTACAAAGGAAAGCACTACCTCATCAGTGGGATAATGCTTTCTTTCTAAGTTGTAGCATTTCTAATCTTATGCTCTTTAGTGAGATGACAAACGTCAGCCTGTGCATTAAGTGTTTTTAAATGGCACAGAGTTTTTGTTGCATGATAGTTCCAACTAATGCTTTACATTATTATCCCTTATGCTCATTAAAGGAAACGTTTAGTTTCTATCAAAGTAAAGGACTTAGTGCTAGGTGAAGAAAATACCATCGGTTTGAAAATAAAATAGAGTATAAGTAAAAGAAAGAACTATTGCTGGTGAAAAGGGCTTTGATGAAAACAGTATTGAAAATGGCAGTCTTTTTCTCTGATAATTTCTTCTCTATTAATGGCCTACTCTGTTATGATCAATAAAAACTCCTTCAAGGGTCACAGTGCTTCCCAAGTTGATTATTGCAACAAAAACAAATTGGTTCAAAGCCTTTCCTGAGTAAACAGTTACTGTAACACTTCCTCCTCCCTGTCCATTGCTCTTCACTAGGGCTTCCTCTAGCAAAGCAACTGGAGACAGCAGCCTTGGCTAAACCTCAGGCTGGGGGGCATTTCCTCAATGAGGAGATTCACTATGACATTTTCCTGGCCCCTGCTCAACCTCACTTGGCACCAGGGTCAATTCACTTCCCTTCTAGTGAGATGGAGGGATGGAGCTTGGCATTGTCTGGTGGTCAGAGATACACGTAGACTTTTCCAAGATGCTTGTCCTCAATCCTGACTATCAGCCATGGTTTATGGCCTGGAGCTTCTCCTCTGTTTGTTTAATCCTCTCATTCCATTGCAGAACCCAGGAACACAGTTTAATGATGTCCTTCAGATGTTTCTAAGCCACTTTCCTCTCTGAAGTTTTCCAAGAGCCTTCAGAGTATGGACAGATTGCCTAGCAAGCTCCTCTTTGCCTCTTGCATCCTTAGAAGATGGTCTTCTTGAATTTCTAAGACCCTTGCTGACTTTTTCAGAGTGACAGCAGGCAAGAACACCTGAAATTGCAAAACAGGGCTATTTTTTCAGGTCAGGCACATTCTTCTGGAGTAAAATTGCAATGTCTCAGAGGACCTTTGGGCCTGTAGATAGTATAACAGGCTCTGGACTGGTGCCTGGCACGTAGGCAGTGATCTCCTCACTCTTGCCCACAAACCTCCTGCTGTCTGCAGGCTGAGAAACTTGTGCCCCAAGCCCTTGAGGTCATGTGTTTCTCCAGCCCAACCAAGTGTGTGGAGAGCAACTACAAAGGCTTAGCTGGTTACACAGCTATGTTAATTGTTTTGCCTCTGGGTCTCTAGTATCATTTAGTTTTCCTGAGAACTCCTTGCAGTTAATCAAATACTTGCAGTTCATCTCAAACACTGCAGACTTACACCACATAAAAACCTTTCCCAAGCAGGCAAGTATTTCTTTCCACTTCAAGTCAAATGAATGGATTTCTACTGGAGCCTTTTGCTTGTGATTAATACCAACAGTGAAAGCAATATTTAATTAGCCTCATGTCCCTCTGAAGGACCAACACTGTCTTGACTCCCACTAAGATGTCTGGAAGAACAAGCAGTTTCTCACCATTGCCCCTTCTATGAGATAATCTTGCTTTCCCCAGTTCAGAAAAAGCTTGTGAACTTTAGGGAGCAGGGGTGGAAGGAGAAGTATCTGTAGTGACTTCTTACACATTTTACCACTTCTGTGGCTACCAAGGAATTGGTGCTTCTTTTGGTAATTTCATTCCACGCCCTGATTTTTTCCATAAAAATCAAGGAAAAGAAGCATTTGAGGGTGGGATTTACCTCAGTAGACATAACCTGAGGCTGTGGTGTGGAGGTCTACATCTTGTAAAGTCATATTTCATAACAAAAAAGAAGAATTACACTTTTAAGGAGGGATTCAACTGACCTGTTTCAGACATTCAGACATCTAAAACATCTAGGAAGAGAGAAATAATGTTCAAAAATTGTTGTGTTTATGTTTTTAATAAAGCGACTACAAAAGGGCCTTTAAATAACCAGATCATATGCACAACCATAAAATCTGGCTGTTTCATTAAAAAATCTCACCTAAATGTCTAGGGTGGAACTCTAGCAGTTCAAGCTCAGTTTTATCCATGTTTCTCACATGACTGAAATTTTAGTCATAATTTTATTCATAGCCTGCTCTGTAACTGAACTCGAACAAGGTGCTATGTCAGCGAGAGTGGAAAACATGGTGCTGCTGGTTTTCTCTCCGGTTCTTGCCAAATTGTCCTCCCTCATTTATTTCCAGAAGAGTCTGCTCTGTGTCTGTTCCAAACAGAGACATTTTTCTCTCTGCAACACAGAGGAGGAAAGCAAAGCAAAATGTGTCTGATATCCCACAATGCCATCTTTATTATTTGGAGATAAGTTTGTCTTGCAAAATGAATTTTCTCTCCCAGAATTCAGAGTTTGCCTTTCCACTGAGGTTTGGATTTTAACCATACATGAAAGCAACAACTTACTTGTGCTTTGGGGATCTCTTCCACTGTTATTCCTACACTTCCTTAAGTGGACACAGATGACCCCTGTCAGAAACTGAATAATGACAGACATGGGCTACAGGAGCCTTTGTTTTAACCCAGTTAAAGCAAAGCTTCCTAAGCTCTTAGTGCTAAAAGTCTTGAAGTGGAAATTAATACAGAGAGGTGGTTTTGCTTGCATTGTGCAAGAAGCCAGGCTGGAAAGTCAGTTATGGCCCCTATGCCTTTAAAGTCAGTAGATCTGTGAATAAGCCATCCATAATCTTCAGGGATGCCAAATTAAAACCGTGTTAAAGTGAGAAAGAAATACATTAGAAAACCTGGCAAGCATTCAAGTCTAAGCTCACTGTTCGTCTTGACCTTGTTGATTTGAAAGATTTGCATTTCAGACCTTTCAGAAAACATTAAGTTATTCTTTCAATCATCTCATAGTGTCAACACACTGGTCCAATATTAAGGTACTCAGATATGCAAACTCTTCTCAGTTTACATACTGTGATATGTGATAATTTTCATCTTGGTTATAATAAAGACTGAAGCAACAATTTCCTAAGCCAAAAGAATTTAACATTCTTAAACTAAAACACTGTTTCCTGTTCATAAAGCTGATTTAGGCTCAGAACTTCTGTGGTTTGAGTGTGGAGGAGGTTGCATCGCACAAATTAAAGCAAATACATTTCCTTCCAAGCAGTGCTGTCAGAAAGTCACTTCTGCTAGACTCCAGTTTTCATGTAGAGGCGTTTGCAGTATCATAAATACCTGCTCTTCCTCCTCACGTCAAGAGTCCCTGAGACCTCGGGTTCCCTAATTTCCTTTTTGAGCACAGATTCCCTGACAGGGTTCACCAGAGTTTAGCTTAGTTTAAATTTGGTACCTGGTGGGTTGAGTTCTTTCTTTTCTTTCTTTAGCCTTCGCTGTCTTCTGTTAAAAGCTGTCATGCATTTGAAAGTCTCCGATTAAAGGCTGACTTTGCCCTTTCTGCATAAAACAGCAGGAATCTGAGCCCTATAGCCCCCAGGAGTGGATTCTCATGATTTCCCTCATGTATTCCTTTCTCCTCCTCAAAGCTACCTTTTATTCCTCCTCCTCCTCTGGTGTACTTTGCAGTGTCTCTCATCCTGAAGCTGGCTCAATTAGAGCCAGGAGAACTCTTTCCTGGTGCTGTCAAAGCTTCCTGGAGATTCCCATGTACCATAACTTTGCAAAGATTTCCCCACCTCCTGGATTTCCTATTTGTTCACCAAGTCAGCCAACTTCTGGCCCCAAAAGACAGGGTCAGGACAAGACCTTTATAACATCCATCTTCTGTTCAATGGAGGTGATTTTGGTTAAAATGGTTCATTCCTTTACATATTAAAATCATCCTACTGATTAGATTAGTTCAAGATGTTCCTCTGGCTTTGTGCGGCTTAACCAGGTAATAGCAACAATTACAAAGACATTCCCTTGCTGAAACTCGAAAGAGCACACCATCTGCATTGCTCCAGGCTATAGCCTGGGCTGTATTCAGCTTCAGGGTTCAGAGGTTTGGAAAAAATTCTCACAATTATGTTCTCTCCTTGTACCAAGGGTCTATAATCACACACCTTTGCCCCACTATCTCCTAATGTGGCTGAGGACTACAATACAGGCCGTCACTGCACCTACACAGGGAGTGCTCATAGCCCTGCTACACTTTGTCCCCAGGAATGACCCACCAGGGTGCTGCTGTTGCACTAGTGCTTTTGATGATTTGGTTTTTCTTCATTTAGAACTGAATTACAAAATTTGAAATTTAATATTAACATATTCCCGCTGTGCCCAGGAATGTAATTTGTTTTCCTAATGTCTTTACAGCTGAAAATGTATCTCTGGCACGAAATTGAAGGATCTCCACTGATTTTCATTGCATACCTTTGAGTTGCAGCACCATAAATATCAGGGAAGCAGACCAAGTTATTCTTTTGTACTATTTGAATTCACAAATCCACTAGTACTAGCCCTCTTGTGATCATATCTGTAGCTAAATAGACGAAGGGGGCTTTTTTTATGGATAAACCTTTGTTTATGTCTCACCAGGCTTCATATTTACTGCTTAAATCAGTCAAAAAGTACTCAAAGAACCAGGAAACAACTCTCCTTATGACTCATATATTACTAGCTCCAAACTGTTCTTAAACTGTTGCAGCCTAGAGTTAACATTTTTTTTTAAATAAATCCCAACTGTCAGTGGATGACTAGAGGTACAGAACTCATGTCTAAAAATTATTCGGTGCCTAATGTCACATTGTGTTAAAAAAAATTGTGAATTAGGCTAGACGTTTCATAATTCTGGACATCTGTCTTTGACAAATAAATATGTCACAGTCAAGCAAAACAGCCCTAGGAGGATATTAAAAATTCTACTACCTTTTTAAAAAGAGAGTAGGATAATTAATTGAGGGAGTTAAGGCCATGTTTTTCACAAACAGAGATTAACAAGCAGTTTAAGATTATTAAAATGACAGTAAAGACTGTAATTTCATAAAGTTTTTTACCTGTAGCTTGTATCATACATCTGAGCTCTGTGATTTCAATGACCATATACATGATTTATTCAAAAATGTGGATTTTGCCTTGTTGTTCCTGTTGATCATGGGTTTTCGCTGTCTATTTCCGGGATGATTTTTTTCTGTGGTTTGGTTTAGTTTGGTTCTGAGAGCTGAGAAATGCTGTAGATATTAAGCAGGGTAAGACTTAGATCTCTGTTCCACCTGCTAATTCTCCATTGGATATTCAACAAAAACTTGTCACAGAAGCAAACTACATGTCAACATGTAGGAAGTGTAGAACAGAAACAACACTGAGGAGAAAGCATTTTCTCTTTTTGTGAACTATTTTTACCTCACAGACTGTTATTCCACTGAGCAAACTCAAGATAGGTAAAAGAAAATGCACTTTGCAGGCTCATCTTGGATCAGTTGGAATCCTCAATATTTTTAATGTGTTCATATTTTTACCACTTTGCTGGTGATGTTGCCTGGCAGATTGCTGTGGCAAATTCAGCAACATTTCTTCTGTAGACCAGTCATCCTGCTGTATAATAAAATACCCACAAAATCTGCATTTTGCTAAAATAGATGCCATGATTATCTAAGAACAGCCCGCTGGGAACTTGCAGAGTTCAATGCTACTTTTATATTTTCTGCAATAAAAATGGCAACCTGACTCCAGTTCACTCACTCACTACTTTCCCTGAACAATGAATGTTGTTTTGTTGACATTATCAATGATTATCACTATCTACTTTCTCTGTATTTTAATCTTTCCTTATGCAGGGGTAGGTGATATTCCATTAATCAAGATATTGCCATTAAAAAAAAAATTGCCCAGAGGAATCTTTATCAATTTTCTCTTGTTGAGTTCAAAAATAACTGTTTTGTACCAGTGGTTTTCACTCTGTTTTGCTAAAGCTTTCCTATCTCTCCCTGTGGAGGCAGATTCTGCTGAAAATATATTATCATTCTGATTGTGTATCTCAAAAAGTAGAAAAGAATAGATATGAGGTATGATATCCTGGACCCATGAAGAATCATTGACCACAGGCCGAAAACTCAATTTTTACTATTATTGGGGAATAGCATTAAAAAAAAATCTTTACCTTAGAAGCAGATTTTGAGCTACCAGAACACACACTGAAAGCAGCATTTGAGACAGACTTCTGGCTAATGCTTTGGAAGAACAGACAACTAGATGGATGCAGTTCTTCTTTCCTAAACGCTTTTCTGCAGTACTGTCTTCTATATTATCCTATTGATGTGGGATTTTGCACTCTTGGCTCCCTAGGAATACACCTCTAGTCAAAGGGTTTACCCAGTGCCTCTTTATCATTTCAGAAACCAGAATCAGCACTATTCATGCTGAAGTGTATTAGTGGAAACATTTCTCACCATGATGACACACCCTACCCGTGTTCTTAGTTCAGCAGGTAGCTCCCATCCTTTTCCCACTATCCTGGCAGATACATCTCCATGTATGTGTCCATGTATCAAATGCCTGTGTCCTAACATTGAAAACAGTCTGATTTGGGATTCCTGGGTGGGATGTCCTACACATTTGTCCAGTTGGTGTCCCCAAGACTGTATTCAGTTCTTGTTCTGTTTATAACTGGAAAAAAATGAAGCAGATTTCCCTTTCCACATCAGCGTGACGGCTTCCCACATCACTTCTTCACAGCTTTTTTCAACCTGTTAAAGCAGAATTATGAACTCTCATGAGAAGGTAAAACTCCACCAGTGTGTTTACCTGATTGAAGATTTGTGGCAGGTGTCCTGAAACCCCTCTGTGATATCAGCTCACACAAGTGGCTTCTCCTCAGCTCTTGCAAGCACACAAAATGTTCACAAAGATGATATATGGGCTGTTGAGCATCCTGATGAGTGTGTAGCTCAACTTCCCAGACCTCACATCTGGCAGAGAATTGTCCAGCATGACTAGTGAAATCCATGAGCTGCTTCTGTGTTATTAAGCAAATAGAAATGTTCTTACCTCCTTTTTGGAATACCAGAAACTACAAATAGTTCTGCTAATCTTAGTCTGGCCATAGTGACCTGAGGCCATTTTTTAAAAATGGCTTTAGGAAGGAGGAAGCTCCAAATTGTAGCTGTTGGAAGGGTTAGACATCCTGCCTACATACGACCAGACGAATTAATCTCCTCCAGTTAAGGGAGAGCCAGTGTCCCTGCTTTTTAAGCATTTTTTTCTGGGTAGGGATGAACCTGTCCCTTGAGGTCTCTGCCTCTCTGCACTGATCTGAGAGGGAGCTCTGTTGACACACGTGTCTAGGCTCCAGGCCTTTGAATGATTAAAATTAAATAGGATTAAGTTCACCCATTTCACTTTTTTTTTTTTCACCTATTGTAACAACAGAGAATAATTTACCCAACCTTCTTTCTTCTCACTAGAAGTTTGGAGGTATTAATTTTTTATCGTTTTAAAATTTCAGATTTTTTTAGCACAAACTACAATGTATATTACCAGTGGAAATATTTTGATATAGTAGGGACTTCACCACATGCTTCAGTTGTTTTTATATCCGTTATTGCTGTGCCATTTTAATGCAATTTTCTGCAGACTCCCGTGTTATTAACCTGCATTCATCATTTATATCCCTCTCTCGAGGCTTGTTGTAAGAGGCTATAGAAGGAGATAAACAAATTACAGATACAGGAATTAATTGTTGCCTCACTGGAGCACCTCTCCCAAGGAACTTTAGGAACACTGGTTGGAACGAAGCAGCCCATAGGCCACGCTGATGGGAATGGTGGGAAGAAGGTTGAATGCAACTGGACAAAACCATATACAGGGAGACACACAGATGAGGGCAGATAGGAGAAAATGAAAGGCACTGAAAGTGAACAAAATTAGTGCAGGCCTCCAAGGAATGAGGCTCTGCCAATCAGATGTTAAACACTCCTCCCAGCAAGGTTTGCTCTCCATTGTACACACAGCCTTTTCTAGGAGCCATGCTACCTCTGATGAGCTCATTATACAGCTCTGCCCCTTCTTTCTGTTCAGTTCCCTGCCCACTGAGGTCCAGGCATGGAAATCCCTACCCCCTCACAAGGGAGAGGAGACAGAGTGGCTAGACTCCTCCTGGCAGCTCCTGGGTGTCCCCTGGTCCCAGCCCCACCTCCAACCCAGGACTGCTCCCCAGGGCTTGGCAGCACAGCCCTGGAGGAGGGCAAGGGCAGCGTGGGGAAAAGGAAGAAGGACCACAGTGCTGAGAAGGAAGACATGGTTAAAAGAACAGTAGAGAGAAGAAGAGCCATGAGGGTGAAGTGAGTTCAGAGGAATGTGAGGGCACATCAAAGAGATTGTGTCTTTTAAGGAAGCATATGGTGCCTTGAACCTCGGGGGAGCTGTGTTGTGCTACAGTGGGTAATGACAAAGAGCAGCAGACTGTTCCTTTCCCTGAAAATCATGTGGTTGGAACAGATAAAATACGTCAGAGGAGAGATGAGTGACTGGCCCAGTGTCCAACAGAAGCTCTGCACTGGAGGCACTGAGAGCACCCAGGCAAAGCCCAGCCAGATGTGCCAGCAGTGAGGGAGGGACTGCTGCCCTCGGGAGCACAGGGAAAACCTGGGGGACAGAAAACTGTGACGAGGCAGAGGGTGTGAAAAGGGCAAGGGAAGGGTGCAAAGCTTGGCTCCAGTAAGGCTTCCTAGCCTGCCCTCAAGGGTACACAGAGCCCGTGAGAGAGTGGGAGCATGACTGAGTTCTTTGCTTGGAGCAAAAATAGCGGCTGTGAAAGAAACGGGAAAGAAGCAGGCAGATACAAAAGAGGAGAAAGCTGGGGAAGAAAGGAAAAGAACATGAAAACACTATCCTCAAAACCAAGGCAGACATGCCAGCCATATTAATTTCCAGTACAAATGCCCTTCCTCCACTGCAGCTCAATGAGGGATCTGACCACAAGTTTACGTTGTGTGTTTTCAATAATACTAATAATGACAACAAAAAAGACAAAGCCCAGAATTAAATGTCAAAGGCTCAGCTTAATTCTGAAAGAGGAACAGAAGGAACAGCTTTGCATGGAGGTGAATGTGTTTTTCTCCTGTCTACAGAAGAGTTTTGTGGGTGGTTTTAAGAAGTTTCACTGGTGGAGCTGATAGTCCTAAGATACAATCTCTTCTGTTATATTCTACAGTTATTTTTTTAGCCACAGCTATCAATCACACCACTTTTCAAAGAAGGGAAAAGTCAGTATCTCTGCTCTGTAGAGACAACACAGAGATGAGAAACAGCTTGGCCAGTTTCAGTTAGCAGAGTACCTGTAAGGCAGCCAGTACCAGTAAGAGCCCCACCAACAAGGTCCCAGCCTGGCCCACACCTTCTTCATGTCCCCTCTGTGAGGGCTGGGAGATGTTAGTGCTGATCTGCTGAAAAGGTCCTGCACCTCATTCAAAACCACAGAGTGGGTTCCCATTTGCCTTGACTGCTGAGTGGCCAAAGGAGAGTGGTCGTTTCCATGCCATATCCCAGACTGAATGCAGGGGGGAGTCAGGTTTCTTGGCTTTGTTATAGTCATTCAGTGTATGACTGGGAGGAAGCAATTAATGCTTTGGGCAATGATATTTAAAGTCTGAAATAGGCACTTCTGTTTAATTTTTGTGCTGTAGAAAGAAAATAAATCTACACATAACAGCAGCAGCCGTAACTGGAAATTAGGGAGATGTTTTCCCCACTTGTGGAAACATGACCTGTTCAGATCCTCTTGTACCTTCTCCTGCAGCATCTGGCGCTGGCCACTCTCTGACACAAGATGCTGGGCTAGATTGGACTTGGGTGCAGTCCAGCCTGAAAATATTGTGTTCCTAAATAAGTTGTGAAGTTTTCTCACATTCTGTTCCTCAATCTGTGTAGAAAAGCCCAAATAGAGCATAATCTTTTCCTTTGAGAAATCTCACATTACATACTTTCTTATATTCTGAAGCAAAATTCCTTTCAATCCTCTCTTCAAAGCACTTGTACTCCTGACAGGGGTTTTGTAGTGTGCTTATCAAGGCTCTGTTTTCCCAGTGGAGGGCCACAGCTAATTACTACAGTCACAGAGTCTTTGAATAGTGGGTCTTAAACACCTTGCCATCCTCAAAACTGTCTGGTCTGTTCATTCTTGAAATGACCACCTAAAATAAGAGAGTGGGTAGAGATTCTCTGCTTGCTTTGCAGTTTTTAGTATGAGATCATTTAGCATACATCGGATTTGCCATTTGTTAAACCAGAAAAAAAGAATTAGGAGATGAAAACACGGCTTTTGAGTCTGAATTCCGCCATGTTATGGAAAAATATTTCTTTTTGTGTTAAAAGTGGAGGATAGATGAAGAATGGGTATTTGTTTAAAAACATGAGAGGCTAAACTGGTACATCGATGAAATTGTTCATTTTTATTATTTCCTTAAATTCGGATGAATGTTCCTTTAAGTCTTTTTTTACTATTACAAAAGGGATTGCGACTTCTATTACATGTACCTTGCTTCATGGGAGAAAAATGTCTATGTTCATTGACTGCTGCCATTTCAAAAAAGCTCTGTGATGAATGTGGGAAAATGCACTGTCCCAGGACACTGGCAGACAGAGTCCACTATCTGAAACATCTGCAGAGGTAATAGTAAGAGATGTGGCTGGTTTTCTTTGAGGGCCAGACACAGAGCTCAGTACAAGAAACTGGTAGATAATGGATCCAATCTTGAAGACAGTGGTGACCAGCCTGAGATTTCAGACAATTTTGTGGGAACGATGAGGGAAAATTCAAATCCACATAAGAGTAGTTTTAGCCAAACCCCCCCCCCCACCAAACCTTTAGGATGATACCCTTAGGTTGTGGATTTCCAGAAGCTGAGAAATTTATTAGGAAAAGAATTGCTAAATACTTGTATTTTGTGTCATTCCACACCATGTATGAAACATACAAAGGAAGATGACAAAGAAAAACAACCAAACCTCTAAATCCAAGTAATGAGACAAAACAGAGAAAGCAATCAGGCAGATTCATGATCTCCATTTCATCCAATTTACACCCGCTGTAGAGTTGACCCTTGTAGGAAAAGAAAGACAAGTCAGTTACTGCCCAGTCATGCTGGGTATTACAGTCCCTCCCCACACACCACTGGTGGCCCATACATTGATTTTGCAATCAGACCAAAAGCAACATCCTTAACACCATACTGGATTATTGCCCTGACTCTGACTCAGGGAACATTTCCTCTAGCTCTTGTGTTTTCCTTGGAGACCTTTCCATCTAAACATTGACCAAGCTCAACCTGCTTCAGCTTTTGAAATATGACAAGGTAATAAATCAGAGCCACAAGCAAGCAGGGCAGCTGTGCTATTGGAATTTAGAGGGAGGGCTGCCATTAAGAGCCAGGACAGATTCCCATTTCACACTGCCAGCAGCACTGTGCATGTCCAAGGCCAACAGGATCCCTCCTGTGATCCCACACTCCAGGGGGCGGTGGGGAAGGGATACAGGTAGCCAGGCCATGGTTTCAGTGATTTTCAAAATTAGCCTTCTCAAACATGCCATAGGACTCTACAGATACCACACATCACTGGTAAGCCCTTGTCTCAGGTGTTAGAAAGCTGTCCTCTGCCCTGGGATGCTCCAGGCTGGAGGGAGGAGAGCAGTAAATCCCGGTGTTCAACAGCACTGCACCACTGGCAAACCTCTGATCAGTGGACAGGCCCTGAGGTACAGGTGTTAGATGTTAGGGAGGAATTCTTTACTTGAGGGTGGTGAGGCCCTGGCACAGGTTGACCAGAGATTCTGTGGACACCCCATCCCTTCAAGGCAAGGTTGGATGGGACTCTGAGCAACCTGGTCTAGTGAAAGGTATCCTTGTCCATGGCAGGGCATTGGAACCAGATGAGCTTTGAAGTCCATTTCAACCAAAGTCTTTCTATGATTCTATGAAACTGTCCCCATGGTCAAAGATGCTGCAGCAGGTCCATCTTCTGCCCACCACAGCAGCCTTTCCCACATAAACCCAGTACACACTCTGCTCCTTCCAACACTCCTCATTCCATTACAGTCCTTTTGAGGAAAAAGAAATTGAAGATTCAGTGCCCAACACTGGAGGAGCCATTGGGAGGCTTCCAGATGAGTTTAGGGAATTTTTACCCAGCACATAAGTATCAGATAGTGTAGCTTTGCTCCACAGCTGCTTTACTGCCAGACTCCTCACGGCAAGGCTGACAGCTTCCTGCTGGAAAGAGGAATCCTTTTCCAGGCACTTGCAGGCAGCTTACAGCTGCTGCAGCAGTTTTGAGGGAAATTTGTCCCTCTACTGCCAGGACCAATTTGTGCACATTTGCAGGTGTGACAAATTTGCTTCAGATGACCTCTGGGAAGGCAAAAGCGTTGCCTTGAAAGTGTGTCAGTGATACCACTTAGCACTCACATTTTCTACTTCAAAGTGTTCTACCAACATTAATGAAGTGAGCTTAAAAATAAGAGCTGAAAACGCCATAATAATGTGAAAATACTGCCCTGGAACAAGTATGTAAGCAAGAAGGCAACAAAGCCATTATAAAATGAGGACATTATTTTTTTTTTCTTTAATGAGCTTCTTTACCCAATCTAATTTAAAAGTAGCTCATCTGTTTAGCTGAAACCCTCCAGTCATTTTTTGATAGCACTGTGAGGTGGAATATAGCAACTAGGAATGTAAAATTTCAGTTCTGTGACCCTGGTGGCCTGGGAGAATACAGTATTTAGAAAGATCTTAAAATACTTCACTTATCACTCCAGACTATTTTTAAGATATATGTAAATATATGGTACAGAGTCCCTCAAAGAAACATTCAGCCCCCATTTTGAAGCTCTGAGACTGAGTTCCTCAGCTGAGAGTTGACCAGGAGCTGTACACAATTACAGGTGTAGTTTTCTTCTGAAAGCATCATCAGGACACACGTAGCTGTGAATAGATCAGAGAGGTTTGAACAAAGCAAGCAAAAATTGCTAAATCCAGGCTTCTCATAAGTTAGTCTCCTACTGCTTTTAACAGGGTTAGGATTTTGCCTGCTGGACTGAATTGCCAGCTCTACACTGAATTCACTGTAGCAGAAATCCCTTAATCTCTCTGTGCATCCTTCTCTCTGTGCTCTTTCCTATCTCCTCATCTGTGGATAAGGATGATACTAACGTCTGCCTCCACGGGTATTATGAGAACTAATTAACTGAGCTTTCAGGAAAATTTCAGCTGCAAAGGCAAATTTCTCCTCTGGAGATAAAACACATACTCACACACACACACACACACACGTATAGATACAGATATTTGTGTGTATTGATAGATACACACATATAATCTGGCAGGTGATATACCTATCACCTGCCAGAACTTTTTTAATGTCAAGGCTCTTCTTTTCTTTGCCTTGCCTTACTTTTACAATCCCACTATTTTTAAATGCTGTACTTTAGCCAAAGCCAGTGTGGAGATGTCAGGCAGGTAGTTATTAAAAAGAAAAAAAAAGAAAAAGAAAAAAGAAAAGCCTTTGCTTTCTCCTTATTTAATAGCATTTTTGTTCTGCAACCATTGTTCCTGCCAGTCAGAAAAACTACTTGGTTTTTAATGAAAAATCCTAAGAGCAACAAATTGCAACCCTCCCTTTCAACACAGACATGCCCTTTGAATTTAATTATGCCTCAGGCAATGCATTATAACGAGCGTGTGATAAGTGACACCAAAAATCTTCCAACAAACACGGCAGATATCCCCCACTGGGCAAAAATAGCTGAGTACCAGATTGCCTGTTTTGGTTCAAGCCCGACCGGGGCCGGAGTCTACCTGATTTACCCCACCCGGGCCGGGCTGGGGTGTCACAGCTCGGCCCCACTGATGCTGAGAGCTCTCTCTGCCTGCAGAGCATCCCCTCCCTGCGCATCCCTGCATCCCCGGCTGCCGCAGCAGAACGCCACCCTCCAGGAAAAGGGATGGAGGGCTCTGCCCCGGGGCAGGAACATTCCTGGAGGGGTGATTCAGAGCACCCAGCAGGAGCCGAGAGAAGCTAGGGGCAAAGGAAGTGGAAGAGGTTGGGAGGTTTCCTTTGCTCCCAGAGTTATTTCTCACAAGCTGTGTCAGCTATCCACAGTTAAACAAATACTTGAAGTATCTATCAACATTTCCCATTTGGAGGGAGAGGCAGCACCAATTACCTTTGGTTTTGTTGTCTTGGGAGCTGCCACAGTCAGCGAGAGGAGACTGCCTGGGATTTTTCTGATTGTTCGCAGAAGAAAATTTCCTTTGAAAACAAACATGCTCAGCCCTGCCTGTAATGCAACACCAGGGTCAAACTCTGTCCTTTGCATCCTTCTGGATGCTTACTTGGGATAATGCAATGCCCCTGAGTTACTCAGATCTTCTGGGATGGCCAGGGACTTCTAAGCAGCAGCAGATCATAGAATCACAGGATTATTAAGGCTGGAAAATATCTCCAAGATCATCAAGTCCAACCTTTGACCAAATGCCATCACACCCACTACACCATATCACAAACTGCCATGTCTACTCAGTTTTTGGCTATCTCTGGCAATGCTGGTGGTGCACAATGGTTAGGTGTACTTATTATTGGGATACAAAGTATTCATATGCACAGGGAGACAACAGTCACAGATGCCTCCTGACTGCTGGTGGGCAAATATCAAGACAAGTTCTATTTAACCTCAAAAGCCATATGGATGTAAACATAAAATGAAGCAATTCCAGTCCTGCCAGAGGGTTTTGTTATTTTAAAGTAGCTGCATTGGACATAGTCTCTGTCTTCCATTTCCTTTCCTGTCAGTACAGGTGTCTTGGCTTACTGACATTTTAAGAGAGGCAAGTTTTCAGTTGTATACCAGATACAGCTGCTCTGGGTCTGAAGACCCTCTTGCTCATGTCAGGAAACTGTTTCCCTGCTGTGGTACAGCTCTCTCGTGAGCTTCTGCAACAGCTGTTTTCATTGAAGTCTTAAAGATGAAAGACAGACAGAGCTTTTAAAAAGAGAGGGCTGGGATGCACAATCAAGTTATTGCAGTTTAATGCGTTTCTGTGCAGCAGCTGAGCCACACCAACCAGCTGGGTTCACACCCTCAGCTTCAGTAAATGCAGGATTTAAACTACACATTACCATGGCCTTAGTATGACTCTGGTCAGACAGCCACAATAAATCATTCACTTTCTTGAGCACAATAACACCATCATGTAACTGAGTTCTCCAGATATTTAAATGCTTAATTCTTCCTTTCACTGCTAACTTGCCCCCCAACCACGTGTCTTACCACCTCCTTGGCTTTCAGATTTCAAATGTAAAATGAATATGAGGAGTGCTTACACAAAAGAGTATTGTAAGAACAAATATGCGAGCCTGTGTGGTGCTGAGATATTCTGGATACCTGGCCTCAGGGTCATTTTAAACACCCCGTTCTGCTAAGAGGAATCGGAACAGCAGCGCTTTGCTTTTAGTCACCCCCAGCGCTCCATGTTATTTATGCAGCTGTGGAGTTGAACAATTACTTAATCTTGTCTTTTGCTGCAGTAAACAGAAGCCAACAGGGCTGCATTGCTATACAGAAGCTGAGGAGCTGCATCCCTTTGTTGCATGTTTTAATGTGAACCTGTGAGTCACAGTCCTTGTACCAAAATATTTCCAAGTACACCTCCTTTCAAAGACAAAATTTTAGGAGCTGCTGTCATGTGTCACACATAAACAACGCGAAGGATAACATCAAACACTTGGAAAGTGTGCAAGTACACCAAAAGGAAGGAGGGTGATTTACTGAGCTTTAGTCAGTTCAGTATAACTCCATGAGTTTTACACCTAAAGGACTCGAATTGCTGTAACTGTTACCTGTGAATAAAGCCTCCCTCTGGCAAGTGATAATTAATTCTTAGATTTTAGAAGTTTCTGAATTTCAGACACCCCTGAGCACATTTGTATGAAGATTAGACATTGTTTCTTTTCTCCTTTTCTCTTTGAAGTCTTTTCTTCAAAGATTGCAGCTCACTGTTCAGACTGCATAAATCCTCTCTTGACAGAGCCCGCTTTTCTCTGCACTCGCAGAGCTTTGAGTCTAACTCTGCTCTCCCTTACTCTGCTCTGTGCCCCATCAAAGAACAGAGAGATTGTCAGCACCACATCGCTGCCAGTGGGGAGGAGAATCAAACCCTTTGCCAAATACATCAAGTGAATTGCTCACCCCCTGTGGGGAAAATTTACCACCTAACAATGCAGTAATTGATATTGATGGTGTGTGTTGTTCACATTTCAATTTTTTAGAAACTTGTTTTCAGGATTGTGAGAAGCCAGGTTACAGTGATCAAAGGTCGAAATCTTTATTTCCCTGTAAAACAACTTCCCTGGGGCTATGCCTGATGTTGGAAGAAATTTGTGGTTTTGGAAAGAGATTTATACAAGGCACGTAGCTAAACTAAGAAAGACCAAAGAGGCTAAATTACAAGAGTGAGATTTTCTTCTTATTTACTTACCTATGAATTGTAAACAACTGCTCAGATGCTGAAGAAATGAGCTCATCCACATTTTTTGTTGGAGTAGTGAGTGCTGGGTCCACAGAAATGCAGCTGGGTTCTTAATGTTCATATCTAAGATGAACTTCTTACTTCTCTCTTCTCAAGTTGTGCTCCTCTGACCTTGTCATGAAACTATATTTTGCAACTTCTTTTCTAATGAAAAACAAAAGGAGAAATGTTTGCTTTTCTTTTCTATCCTGTTGAACTAATTTTGGGAAGGGAAAGGAAAAGGGAAAAAGGAAAAGGTGAATATTCATATAATCCAGGAATTCCTTTTCTTTACAGCTTGGGATAAACAACTCTCATGAGTGAGAAGTTAGAAAACCAGTGTTCCACCTTTATAACTCACAGGATGCTCTAGCTGTATGCATAGCTGAATTTCAGGGCGTTGGTGTTAAATAGTACAAATCTTCAAATATTCCTACTGCTGCCTCTGTTCTCAGCTGCCCTCCCTCAGTGACCATTGACAATGACCTGTGTGTGAGGAAGTCACTGATGAGGTGAATAAAAGTGGTACCATCCAGTTGAATTTTTGTACATTAAGTTTCTACTCAGTGTGATCACAGTGATGACCCAAGATGAGCAATGGGAGAAGAGGAAACAATGTTCTACAGTCTGGACAAAACTGACACCTTTCCATGTAGCAACATCATGGTTTTAGGCAAATCACTTCACACTGAAAATACATGGCTGTATGTTCAGTGATGTAAATTATATTTAATTTTCATACTGCCTTGCTCATTAGCAAGTACCTTAAAAATACCCCAAATTTTCCTAGGCATTAGAAACTACCAGAGTAGTGTCTTCCCCAAGACATCAGGGCAATGACTGAAGAAGGAGTAGATCATGGAGCACACATACATCCCATCTCCAAACCACTCTTTATGTTACATTGCTTCCCAATTTAGTGCCCCAACTGGTTTAGTCATGAGCAGTCCTCAAACATTCCTGACTTTTCTCTCAAGTCATTTTGTAGAAATTTCCTTTCATAGCCTGACCAAAAAAAAAAAAATTCTAACTCTTATTATGAGTCTTTTGTTTTTTTTTCCCCAAAAGCTTCAATACACAGACCTGAAATTTTGAGTCACTTCTTGGAATTGTCCCCCTGGGCCCCATACGCCTCCTTCACCCACCTTGAATATTCACAGCACAGCCCCTGGTGGCCCCATGTGCCGGATACACAAGTGCAACTGCACCAGGAGAGCTCTGTCCAGGGGCCACAGGCCAGATGACAAAGAGCCAGGGAAGGAGGTTCATAGCTGAATGCCTTTGCCCAAGGGAAAGCAGACCAAAGAATACAAAATGTCGGCAGAGGGCATGTTGCCCTTGATTGAGCCCCCGCTGGCTGGAAACCCAGAATTAACAACAACAACAACAACAAGAAAATTAGTAAGGCTTGCCAGCTGGGGAGAGACATCTGGCTAGTGATCAGAGGGGCATGTGAGTCAATTAATCCATCTCCGAGCTGGATTAGCACATTGAAACATGCTTCCCTTCACTGCTGCAGAGGGACCTGTTGAATGAGCTGTAAGGATGAATGGAACTAAAGAAATTTCATTTAGATGAAGAAAAATGGCTCTGAAATAGTGAGTGGGTGGTTTTTACATGCCTTATGTGCTGCAAGAATTAAGCACAACTCAGAGAATTTAGGGCATGAAACAGCCATTTGGATACAAAAGCTCTTGCATTTCAGATCTCATTGATTTAAAATTTGTATCTAGATATCTGCCAATTTATTTCTCATGTTTATGGCATATCCAGGAAAAAAGATACCACAGTGTAGGAAAAATAACTCTTTGAGTCCATTCTTTCACAACTGTGGTAAATCAAGTTACTGTTGCCATAGAAGCTATTCCTGGGCTCTTCTGCTATTATATGGAATGGCAGGACTGTTGCTCAAGGGTATTATGCTGCATGTAGATATGGAGAGATTGAGACTCAGTCTCCACCTTCTCTGTCGTTGCAGATCAATGGGACACAGTCTTTTAAATACTTTTCAGACTGTCAGAGATAGGACCTGAAGGGATGACTTTGGTCACTGAGTTCAGCTCTTGCTGTCATGAACCATCAGGTCATATAACCAAGCCCTTTCTATGGAACTCTTCAGCTCCCTCTTAAATTTTGCTTTTTTGACTGTTATTCCTGCAGAAAGCTTTTTCAAAACTTCATTCCTCTACTGTTTAGAAACTTTTTTTATAATTTCCATTGTCTGTTTATTCAGGACCAGGTTACAGTCATTTGTTCTAATTCCAGAAATGTCTTTTATTCTCCTCCCTTTTGAGTACTCAGACCCCTGAGGTGTCTACGGATAGCTGTCAAACACTTCAGCTTTCCTTTCACTAAGGTAAATATGTGAAGCCATAGTGTTCTTCCCTAAAACAGGCTCATCAGTCCCCTGTGTTTTGTAGTAGTCTTTCTCTATACCTATACCTACTTCAGTTACTATTTTCACAATAATACATGGATTATAGACACATTTCAAATTATATCCTGTGCTGCAATGGCAGCAACACCATCTTGCACCTGCAGAAAATACCTTTCTGTCTGTACTCTGGAAGTTGTATTCACTGACTGGGGAGCTTTCAACTTTAGGAAAGTATGAGGACTTTCATTTAGCACCTAGAAGCTTATACTGGAGACCTGGTAGGAAGAGGCACATGAGTTTTCTCAGCTGGGGGATGGTGCCCAGGGACAATCTTGATGCAGCTATTAGCAAAGCAAATTGAATGCTAGGATGCATCAGGGAAGATTTCTCTAGCACAAGTGGTGAGGACTGTCTTTTTGTATTAGTAATGAGCTAAACAGTGCCAGTGAAAAGACATTGGCAATATAATCCTGATTGCCCAGACTGAGAAATTGCTTGAATGGTCCCTGGAGTTCTTTTGGGGTGTGACATTGTTCTGAATAATTCATTGACACGTGTGGGGAGATAGTGGGGACCCGGAACCATTCACCAGATACATTTACAGTGTGGGCCCTCCTTTTCAGAGGCTGGCAGAGGCCAGCTGGATGAGTGTCTGTGGGTTTTCCCAATACCTCTGAGGGTCCAGCCCTTTGCAGAAAAGTGGCAAAAATCAATTAGCAAAACAGCATGATCGAATGTGTCTTGAAAAAGCAAAAAGGTTCTAATAAGGAAAAAATAATACAAAAATAAAGGCAAATTCAAGCACAGTATAGAGACGAGTCTCCTACTTGCTACCACACCTTGAAAAGCGTAGAACTTCTTTGTTCTTTCTCTTTAGAACCCAGTTGTTCAGGTGGATATTTGGCTCTTGGTCCAATGAGATTAACAACAGGCTTTGAGTTACACTCTTGGAGCCCAATCCATGCTCTTGTGCTGGCACTGAGCCAATTACAATGGGAAAGAACTTAATAGTTAAACTTCCTAAAATGTCTAAAGGTAAACTGAAATTCTTTGCCTATTTGGAAACACCTGCTGGAGGTGTGGGGTGCTTTACTACAAGTGCCCACCACTGTGGGCCTAATTACCTCATTGCCTCAGAACGGTCCCACAGAGGTTTAATTTATGAGACCAGACACAGCCATACACACGAGGGTGCAGCTCCTCATGTCAAGCACTGTGCACAGTTCTGATCATCTGTACCCATGGCAGAGGAGCTCAAAGGTTGCAGCTACAGCTCTTAAACAGTGACAGACACCAGAATATGATCCTATCATTTAATGGCTAAAACAGTCTCCAGCCAGAGAGTTTTGGCCAATATAACTCTCCCAAGACAGCTCCTGGGAAGGCTGGAGACCATCTTAGCCCCAGTAGTATTCACGTCAGATCTGTGGGATGGGACCTTCCAGTTCTGGAGCTCCAGAAATTTTCTCTTCCCAGCACAGTTGTGTCAGATGGTATCCAGATCAGAGTGGCCCATGACCCATCCTATTTGCTAAGGTCATTTCAGCCAAACTGGCTCAGATATATTGAAGAACTACCTTGGTGATCAAAAGAATCCAGAATTAACTCTATAAGAGCAGGAAAAACCGATTTTGAATGCTTTTGAAAAATCTCCTTTATACTCAAAAAGAGCTTTATGTACAGAAACTGTCCACAGCCTCTGGGAATTTGGTTCTCAATTCCTTTAACTGGAGCATGTCAAATAATTTCAGCTGTCACATGTTATGGTTGAGAGACCATGAGCTTTGACACAATATGTGTCAAATATACCTTCAAACGAATGCAGCACTTCTCTGGGAGGTAATGACAATTGCTGAGCATGATTTCCTTCTGAATAAATATGAAAACTCCACAGACATCAGTCAAAAGAAATTAACTCTCCTTGAAGATATTTCATGAGAATGGCCTTCTTCTCTCTGTCTTTGCTACCTCTCTTCTCTCTCACGGAAAATGCCAAAGTGGATAAGTTCAGGACTTATCTCTCTGAAAAACAAGGGAGATACAGAATAATGAAAGCCCAAACCCACAAACATCTGTACATAACTAGGGTTGTATGAAGCTGACAGACATCTTGTCCCTTTTGCTACTGTGTCACTCGGTGTCCATTGCTGGCTATTGACTCTTGTCCTAGACAGTCCCAGAGATAAAGAGGGAGGGACTCCCTCTTGACATGTGTATGAAGCCTCCTGCAGTGAGCATGTCACCTCTTCAGGACCCCTGCTTATACTTACACATTGCTTAAAATACAGTATTTGTCAGAAATTCAGTAATCTCCTCAGAGGAACGAGGAAGGAGAGGAGTAGCACTTCTCTCCTTTTCTCTTTAAGTACAACAAAAAGACTCAGACCTGGCCCCCGGTTCAGAACCTGTTCAGATAAGAGATGCAACAAAGCAAGCCCCTCTTTGTTAGGGGACCACTTGCAGTTCATTCAAAATGAAATCTAACTTTAAACGTCATCATAAATAGATATGTGTACTTGAATAATAAGAATTTCAACATGAAGTGCTGTTAGATATAAATAGAAGACAATCTAAATTTATAGGCTTTATAAATACATCCAAACTTACTCTCAAAGTCCATGAATGTAGTGAAAGGATTCCAACATGTTTCATATCAGCAGTGGGGAGTATGGAACTTATAGGGATGGAGAAATGTCCCTACATTCACACTTGACAGAGAACCATCAATTCTACTGAGATTTTATGATCAGCAGATGATAAGTTAATCATTATGAGAGAAAAGAGTCAATTAGGACAGCTCTAGGAGCATGAAGTAGATTTAAATATCCCATTATAGCCATTAAGCAATATTCCTTCAATATGGCACAGCAAGAGACACAGGGAAAAGACCAAGGAAAGACAAGCCTGGCCAAGCTGGTTGTCACCTATGCCAAGTGCAATCGCATATCTGCTGCCAGCAAACACAAACCACCAGCAGTGGCTATCTCAGAAGTGGCTATCAGAAGTCCCTGATTCAAGAAGGAAAAACAAATGGGTGTGTTAAATTTACCTGCAAACTGCCCTGATTTTACTCATGTCTAAAAGAACCTGTGTATTCTAAAAACAAAAGTGGTCTTTAAGAGAGATTTTTAGCCTGTTTGATAGGATATTCAGCAGAAACTCTGGGAATAATAAAGGAGTGTTTAAAACAGATTGCCTGCCTCATTCAGCTGTGTCATGGAGCTGATCCAAAGACACCCAGGAACTTTAAAAGGTGCTGGAGCTGGCCCATTGGTTTCTAACCGAGCTGTTAGTGTTTTTGCATGACATCCTGTAAAGCAAATCACTGGCATTTGGCTTACTCAGGAGATTTCACCATCTGTTATTGTAAAGACCTAATAATGACACAAAACACAAATAAGCAAAAAACCCTAACACTCTGTCAAATTTAGTGAGGTCTTAAAATATTCCTGCACAGGTAGAGAATTTTGCTGGAGGAGAATCAACAGAGCAACGGGCTCAATTACATCTGAGTTTCCTGTGTAAGACCTGTCAAGCAACTCCTATCATCACATCTGTATGTGAGTGTGAGTAATGGGTTTTGTTTAAATTCGTGTGGTGTTTGCTATCTACATCCAGACAGATAATGGACAGATAGCAGAACAATGATCATCAAGAGGCTATCACTTAATTCTTGTTTTATTCTGCAGCTTGCTCACCTTCATCTGTCTTCCCTTCTGAAGAAGTGAGCACGTTCCTTCTGTCTCAGATGGAAATGCAATGGCCTATTATGCATTCAACACAAGTTTTCCATTTTCCATCCAAAATCATGACAGTGATACAAATATGAAAGCCCATAGAATTTGTTTCCAAAAACATTCAGCTCCACGCATATGTGTTTAGCTTTCTGCAATTGAATTTCTTATTCCCCAAAACACACAGTCAACTTCCTTCTAAGTAACAAACATAACATTTAAGGAATTTATTTGTCTTACCAAAAACAATAGGTATTAAGTATGGTGGTAAGGGCAGAGCATCCTACAAAAAATTGAAAAAATCTGTTAGCTTGCTGCAGTTCTATTGATTTAAGAAACACAAAGGGAATATGCTGAACAAGATGAGATGGGAAATTAAGTAGCATCATATGAATGTAGTAGTTAAGAATCCTACATACTCTCATCACTGTCACCTTCCTGCAGGACAAAAATATGTGTTCAGTGCTGAAAACTATGTCCTTCCAATACAAGTATTGGTACACATTTCTTGCCCTAGCTATCTGGATTCCTTTGGGTTTAAAGAAGCTGTCAAAGCCTTACAAGTTGTGAATGCCGTTGTGCAAGTAAAATTAATGACTCCTTTTCTGCTTCCCATATTTTAAAGATTTAAATAAGTCATATTGCTGGGGAAAAGATGAGGAGGTGCAGAGGGGCTGTCAGGATGGAATTGTAAATCTTTTGGCATTTAATATCTTAGACCTGATTGACCTGATGATGGTGCTTCAGACCAGTATTTATCTTGGTGTTGTAGAGCAAGCAAATTACCTTTACCCAGGCATGAATCCCACTTTGCAGTCTGCTGTAACTAACTGGGGTATGAAGCTCAAGTGAAATGCTCCAGTCAAGCAAGTAAACATTGAAAAACAAACAAAAAACATTTGCATTTGAGGAAGTATTAAATGTATTTATCATCTGCCCTTTGAGTCTATGTAAGTGCTGGAGTAAGGAGAGAGTAATATGAATAGTTGTAACTCAGTTATTAAATAAAATGGAAATACATGAATAATTAATACAAATAATAACTGGTGCTTGCCCAACTGGTGCATGCTGAGGTTTTAGCTGGTGCTTGTCAAGGCATGATAGAATAAAGGTTGCTTGGGGAGAGGGCTCCCTTGTTGCCCAGATCCCTCAGCAAAGTGTAGGCTGCAGCACAAGCTCTGGGCTGGCTATTTTCTGTGCAGTGAGGAGTTCCCAGCAGCACCTTGCTCGTGGCTGTAGGATTTCTGGCTTCAGAAAGCAGAGTCAGCCTGCCAAGCACTCTGCCTATGGTGTCTGTCTAACCAGCAGCTCTGGCCCAGGGGAATTCAGACTCAATAGGTGTTATTGACACCCTCATATTTCAGCTGGCTTCCCTGCTCTTCCCCACAGCCATTAGAAAGGCTCTCCAGAAAGCATTTTGGAGCAGCAGCCAAACCCAGATGCTCTGAAAATCCCATGGGATTTCCCTAAGGAATATTCATGTGCTCAGAAAGCAGAGAAAAATGGCTATCTTATGATTTTTTTCCTATGTGCTAGCAGCAGAGATGACCCCACATGCCTTATTGAATTATTCTTCTACCAGTCCTTTCAGAAGGGAATAGGTGATAAAAATTCTCCAGAGAGTATCTCCAGTTTTTCCAGTGTGCCCCTAGTTCCTGCTTTACCTATCAACATACTCCCTCACAACCCAAAAGATACCTTTCCTTCGCAACATTGAAGTTGAGCCTGAGGCCTGGTGCCAGCTGAATGAATCTGCCTAAAGCCTGGAGATCATGGGATTCATCCAGCGGGGCCAAATTTCTGCTGCCATCAGAGGCACACCTAATTTACCTCCATGCAAAGAAGAACAGAGTGTACTCACTGACCTGACTGCCGTTCACTGCAGGAGTGTGTAGCACATTCCAAGCATTAATCCTTAGGACACAGCTGCAAGGTCACAAAGTAATATTATCTTCTATTTTCTAGAGGTACAAAGAGGTGAGCCAAAGACAGAGATGAGACTGGAACCAGATTTCAGTGCCCTGGTTTACCTACTAGACTGAAGCCTTTCCAACAATTGGAAGGGGATTTTGTGTATTATATTGTGAACCCAAAACCACCAGAAAAAAAAAATCTTGAGATTTGATTAGACTGTAGAAAATATATGATGTACATGAGTTTTTCTGAGATTTGGGGAAGTCAGTATTTAAATTAGATGATTGTCATACAGTCAAAAAGTGCTGAAGGACATCTTCATAGAAAATTCCAGGGTTTGCTCCTTCTCATCAACAACACAATGAGTATTCAGAGCACTTTAAATAGTTCTGACCTATTATTATAGAGGTCTTTTCTCTTGGTTCTGCTGCTGGCTATGCATTTCCACATGGAAATTATCTTTGTGGACAAATAGCTTTGTAAAGGACTAGCACTGTGGCCATATTGTCTAGTTTAAGTGAGGCAGCACTGGTAAACAGAAATGGGTGTTCAATTAATGTTTTTGAGGGCAAACAGATTTTGGAAGATAAAGACCTGAAAAAGTGTTTTGGTTACCTTAATGGTGTTTACTTTTTGCAGCTATATCAGTCTTAAACAGGAACCATTTCTTCTAGTGTGTGGACTGGGCTGCACTGAAGGTAGTACCTCATTGCCTGCAGCTTCTTGTTCTCTTGTTCTTAGACATTCATGATCTCTGAGAGTTTTATGTTGACCTGGGAAAGAAGTGATCGTTGCTTCTTCTGCCATTGATTCAGGCCACACTTTGTTTTCTCCACAGCTTCTCGTTGCTAAAATACAGGGATGGCATTATGCCCTGCAATAAAGGGAGTTGTAATTGTGGAGAAACAAAATCTTGTTTATCAGTTCAGCTGCTGAAAAGGAAAGAGTTGTTCATAATTCCACAAAAAAAAAAATATTTCTAAGTGTAAGGGTTAGTTGTTCAAGACAGAGAAGTAACCTAGAGAAAATTAGTTATGTTGTAGGTTTACTTCCCTGTTGCCTTGCTGATCCATCTGGGACACTCTTGGTCCCTGAGTGAAGATCATGGCATTACTTCAGACTCACAGTCTGCACTGAAGCACAGCTAATGCTCTCCTGTAATTGTTTCCTGAATGCTGAAAACAGCAACAAAGCCCACATGCATGCATGCACATATATGCTCACTGCTATGCTTAGGCTAATGGAAATTTTACAAATTGCTAACCTTGTTTTGACCCAAAAACTCCCAACCAAAACATCAGCACATTGGTTTGGGCAGCAGAGGTAGGAGTCAAAAATGGGTTCTGTGGAACAGCAGGCTTAACAGCTGAAACCATCAAAGCTCTGAGCCTCCATGCTGGCCAGATGATGAGTTTTTAATTTCTTCCCTGTGGGTCCTGAGATGCAATAGATAAAATAGGGGAAAAAATCATAAGCCAATTCTGTTGGCCTTTAAATGTAAATGTAGAAAATCTGCAACTTCTATCAGAAAAGAAACTAATCAATTGATATTTCTGTGGACCTACAGTAGTCGTGTATCTCTCACATGCAGATATCTATCAAAACTCTCTGAATTTCTTAGTACACCTACTCAAATTCCATATACTTTGTACTAGATGCATCAAATCAGAGAGGAAAAGAGGGAGGAATTTAATTTTACACTTGAAAAATTATGGATCTTTCATTTCTATGCCTCCCCACATTACACTCATATTTAATTTAAGATCTTAAGTGGTTCTAAATAAGCTTCTAAGATTCAGTTTAAGCACAAAATATTCATTCAGGATGAATGAATAATTCTGAAGAGCTGGAACAAGAGAACAAAGAGGGTTTTAACATTAACAGTGGGACAAATCCATCAACAAGATAACGATGATTGACACAAATGGAGCCTCTTTCACTGGTACTTGATTTGGACATTACATTAGACAGTGTTTTATTCCTTGTGATTACAGTCCTAGCTCAAAACAGTCTGCTCATACAAGAGAACTTGTAGTTCAAGTCTATAATACCCCTGACTCACTGAACCAGTGGACCAGACAAAAATCTCATGTTGGTAACTGACACAAATTCTTGAATTTATCTTGAAAAATGTACAAGTTTTATCTGACTGCAGTGTCTCTTGTTAAATTTGTCAAATATTTCCCATCATGTGGTTGTCTCAAGCCCTAGGTGAGTGGAAATGTAGAGTGTTTTCTGCTTGAGGCTCAGAACACAAATAACTTGGGAGAAGGAAGCTGCTGGCATGAAGAGGGGGAAGGCTTGGAAGAGAAACACAAGGAGGTCACAACTGGGAACAAGGAGTAGGGTATGGGTACACCTGAGAGCTGCTGAGGGGCTGAGCTGAGCAGTAATCAATGAAAGGAACAGTTTACAGACTGAAGAAATGGAAGTTTCAGCATTTAAAATGCTATGGTAACAAACAAACTTCCTGCATGCCAACACCCTGACTGCAGAGTGCCAAGTTAACTCACCAAGTTCATGCTGGACTAACTGGGGCATGCTGTGAAGAAAATAAGAGCATTTATCTGTCATGAATGCAAGCTTATGGATTGATAGATCATTTGATCTGTATGACTGTATTATGGATTTGCCATTAGCTTTTATCTTTAGCCATGCTGACAGAATCAAAAAACATATTTATTACACTTGGTGGGTTTTAATCGACTTTGCATTTTCCTGTGAGTAGAGTTGGAACACAGATAATCTGCAAAATACACTGACAATCTTCCAGTTTATTCTGGTTTATTCATATTTTTTCCAAAAAAAACAGCCAAAGAGCATATCACAGATGTATTCTCCTGTAAAAGCTTTACATAAGATTTGAAGGAGAATAAACTAGCATTAGCCATAGAAGAGAAAGATGCACTGCAAAAAAAGCTTATCCTCTGGGCTTGATGAAGAAAACAGCTCAAAGCCAGCAAATCAATGATCCCAGAATGAAACTGAAACACTGCCCACAGAGGGAATGGATTTGCAAAATGTGAGTTCTCCCTATTTCATATGGTATTGCTCCTACTCACAGAGGAGAGCTTTTAGTGCTAAAGCACAAGTCTGACACTACCAAGGCCTGATAACTTCCAAATAATGTGACAGAAGGACCAGACCTCTGCTATACTGAAAATCTGAGAATGAAGGGGAGTCCCTCTCATCGACATATCTTTGTTCTTGATGTCTCACGTGACCCGAGTAATTATATGTGGATTTCATCAATACAGTCAATAGAGTGCAGGGTGTGAGTCAGCCGAAAATAGAAAGGACCTGGGGGTTCTGGGGCACAACAAGCTGCTCCATGAGCTGCAATGTGCCCCAGCAGTCAAGAAGGCAAATGATATCCTGGGATGCATTAGGAAAAGCAATGCCAGCAGGTCAAGGGAGGTGATCCTGCCCCTCTACTCAGCCCCAGTGAGGGCACATCTGGATACTGTGTCCAGTTCTGGGTTCCTCAGTGCCAGTGAGATGGTCCAGCAGAGGTTACAAAGGTGTTTAAAGGACTGAAGCATCTCTCTTACAAGAACAAACTGAGGGAGTTGAGGGAGTTGTCATTGCAGTAGGACAAGAGGCANTGGGCAGGGAGTTTGGACCAGGTGGCCCACTGGTCCCATCTAGCCTCACTGATTCTGTGATTCTGTGAAATGAATTGCATGCCAGCTTTTGGCCATGTTGGCCTGACTGACTCAACAAGGCTCTGAAGAGTCCACGCCACCAAGGAAATTCCTTTGTCCAGTTCTGCACACTCTGTTCACTGTCCATGGAGAGAAATGGATACAGTAGTGTGCAATTTATTCCAATGTCTAAAATATATTTGATGAATCACATTCTAGAATTTACAAATTCCAGTAATAAAGCTGTGCTATTGGCTTACATAACAATAGAAGAGGTTTAAAACTAAGGCTTGGGATCTTGCAAGGATTGAGGAGTTCTTGTAGCATGCCCTGGTCTTTTGAAGTCTGTTTTCCTAAGGAAATAGTGCTTATGCAATTACATTAACTATCAATTCCAATGAAGTTTGAATGCTAGCCAGTGTCAACAACATCGTACAAAATACAGGCTTTGAAGACATTAATTTGTTACATGTTTCCTTTTTGGGGAAAGGAAAGTAGCTGAATAAAGGAATGAAGAATGTGATTAAAATCCCTTAATAAGGAAAGGCTGAAGAGTGAGCTCAGCCACATAGCAAACACCCAAAAACCCCCATGCAGGAAACCACAGGCAAAGAGGCTTTCCACAGATAGGCTGTATCACTGTTGTAACCTATCTTACATCAGCTGGAAACTGCCAGATAATGTATCTGTCTTGGAAAAAATAAAATGCCCTGGTCTTATTCTATGTCAGAAAGAAAACAGTCAAACTGGAACACAAGTGTCACCTGGGGATAGCCTGGGTTTGACTGACATCAGCGAAAGCTTGGCTCTGAATTCAGTAAACCCTGAATTCACGCCTTGCAGAGTTGTTTTAGACAGGAAAGTTACAGGTAGGGCACAGTCAAAGCAGTCAGTAGCTTATCCAAAGCAGTGAGAATTTCTCAGCTCAGGAGTATTGGCCATCTTTGACACCTTTTATTGCAAATATAGATGTCACTTCTACAACCTACTAGGATGTACCAAAAACATACAGCCTGTGATAAGAGTAGGCTGTTACTCAAGTGTTGTCTTCATTTTATATTGGAGAGGTGCCACAGAAGTTCCCATTTTAAACACTGTCACCTGCTTTCACAGGACTCCCCTGTTTTCCATGTATATTTTTCATGTATATTTTACATTCCTGTGTGGAATAGGAAAAGGCAGAAGATGTTGGCCATACTGATTTTGTTTTCCTGAGAAAAAGGTAGCTGTGTCTGAGCCATAAAAGGAGGGTATTTCACTGCTTGCTGCCAAACTGAGTGTGATAATCCTAAAAAGCACATAAGGTCATTCAATTTAAAACTTAGGGAACCGAAGTTCTTTCTCCCTGCAAGCTGTCATGTGGCTTAAAGGTCTAGGATTTTTTCAAATCTATCTGCCCTAGAAAATTAATTTCAAAATTTCCCCTCAAATTCCTTCACATTTCCATGCTTGTTATCCTTCTGTAGTCCCCCTCTTTCCAGGCACTTTTACTGAGACCCCCAGAACTTGTCCCCAGACTCATGACACCCTGAGCTGCTGCCCAGCTACTGCTGCAGCAGAGCCACGTCCACGTGCTGTTTGCTTCCTGATTTTTCTCCTTGCTCAAAGATACCTCTGCAGTTCATCAAGTGTGATGTAGGGTCCTTTGACTCCCAGAGCCATGGCACTGGCTCATGGAGCAACATCACAGCTCTGGGAAAAACAGACAATCTCCAGAGATGGTTCTTCTCCATCATCTTCCTCTCCATGAAACAAGCTGTGGAACTGGAAGAATATGCCCTTGAGGGGAGTGCAGCCTGATTCACAATCTCTGGCATGTACAGTTCCTAACCTACCATTTTCTCTCGTGCACCTGGTCTCCTGGTTTCTCAGCTCTCATTTTTCAATCGCTGCTTGACAGGAGAATTTGAGACAATTATCACAGAGTGCCTTTCGTTGTATGCCTGCTGCCATGTGGATGGCTCTGCCTTCCTGTGGTCAGTAGAATGTTGGCAATCATGAAGTTTCTCCCCAGTCACAGCCAGAAAGTGCAAGCAAAGCAATGAGAGCCTCACCTCTGGTTCAGTTTTGTTAACAAATATAGCTAGTGACTCTTGGCCAGTTCTTGAATTCTTTAATGGGATTATTATTCATTCATGCTGGCCTCAGTGAAATTTGGGATACAAGTATTAATCTTAGATTGCAATGAGAATTGTAATAACAAGAGAGCTTGTTATTACAAGGCACACAGGCCACACAGAAAGAATATCCAGTCCTGATCCTCCCAAAATAAATCAGATCTAACTCCTCCTGGAGTGAGGCAGGAGTACATCCTTACTGTGGACTGTACCTTCCAAGAAATAATAAGCCTCTATACAAACATCCATGCAAAGCAGTTTTAATTCTTCCTTGGCCAAAATTCTTTGTGTGCCTCTAGTGAGGGAGAAAGGAGCACAGTTAAGAATAAGATTCATTTTGCTTAGCTTTAGGTTCCAAAGAAGGAGGCTCACTTTAGATGTCTAAAATTAGATATGAACATTTCTCTCAATATTTTTTGCCAATTTTGTGTTTCATCCATAGCAAAGGATCATCACCATAGAATAACCATAGAATGATTTGGGTTGGAATGGACATTAAACACCATTTAATTTCAACTCCCCTAGCAAGCCCCAATCTGGACACTTCTAGCAATGGGGAGTCCACAACTTCTGTGGGCAACTTGTTCCAGTGCCTCTTCACCCTCACAGGGAAGAATTTCTTCTCCATATCTAATGTAAATCTACTCCTTCTCATGCCCTTCTAAAAAGTCCCTCCCCTTGTAGACCTTTCATCTTGGCTTATATAAGATGTGGCTTTATATAAGAACGTAGGAAAAAGTTTGCACAGGGTTTAGAAAAACACAAATTCACTAGCAATTGTTGAGGTTATTCATGTTTGCCTTTCCTCTGCTTTGTCATTATGTCAGAGATTTGGCACCACAGAGCAACTCCTTGCAAGGAGAAGTGTCACAGACATGCACTATGCTTTATCCTACAACTCAGCTGGGCCTTCATCTGCTGATAGAGAACACCAGCACTGTTCCAGATAGTCTAAATAGGGCCTGTGTCTTTGCTTCCCTTCATTAGCAAGAAATTCCTTCCTCCCACTACCAGGCCATGAATTATTCCAGCAGAGATATTGAGGACAAAGTTGGGTGGACTACAAATTCAGTTCTGTGGCCAATCAGATGGCTGAAAGGCCATTTACTGTCAGCACAGAAAAGAATAAAGACAAGGCCAGAGCTAGAGAAAGCTGTTTCCTGCACGGTGCTGGGCAGGAGGTGACAGACTACAAGTGACAAGTCCCCGGGGTGTCCCAAAGCAACTGGTGAATGGAGCCACAGTGGGGCATTGAACCATGCACGGCTTTACCCAGGGTCTCATCTCTTCCTTCATAATTTATGTTAAATGCCTCTCTAAATTTTGAGTTAAGCTGTTGTTGCCATAGCAATGGCCATTTAGAGTGAGAGAATGCAGTGTATGTGTTGGAGGTGTGAGGTTCTGGCTCTTTTCATAAAAATATATGTCTGCATGTACACACACTGCCGTGGAGCTGCGTGAAAGGAGCCGAGCAAGCAGAGTGCATCAGTTCTGAGGGAGGGACAGGTGGTGTGGAAAGAAGAGAAGCCTGGTGCAGGTTGGAGTTGTTTGTTCCAGGATGCACCTGCAAAGAGCTGAGTGCTAAACTGAAATAAGCCTGAGTGATAACTGACTGACATTTCATTTCTTAGCTCTAGGAGTCACTCCCTTGCTCAGGACAAAGAATGTTTTTTGCTGCCTTCATGAGATAAATCTTTGTGGAAACAGGAAAATTTTGCTTTCTCTGGTTTATTTTCATTAAAAATAACTCTTGCTGCTAGGTCTTTAACAGGAAATGCTTTTCAGCAATCTACTCCCACTGTTTATACAAGTTTATTTGCCAGGGCACAGGCTGAAAAAAAGTCAATAAATAATGCAGGCATTATATTACCTAATTTTAGATCCACTTCTAAGATTTTTCAACATTCCTAGCACTAGTATTTTTAGTGGTCACAGCAGGAGAGATTCAGAATTTGTGAGGTTTATTCCTCATTTTATGCCACCTCTCATGGGGTGAGGAAGCTTCTCAAAGAGTTACAGCTAGGGCAAGATCCTGCCCACATCCCTGAGCCTATTTCCCTGAGGACTTTGGCAGAGGTCCATCATCCTCCAACTAAATTTGGCTTAGAAGTGGAGTTAAGCATCACCTTGATCAGGAAGTGCAGGCAGTGTCTGGAGTGTTTTGGGAATTCTCAGCCTGAAAGTGAGATTTAGATCTCTGAAGCACTAACTGATGAAGAAGAGCAGACTGTTTGTGTCACTGGCTGTGCTCAAATTCTTTTGAAGTCCCACATTTGACTGTGAGCAGCCTTTTTAAAATCCATAAATTCGCAGCAGGGCATCCAAATTTGATAACGTAGCCATAAAGTTTTTTTGACATATTTTGTCCCTCCATGAGCCCAGACAGGGTCATGAATCAGAATCAACATTCCAGGTTCTGGTAGGAATACCTGATTTAAACTTTGAAAATAATATGAGGCCCAAAAAGAGAGACATAATTTTGAGTATTTTTGAAGTGTAGCTCTGTATTTGCCTGTTTCTCAGTAAATAGCAGCCACCAGCTCCTGCTCCCTGTCTGTGACATTAACTGCATCTAAGGACACACCTGGTGCATGGCAGGTCTGAGAGATTGAGCATATTTCCACTTCCCATGGTACTTTCTGGTGGAGGTAGTGCAGTCTTGTGCCTTTCTTTGCTGACTGGAAAAGAAAAAAGGCAAAGAGGATCTATCAGCCAGCAAACCTCATAGGCTTCAGTAGTTTTCGGATTTACAACAGCTGCAAAACAAGTTCTGTAAAATTTTTAGTACAATCCAGTTTCCATAAATAGCTGAGGACAGCTTTTGTTTTCAGCAAACTTCTGAGACTTTTGTGATTGGAACGATAAAGGCAGTAAGCACAATTCACAATCAATTATGTTTTATTAATGTTTTTTTAATACACGCCACAGCCCAGTAATCATGAAGCTGTTCAACAATGTTGTTCTGAAGTCAGCTAATAGCAGGATGTAATTTGTGGCCGTCTCTGCTCACTTACAAAACACTTGCTCGGTTAATTGTGATTTCACACTCTGCTGAACGTTGTTGCCTGGAGGTAACATTCATGTGATGGAAGAGTTACCAGTCTGGGCTCTGGGAGGGGAGGGTGTAGGGGGTGGAGGAGGGAAGGATCATTTCATCAGAGGCTACTCTTGTTAAATTTTTAATCCTTTTATGTTAAAAAAAAGAGAAAAGAAAAAAGGAAGAAAACAACTAAACATCAAAAAGCTATAGTCCACTCCTAAACAAGTCTTTCTTTAAAAACCTGAACATTCTTTCCATGTTTTGATCCCTTTCTATTGCTTTGTGTTGTTACCAAGAACGTAAAAAAACAAGTGGCCAGTAGGTGAAACCCTGTCTGGGTAATCAGGCCTCATATTGTAGATGCTGGGCGAACCCAAAGAAAGAGCCTATATTTTTAACAGAAATATTTTTGTGGCTTTGGGGGTCCCAAGGACACCTAGTGTCTTTCTTAGACCAAAATAGGCAGGAGATTCTCCTGGAGGAGGTCAGAAGTGCCTAAAATGTTGGCAATATGATGAGCAAGTTAATGAGATCGAATCTCATCACTGAATGTTTGGTCAGTGGTGATGAGACAAGAGTTCAGCCCTGCACAGGCACAGGCAAGGCATCAGCTCCTGCTCTGAAGTGCTGGCAGTGAATATGTCAGAGAGAGAAATATTGCCTTGCTCAGCAAAGGAGAGCCATCTTAACCTGAAAAATTTCCAGCTGTTTGGTACTGCTGTGGCAAACTGGGAGATACAGCTCAGGCCAGACAGGGATGGGAGCATCAAACTGGGAAGGTTTTTAATTGAATAGTCACTAAATTGGGGCAGGGAGAAGGAGCCCTGGACGGGACTTTGCCCACTGCTGGCCATCACCTCCACTATTCCAGTTTCTCCCATCCTGACCCGTGATGTGGAGAGCTCCAAGCCAGGTTTGAATGCTGCTACTTGGGGGTTCAAGCCAGGATTGGGTCCCATCAGAGCAGGCTGGGTGGCAGCAGAAGTCACCCCACATGCAGCCAGAGAAGAGAAAGGATGCACTCTGCTGCTCTGTGAGTCTGGTGTTGCTCTGAGGCTGCCTGTGCCACCATCCAGACTGAGCCTCAACAGAAACAACAATAACAAAGGACTCTCTGCCCTTCACATATATGCAGAGGCTCAGCCATATTTCCTGTATTGCTAAAATGTGAGGAAAACGTCTTGGCACAGAGTGAAATCTGGCAGCTTGCTCTGGAGTGAGCTAAGAATGCCCAGGCACAGCACCTCAGCTGGAACACAGGTTTACAGGGACATCCAGCCTCAAGGAAAACCCTGCAGGCATTGCAGAGAGCTGAGAATTGATTAGGAGCATGAAGCAGCAATGATCTCTTTGTGGGCAGAAAAACACAAAGATGCTTAAGAATCAATTAAGAGGGAAAGGTTAAATACGTGTCTAAAGACTAAATGCACAGATACTCCTTGGGGGGCTATACTTTGAATGGTGTTAACTTCACTTAGTTAAACCTCCCTTGCATTAAGCACAAGTGTTAAAGCTTCTCTTAGCTAAATATTTCATCCCCAGGACATGACACTGAAAACGTCATGGTTTACTTTGGGTAAGACTACTCCACACTTATGCCATCACCTCTCTCACCCAACATTTGACATCGCTGCCCTTAACCTGGTGCTGGTGTTCCCACACCACCTAGCAGGAATAATTGCAGTGACATCCACAGGTCACAGGAGCCAGCTGCTCCTTTGTCCCCAAAGGCTCTATACTCTCATTTTTCCTTTTTCATGCCTTTCTAGGACCACCCGTGAAGGCTGAGACTAAAGTCAACTAACACACAATCAATAAGCACACAGCACTTGCCTGTTCATTGCAGTCACTGCTGGTGGGCTTTCAGCTGTCACCATTGCCTGGAAGAAATAAGCAGATGGACAAAAAGCAGTAGGATGCAGCTGATTCCAAAGAAGACAGAAGGGAAGATGGTGGGACTTTCAAAGGTCTAACTCTGCATTACATCAAGATCATTACACCACAAATTGTCCAGATGGCACAAAGCCTCGGGCTCGCGGCTGGACTCCTCAGTGCACTTGAATGTACTTATTGTCAGAGCAGGGAGAAACTCTAATGATTTAGGAGCCTGCATGGCCTGACCCAGAGCTCTGCCTCTGGTGGTCTGCTCATTGTAACTCCCTCTCCTGAGACCAAACTCACTTTGGAGCAACTCAGCTGGTGCCAAATGCTCTCGTGTATTTTAACAAATAACAAAGACCCATATTTCCACACCATATTAATGTCTGGTGATCATCAGACTCCTTGTTCCTCACCACACTAGATTAATACATCTAGTTCTAATCTATAGAGTTATTTACTATCTGGAAATTTAAGGAGTAGCACATCAGAGACATCTGTTTTCCTGTGTGATTAATATTTTAAATACTTATTTTTTCTGAAACAGAATATCACAAATCTCTGAGGAGAGGGCTGGGCATCTGCTGTATGTTGACATTGTAGAAAACATAAAGCATCAGATGTTGATGCTAACACAGCACAAATAGTAACACTGTGTTCTGAATCTTTCTTCTTGTTCTAAAGGGGAATATAAGTTTTTGTTTTAAGACCGATGATTTACTTTGACACTGATGTACTATCTCTTGCTTTATATGTCTTCATACTAAAATTCCTCCTAAATTTTTAGGGTTTTTCAAATTGTTTTACAATATACTAGACATGGCATGAACTTACATGGTTTGTAGCCTCATGCTGCTGCTGGTGGTAATTGCAATAATTAATGTTTTTCTTGTATGGGTTTTCAACATTAAATGAAATTCACAAAATCACCTAATTGCAAAGCCGTTTTTGTCATTTTTCACAAGGCAAGAAAAAGCAAATTGACATGTAACAGCCAGCAATGGAAATTTAAAGCACTTCGATTAATTTTCACAAAATTTATGTCAGCACCCGATTAACATTTCATGAAGGAATTTCTCCATTTCCATAGAAGAAATTTGCTTGTTTTCTCCGCCTCACCATGTGTTCTGCAACTTTTCCCTGGTTTGTTTATTTATTTGTTTTCTTTTATGTCCTGATTTAAGCTACCAGATTTCAGCCAGCCAGAATCAGGGTGTGAGCAATTTGCTTGGCACAGATCTGTCACTGTAAGCTTTGGGTTACTTTACAAATATTTCTCTTCCTAAGGTGACGACATCTCTAATTATAATGGGCAAGGAGACTCAAGCTTGCCTATCACTTTTTTTTTTTAATTAAATAAGACATGATATTTCAGTGCAGTTCTCATCAGGTATTAAGGTCAAGTCCTGCCAGGGCACATATAAATGTGATAAATGTGTTGGATGATCTGTGCTACTGTGCAAGTTATCCATGATCTCTGAGAGAAAGAAATCTTTGCATTCAGCTTCTTGTGTCACTCTTAAAAGACGCACCAGAATTTTGAGGTGAAATTTGAATTGTTTTAGAAATTTGCTTCCCTATGATAAAATTTGTAGGGCACAGCAAGGGGTTGGGGAAAGACACTTCTCTGATGGGTGACCTTGGAGAAAGATCTATTGATGAAACTATTAGCTGCAATATTTGTAAAATGCCACAGGAGCACAGGTGTGGTGGGAACTCCTCTGTGACCTTAACTGAGCAAGGTTCTCCTCTAAAGAAAGTTTACAAAGGACAGCAGGTGATACCAAGTTGACATATGGCTCCAGGCACCACAATAACACATTATAGTTCTGAATAATGCAGTATAAATCCTCAACTGCCAAGGGGGAGCCACCCACAATAAAGCTAAACATAATCTTCTCCAGCACCCACGTCAGCTCTTGTTGCATCCTTTGTCAGGAAGCTGCATAAACAGATGAGCCCTGCAAAACACTGTGAAGGGGAGCAAATGTGAGGAAATTTGGGATATAGCACATGGTAGGGGGGGAGAGGAAACCTCTCCAGAGTTTTAGCCCAGTCATGTAGATTGTCCTATTCATTAGTTAATGGTGTTGAAAAATAGCTAAGCAATCTGAAGTGCCTCAGCTCTCAGTAAGGTTTCCCATTCCATCCTTATAACTAGGAGATTGGAAAATGCATGGCTGATGGATGCTGGATTGCCAGTACCAAGCATTGGTGCTGGTATGATGGAAGACATGAACAAAATTGCCACTGATGTATGAACAATAATGTTGGATTTATAAAGTCATCTGGCTAAATGAAGGATTCAGCTGCAATTCTCTGTGCAGTTTGACACTTTCTAGACAAATAGACTGAAAATGCTTAGTCTGATAAGAATTCATCTCTGAACCAACAGCACAGGTGGATCTGCTCTGTGAGCTACACACAGAAGGCCTGCAGAGGACCAGAGCTGACATGTGAATATAGCCCTGAGAGACAGATTTAGTTTTGGAGATATCAGTGGGATACTGAACACAGAAACCCCAGATCCCAAACCCCAAACCACTTTCTCATTTTAGTTGCTTTCGCAGAAACAAGAATGTGCCCATCCTTAGTAAATAAGCAATCTCACACCAAGAAATAATAAATTTGTGCAATCAACTTTTCACACACAGAAAAATAATCCACCAAAGCTGATGATTCAGACCTAGAGGTAAGTGCATTTTCAAGGAGAGTAGCACAGCTGCTGTTGTACACAAGTGAGTTGCTTTCACTAAGGGATGTGCTGACAGTGTCCCCCAAGGGCAGATGTAGCTTCCCCCTGTGGACTTCTTGTGGTAGCAAGAGAAGGGGCTCTGGAGTGCCAAATGAAGATGTTTCACAAGCTGAGTGCTTCTGGCTAAAGTTCAAATAGAGCAATGCTGGCAGAAACCCTCTGATGCAGATATGGAAACTCTACTCCTCCAGCCTGTTTATTTTTCGTGTTGGTATTTACCTTGCTTCTACACCCAGACTCTACTTCAATTTCCACCAGAGATCCAAAGACTATAGGGCAGGAATGCACATATTTTTAGTACTATCGGAACACCTAGAACAACACAATCCTGCCTGTAGCTGACATTAAAATTTTAAATATAAACAAAAAAATAAAAGAATTCCCACTTGATCAGCAAATACTTCTTTTTGAAATATCCCAGAAACTTGCTTTTGGTAGAAGACAATACTGCAAAAGCCAATAGGTGTGATCAGTATAGTGAAATCACTTCAGGAAGGATATGATCAGTGGTACCTTCACCATGTTTAAGAGGAGGATTATGGATTGTATCAGTCTGGAATACGTATGAAATGTTTGTATATATAGTCCTGTTACACAAGCTGCAGAGAAAGCAAGTGGGAGGTGCACACCAGAGGGAACAGGAGAGGAACTGAGCTGCAAACCCATCTCTGTGATCTGCTTTAAAATAGTCTCCATCACACCAAGATGTCTGTTCAGTGTCACCATAGTGATGCTGCTCACTGACCACACAAATCTGCCTCGCAGCTTCCTTCAGGAGTCCCACAGATGAGAAACCCTGGAGGCATCCATCCCTCACAGCCCAAAGGGGAAACCTCCCCTGACAAACCAGCCTTTACATTAACACCTTCACTCTGAACCTCTGCTCAGCATCCTTGGTGCTCAGCAGGACACTCCAATGCTGCTACAGGGGCAGAAGTGCACAGGCTGCCAAGTCTGATGAAGGAGAGAAGCACATTTGATACCCTAAGCTCTATTTTTGTTTACTGTCTTCCATTTATACAGAGAGGATTTGAACAGGATGAAACAGGATGTTTTTTCTGGGAAGCAGGACTCTGCACCCATGGTGTCACCCTGCAGTCTCAAAGGCCCCATGACAAGCTCAGACCTTCACAGGCCCTGAGGAGGGGAAGACAATTGGTTTAGGTGGGTGCCCCCCACCCATGGACACTCCTTACCAAGCAGTGTGTCCCCAGATAGAGCAGCATTGTGAGGAGGAGTCACCTGTGTTCTCCAACCTAAATGGGGTTCCCACCACCTCCTCCCTTCACGTCCCTGGACACCTCCAGACCAGGGCTGCCAATGCAGAGTTGGCAAGGAAGAAGCAGGGAAATGGTCATTCCCAATCCTCACCTACTCGGATCACCCCTTGGGTTCTGCAGGGACTGATCCCTTGCTGTGCCATCACTGATTCCAGTTTCCCTCACTGTAACAAGCATGAGTGACAGAACATAGAAATCCTTTACACTCTTTGCTGGGCAAATCAGTTGTCCATGAAATAATTTTCAGTATCTTTCTATCCTTTCTCACTGGTATAACAGAGACACACACACAAATTCCTGAGACACAGAGGAGATGTGAGGTGAAAGGCAATGCCATCCAGAGAAGCCAGCACCTCTGAAGGAGTCAGGGAAATGAGAGCATCCTCCCTGCTGGGAGGGTAAATCCACTGTAGCTCTAGGTATGTCCCAGGACAGTTTTAGAAAATCTTAAAGACAGCCTCATTTTGAAGTCTCTTCTTGTGGAAACTCAGTTGTTTTTGGTCATGTTGAAGAGATGTTGAAAGCAGATTGGTTTGATATGGCTTTATGAAAGACTCACATAAAAGCCAGAGGGAGCAATAGGAAACAAGGGAGGTTTATTGTTAGGGCATCAGAGGAGGACTGGGAAAGATCAAAGTTTAATTCTTGGCTGTGCTGATGACCTTAGGTAAATCACACAGGAACAAGCTTGGAAGAACTTGTTTAGGAAGTTTTTCAGAGCCGGTGCCTCAGCGGGAACCAGGGGGTTCAGGGCACAGTTGACCTTTCCAAATTTTGATAGTGGTAGTGAGTGCTGAGAAAATCAAAATCTGAATTTAGAATCTTCTGAGAATCTCTTTGTGTCTTTTTCTCCCCAGTGTAAAACAGGGAAAACAAATATTTTGCCACTGTTATAAAGATAAATGTATGAACGTTTGCTGAGATACAGTGGCAAGAGAAGCCACAAAGGTAAATAAGATGGATATTGCATTAAAAAAAATCCCAAGCCCCATTTTTAACCAAACGGTGGATTACTGGTAAAAACAATGGAAGTCAATGCAACTGAATTATTAACCACACAGCCATTTATGTGAAAAATGTCACCTTTTTGTCTGATAATGATTTCCAGTGGGATAGTATACCACCACTTTATATGCCCTGTATATACTTGAATAATGTTTGGTAAATTAGAGCACTAAGTCTGATACAGAAAGAACTGCTGAATACAGTCAACATCATTACTTCTCTTAAAAATTACCAGAAAATATTTTTTCTGGACCTGTTTAATAATCCACAGGTGATAAACAAACTAGCTTACTTAAAGATCATTTAGGGATGAGGAAGCTTTTTTCCCATTGACATTTCTGAATGGAAAATTCTGCTGAGACAGTCTGCAGCTCAGACTATTAGGATAGCAGAGAGAGACCTTTAACAGTGCATCTGACCCATTACTCATTTATGAGGGAACAATGTTGGAATAAAAAGCTATCCTTTCACACAATTTGGTACAGCAATGTTGAAATTGTACTAGCATAAACAACTGCCTTGCAATAAGCATGCTCATTCATTATTCAGTGTTAAATCTTAATTGTTGCTGATTTCAATTTCTTTGTGCTAAGTGTTTCTAAATTATAAATAACCCTGCAACTCTAATAGTATATACTCTGTTAAGGAAAAGGTAAGTACAGAAATAAATTATTAAAGTGTTCTGGTTAACTATTGCCACACAATTCATCTCAGGGTTGAGAGATCAAGGCAGCCACTTTGATAAATTTGAAGAGATATTGACAAGGAGTCAATGGACAAGTCATGCATCTATGTTGCAGACACAGATTTTCTGTATGTATATTTATTTACAAAATTGTTACATTGTGATCTTCAGTCTAGGGTTTGATTTTTCTCCCTTTCAGGTCATGGGCAAACTGTCCTGACCTTAGTGAGAGTAAAATCATATCCTGAGTACACACATCACTGCAGTGTTCTCCCTTTGATCTGAGCACTGAACTGTGTTTAACATTAAAGAGAAAAAGTCCAGCCGCAAGCATTTTCATGCCCTGAGCAAGCATCAAACACAAGACTCCTTCTTGTCATGTCTCATATTCTCCTCTCTCATGTCTCTCTTATTTATGTATTTACCTTAATTTGCTTGGAAGAGAGTCTTGTTTGCCTCAAGGAGGGGTGGTTCTGTGATTAAGGCATGTCACATCTTCGTGTCTCCTTTTGCCTTTTCTAATTCTTTCCATCTCTTCTTCAGAGGTCCAGTGGAAATACTTCTTGGCTTGCTCTTCACTGGCTTGTGGGACAGCACTTCATATCTGTCAATGGATCAGAAGGACTGAAGAGCAGTTTTGCTCCCACCAATGTTTCTTAGAGCTGCTAAAACAGGACCAGTGAAGATGTTCACCAGACTCCAAGTCCTTGCCCTAGCTTTATTTTCCAAAGGAGTTTTCCTTTCCCTAAGTGACCACAGCTTTGTCAGAAAGGAAATTAAGATAGAAGGAGACCTGGTCTTAGGAGGCTTATTCCCAATCAAGGAAAAAGGCACTGGGATAGAGGAATGTGGAAGAATCAATGAAGACAGAGGCATCCAGCGCTTGGAGGCCATGCTGTTTGCTATCGATGAAATCAACAAGGACAACTACTTGCTGCCAGGAATTAAGCTTGGGGTTCACATCTTGGACACGTGTTCCAGGGATACATATGCCTTAGAACAGTCTTTGGAGTTCGTCAGGGCGTCTTTGACTAAAGTGGACGAAACAGAGTACATGTGCCCTGACGGCTCGTATGCCATCCAGGAGAATTTGCCACTGCTCATTGCAGGAGTCATAGGTGGTTCCTACAGCAGCGTCTCCATACAGGTGAGTCACAGCAGCCCCGCCAGCTGAGAATGGTTTATCTGCTCTTCCAGTGAGAGAACCACTGCTTATGTAAGTTTGCCAATAAAGCACATCTTAGCTTGATCACTGCACCCTAGGGGTCAATCTAGCATATGATTTTTACTGAATTTTCTTTAGTTCAATTTACTCTTTAAAATACTTACTGTAGTTCAAACCTCCAGCAGCTGTCCACTTCTTCTAGTTATGGTGTATCCTGAAGGCATCTGAAGTTTCCAAAATCTTAGTATTTATTTTGAACTTTGCTTTTCGTGGCACTTCTACAGCTCTAAGTGCAGATATCTGCTTTCACATCAATCATAAATGATACCACCTATATGTCTGAAATATGTGTTTCTGCCATGCTTCGTGTTCATAACATTTGTCATTTTAACAACAGATATTTAAAATGAAAAAATAAATCCTTTTCTTGCTTCTAGTCACTAGTGGGTGTTCCCCAAGGCTCAGTATTGAGGCCAGATCTGTCTAATATTTTTATCAATGACCTGTATGAGGTGATCAAGTGTACCCTCAGTCAGTTTGCAGATGACACTCACTTGGGTGGGAGTGCTGATCTGCTGGACAGTAGGAAGACTCTGCAGACTGAATCACTGGACTGAGGTCAATGGCTCAATAAGGCCAAGTACAGGTCCTGTACTCTTGTCACAACAACCCCCTCCAGCACAACAGGATGGGGGAAGAGTGGCTGGAAAGTGTTCCAGTGGAAAAGGACTTGGGGGTGCTGGCTGACAGTGGCTGAACATGAGCCAGGTATGTCCAGGTGGCCAATGGAATCCTGGCTTGTATCAACAATGGTGTGTCCAGGAGGACCAGGGCAGTGACCTCTGTACTGGGCACTGCTGAGGCCGCACCTCACATCCTGTGCCCAGTTCTGGGCCACTCACTGCAACACTGACATGCTGCAGCGTGTCCAGAGAAAGGCAACAGAGATGGAGAAGTCCACAGAAAAAGTCCTATGAAGGACTCCTCCTGAAGGAGCTGGGGTTGTTTAGCATGGAGGAGGCTTATAGCTACAAATACCTGAAAGGAAGCTGTAGTCAGGTGAGGGGTGCCCTATTCTCCCCTGCAACCAGTGACAGGTTGAGAGAAAATGGCTTCAAGCTGTGCTAAGTGAGGTTCAGGTTGGACACCAGGAAGAATTTCTTCACAGAAAGGGTAGTTAAATGTTGGAACAGACTCCCCAGGGAGGGAGGTGGTGGAGTCACCATCTCTGGACATATTAAAGAAGTTACTGGATGTGGCACTCAGTGCCATGGTCTGGCTGACATGATGGTGAGCAGTCAAACGTTGGACTCTGCCATCTTGGAGATATTTTCCAACCCAAATGATTCTGTGATTTTGTGGTCACATTATTTTTGGTCAAATGAAACAATCCAGTTCACATGACTCATAATCACAGGTGAGTGGTGTCTTAAGCCCAGACTGATGTAGACTAAAATCCTGCATCTGGTATTTCTTCAAGGTCAGCTGCAGGTTTCCAAAGGCATCAAGTCTTGACTGTGCAGGATATTTTTTCAGTCTCAGTGTGGGACATTTTTCCAGACTGAGCACAGGCTTTAATCACTGCACCAGTGTCAACAGCAATAAGAGTTCTTGTGTACTGTAGACTATCCCAGTAGTGACAGAAAGCCCACAGAACTTCATTTGCCTGTTTCATAAATAGGGCAAGAGTTCATCCAATGTTCATTTCAATCAGAATTACTCTGGGGAGCTGGTTGCTGCTCTTGTGAAGGCACTAAAACCCATCAGTTGGGAGCATGGTCAGATCCCATAGGACATGCATGAGCACAGAAGAATTTAAAGAAATTACATTTTATTTCCTTTTGTATTCCAGTGGGTAACTTATCTGTGTATTCAGAGTAGGGAGTAAAAGGGCAAATCCTTACCCATACTGCAGGAGAACAGTTTCTGCAGAGCAGAACCTCAGCCACCTCTTGTAGAAGTGGTTTTGTCCTACTGTGGACCAGCTAGCAGAGCAGGAGTGTATCTTTCACCAGCTATGTGGGGCTGATCATGTGGAGCACAAAGAACAAGCTTCAGGCTGAAAAAGAGACATCTGAAGGGGGAAAATGATAGCTACAGAACCTTGGGCAGTGCAAACTGTTAAGGAAATCACTTCTCCTTATCTCTTCCAATCACACAAAAAGTACATCAAATCAAACCAGCAAATGGTAGGTGTTTGTGGATGCTAAAAGCTAAATAAGTTCCAGAAGTGACTAGAAATAAAAAGAAGAAATTCTGTGAGATACCTCCTTTGGTTCAGCAGTTCCCAGAGCTACAACTGTCTGAAGGCTGGTAAAATATTTTGACGCATCATAAGACTTCCCTATTCCACTGATGAAGGGTGGCAGGTTTTCTTGCTGTACCTTTGGTTGATGTTCAGTGTGATTCTCAGTCCACCCTAAGTTCAAGTGTGTCCAAAGGACACGAAGATATGAGGAAGCCTAAACGGCATATCTATAAAAGCAGTTACAGCAGAGGAAATGGCACAGGTGTTTCATTCCCTCCCAGAAGCCCAGAAGGAGTCAGATCACATTTCTAAAGTAGTCTGTGGCCTCTTGCCTGACATCTGTCAGCCTGTCTCTTTGAAGCCAGTCTGTGGTGATCACTGACCTAAGACTAAATCCGTATCTGAGGCAGTAGATTGCATGCAGCACAAATCAAATATACATAATAGAGTGTATATAGAAGTTTCATATTCCAAAATCTTAGGTTTGGAGTAGATGTCCAATGGAAATTGGAAGTCCTGACTAGAGATTTTTTCAGCAAGTACATGTAAAAAATGGTAATATAGCTGTATAAAAATCTGTATGTCATCCGATTTTCAAAACCTAAGGAGGATGATGAACAATACTTCATAATATTAGTCTATGATCTTCCTTACACTTGTCAATAGTTTTTCAAACGTAAGATCTTTCTTAACACAGTTCTTCAGAAAAATAAATAGCTTCACAAATCATTCAACTTTTCATCAAGCATCTTCCAGGTAGAAAAAGTTATTCAGTTGTTCATTTTCTCTTTACATGGGTTGTGTTGGCCTTCCTTAAGTCTCTCTTTTCTAGCTTTCCTCTAGATTTCACACCACCTAAAAAATATGTAATTAAGCCTTAGAAAAGACATAATTAAGCCATTCACTCCTGTTGCCCATCCTGTTAAGATAGCCAGTCACAAGTTCTGTTTCAAAAGAAAATCCCTGTCAGGAATAATAAACATTGCAGACCTCAGCTCTAAGGACTTTCAAGCATTTTGGTGCCACACTGGTTTCAGAGCCAGTCACCTGTACAGAGTAACTCCAGTAACAACTGGAATCACACCACTGCTGAAAGTCAAAATATTTCACCAGGTGGGGTGTGTGTGTGTGTGTGTGTGTGTGCAAGCCTCAGCACCACTGTTTCCTGTGTTTTCAAGCAGCATCCAGGGTGCTGGATGTAGCCCTGGCAAATGCTTTTCTTTTGCTGAGAGCTGTAAACACCATAAAGTCCACAGTGCAGTTTCTTAGCCTCAAAATAAAACACGCTGAGTTCTTCAGACAAAAATTATTTCTGGCTCTTTTTCTCCCTCCTGTGAATTTGTCTTTATATTTCAATATTTTTTCTTCCCCTCCCTCTTCTGCTTTTTGTCTGGACAGCTGTGTGCCAAATCACTTCATGATGCTCCTGCTGTCAGATTTGTACTTCTTCCATTACCCTTCCACCAAGGAATAAAAGATTTTGCTGGTAAATCAGCAATGAACACCTTCCCCACTGAGTCAGTATGTGCAATAGGCACTTTTTGCAGAGACTAAAAACAACAAGAGAATGCAGAATGCTTAATTATTTTCTGGTCAGACTAGACTATTATCGTTAATGATGATCCGGATAATTAGTTTTTAGATGTTGTGTTTAAATTAGCAGTGAGCCCAATCTGCACAGCATTTGATCCTTCAAAACTCAAGCCAGGATTTTTAGTCAATGGAAAAGCTCATGTTAAAAAAAAAAAAATTAAAAAAGCTGTTTCCATGAAAAAAAATTCTGACTTGAGCTGAATCTAGCATCAGGAGATGAAGAACTCAAAATTTTGAGGGTTTTCTTTTGGGGTTATAGCTCATTTTTATCTGAGCCAGGTTATCCACTCTTTCTTAGTTTACAACAGAAATTTCAAACATATTTTCCTTGGAGAGATTGACACAGCAAAAATGATAAGAAAAAGAGGCAGTATTCATTTGCAGTGAAGCACCTGGAAGGCCAATCCCAAGTCCATGTTTAAGATACTTAGGTCAGCTCTCGTCAGGAATATGCATGTGGAAGCAGGAATGTCTTTATTCTAGTGCTGGATTTGTTCTTCCCTGTTTCTGAAAACTGGATTATTTTTCTGAAAATGAAGACTAGGGTCCATTCCCTGCAGTCAGCTGTTAGAAAAATTGAAACATTCCTTTAGGTGGGCTGGATTTTTAACTTCTATGTATACTGTATTTACGTGGATTAAAAGATTTTAACCTGGTGTCAACCCATAAGACCTCCAGATCATGACCATGAAAGTTATTTCCAAGTCTGAGCCTCATCCAGAAAAAATGGCAGAACAGAAACCAGTGGCCTGCTGTCTTTTCTTCAGTCCCTTGCTGTGTCTCAAGTAAACTATAACAAAACCACTGCAGCAGGTTTAACGGTGCATTACTGCTATCACAAAAGCTAAAGCCACTCCTAAGTGAGTGACCATCTGGCATGAAATTCAAAATATGTACTCATTTACTGGCAATCTTTTCCTGGCTGCCGTTTCTCCTTAGCCACAAAAGTCTGCCAAGGGCTCATGGAGCCTGAAAGCTAATCACCTCCATTTCCCTCCTCCAAGGATAAACCATCTTTCAACCAGAGTCTTAACAATAGCTTCTGACTTCCATCACCACTGAAAATAGTGTAAAATCCTTAAATGAACCAAAAAATTAACAAAACATGGGGTTCTGTCCCTCTGTGCATGGACCCCACAGGGATGTGGGCAAGGAAAATGCGCAGGGGGTTGCAGGGGTTTGCCAGGCCACACAGGCCATTTGTGCTGTGCACTGACAGCCTCTGGTGATTTTGTGCTTGTAAAAGTAAAGCAGATCCTTATTAAAAAATCTATTCCGTGAGGTAGACCACCTACCACCAGCATTTAGGCTACACATGCATTTGCCAGCTTCCTTGTGTCTCCTTTAAACTCTCTCCTCTTTTATCTCTGTTCTTCCCCTCTCTCCACTACCTCTCAGCCAGATCCTTGCTGTTAATTCCTCTCTTTGTTTCTATTCCACATTCAGAAACTGAACAGCCACTAGGCTGAGATTTTCAAAGTGTCCAAAGAACACTGGGCATTTCTTTCCTAGAGATTTCAAAGGAATATGGGCACCTCCGTCTGGCTTCTTTGAAAATCCCACAGTAACTGATTACTTTGCAGTCTTTTTCATTTGGTTTTGGGCTATATTTTTTATTTCTTCAGTGTGTGCATTTTCTCCTTTTGCTAAGGGGAAATTGTAAGACATTATAGGGATAGATGATAACTAACCACTGAGATCACAGGTAAGAAGGAAGAAGCTCTACCATACAATGAGAGAATCATAGAATCATTAAGGTTGGAAAAGACCTCTAAGATCATCGCGTGGGACCTTTAACCCAGCACTGCCAAGTCCACCATTAAACCATGTTCCCAAGTGCCACATCTACATGTCTTATGAATAATTCCAGAGCTGGGGAATCCATCACATCTCTGAGCAGCCTGTTCCAATATCTGACCACCAATTAAGTGAAGAATTTTTTCTTAGTATCTAATCTAAACCTCCCCTTCCTCAACTTGAGACCCTTTCCCTTTTGTCCTATCACTTGTTACCTGGCAGAAGAGACCAACCCCCACCTGGCTGCAATCTCCTTTCAGGGAGTTGTAGAGAGCAATAAACTGTTCCAAGTGGGAAATGATGTCACAACAAGAGAAACTGGCCAAAAATAAGAACTAGCTAGGGTCACCTAGACATCACCTATACCCCTTCTGACTAGGAGGTACTCATCAGTTTATGAATCTCAAATTACCATATTTATCACTGATAGCTCTTGTAACTCCAGAAGCAATTCCATGTTCCTTTAGAACCAACAGCCCCAGTTTCAGCACCTTTTCTGATCATGTGTAAATGAGACAGGAGTCACAGGCAGGTTTATGAGGTCTCAGAGAAGAGTTGCACTCCTCATGCAAAACAAGGTCTTCTGCACAGGTCTTTTTTCAGGGTGCAAGTTTGGTGCTCAGCTTCACTCCAGCAGCAATGCTGTGTGGAGGCAGAGTGCATATGTGGCAGCTCACTGTACCATCCCTTGCAGGAAAAAAGAAAAAATATTTTCAAACAATTCCTTCAAAGCACAACATTTCTCTGTATGCCATCCATGGTTTACTTTTTATTGCACAGGACAGACACAAATATAAAAAGAAATTTCCAGGTCCTGTTCAGAAATCCTGGCTGCTGTTCTGACAGTATTCCTTATTTCTGATGTTCATTTTGCAGATGAAGTTATTTCACAGTTCAAACACTGCTTCTCTCTGTGTGACAGCTACTGAGTCCGCTGCAAATATTTAGCTATATTTTTCCCAGCTTCATTGCCTAAATTTCCAGGAGAAGAGCAAGGCTAAAAATAATGTACCCCTCTTCACCCCTCTTCCCCACTAACAAAAAACACCAGACATTTTTATTTGTTTGATAGTGAATTATCTTTTCCTGAGTTACCTTTTGGAAGGAATTTTGTTAAGGAACTTTACTTACAAACTAGGAAATGTCTCTTTTAATACCAAAGAGTGAGAAAGCTGATGGAAACCACTGCTTCAGTCCTGCAATGCACCAGAAGATTCCATAGGAGAACAAGCCAGTGTGGGACTCCTAAATAACCTCACTGCATCTGGCTGAGTTGCTTACAACTGACCTTTAATGATTTAAAGAACTGGGATATTGACATTTCCAGTGGCCTTCTGAGGACAGTGCTCGGAGTCCTGCTGAAGCCAAATTGGTCCTTTCTGCTCCAGGTCATGGCACAGCCCCTGTGCAGCCACTGCCTTCAATAGTGCTTATTATAATATCCCAGAGATGACACCTTTAGTTTTAAAATGGGCTAGAGAGAGATGATGTTCCAGGCTGATAAAGGTTTTTCAGTTCTGAAAGCAGTGAGGCCCTTAAGGTCCTAATTTCCCTTTGAAAACAAACTAGCTTGTAGTAAATTTTTTGAGGTCCAAGGTGGGCAGCTGCATTTGCATCACTGAACTCTCCTCCTCCCAAATACTCCCAAATTATGTGAGTGTGTCAGAAGTGTCCAGACTGAGTCACTCTGGGTCACACTCTCCCCAGGTAGGAGCCTACTAAATCCCAAGAGAAGAGGGAAAATTATAGTGGAGCCCAGCTTCTCAGTATTATTCCTATTTATTGCCAGTGATACAGTCTGGCAGCTCAGTAGGCTCAAAGCCTGCTGGGCTGTATCTGCAGAAATATAGCCAGTACAGAGATGGAAATAAATATTTCTGTTTATTCTATTCTCATTGGACCACATCTAGAACATTACCTCTAACTTTGGGTCCCTTGGTAAAAGGATGATTCAATAAATACAAGCACGGGGGGAGGGGAGGAGCACATGGGGAGGAGAGTCTGGAGCACAAACCCTACAAGAAGAAATTGAGGGAACTGCACATTTTTAACCTGGAGAAGAGAAGCTTTGGTGGGAACCTGATATCAGCTTTTCAGTAGGTACAGGTTTGTTCTCAGGAACACAAAGTAGATATATTTATCAACATGATCTAGGACCAGAGGATAGAAGAAAATACTTATAAATTGAAAAAGGGGAGATTTTGACTTGATAAAAAATGTACGTCCCAGGAGTTGGGACCATGGGGAGACTGCACAGTCCAGTGAAGGCTGTTGACTAAAGAGGTACCTCGTTTAGTCTTTACTAGATTTATGCCTCCCATCCACCACACACCCACATCCCAGCCAATTCAGAACCAGTATTTCTTTCCTGCCTTTCTAAAATATCTCTTTCTACCAAAATTTTGGTATATTTTTAGATTTAAGAACAAAAAAAATTTAAATAAGAACAAACTCCTGTATTATATGTTGGTAGGAATGCTTTAGATGCAGTTTGACTTCCAACTGCCCAAATAATGACAAAAAGCCAACAAGGTTGATTACCATCATTTAGTAATATGGATAAAACATAGACTGGATAAAACATAGACTAGCAGCAGTCCATGTTCCTTCAAAGCAAAAGATCAGGCTCTGTGTTATAGCAATGACATAGAAATCAGGAAAACCTTGGGACATGGCTTTGCCATGGTCTTGCTGTGGTAATCTTTTCCCAGAAAAGACTTTCTCAGGAGACCAAAAGCAGCAATAGAATCTCCATTAGGACAGACTGCAGCTCAGAGAGACAGAAATTTGCCCAGTTTCTCAGTAGAGAAAGAACTCCTTTACCTTAATCATATTCTGCTCCACAGCCTAATTTATTGTCTGCTCAGAGTAGCTCTTTCCTGTCTCAGAGGAGCTCTGTGAAATTAGACTCATTAAGCCATGTTAAGTGCCATGAGATCCTCTCATGGTTGAATTTCAGAAGGGCAGAGAGCACTGTCATCTAACAAGGGGCCTCCTCTGTCCAACAAATGTGAAATACACACTTGTGTGTTATGGTTAAGACACCCTACCTGTTCTAGCACTTTTGAGATTTATCTTCTTTTCTCCAAAATGTTTCCTGTGTTTTCCAGTCCTATACACATTCAAAAAATTCATGTAATAACCTCATCTATAATAAACCATTAAAAAGAGAAATTTTAACACAAACATGAGAACAAATCCCACTGCCAAAAAAAAAAAAAAAAAATCTTATGAAGGTTAAGAAAATGTTCAATGAGATTCAATAAATCATAAGATAGATCAAGGTTACCAAGACACAGAGGGCCCCATTTACCAGCAGGATTCTTGAATGGCCACAAATACACCCAGAAACCAGGTTCATGTGTTTGATAGCTGTATCTAATTCATGGGTCTTTGCAGGTGGTTACTACAAAGCCATTTTCGTAAGTGTTTTAAACAAGATTGACAGTATGTCACAAGCATTTATCCTGTCCCTGCAGCTCAGAGAAGCAGGAGTGACAGATGTGGAGAGGGAGAGGGACACTGGTCTCCCCTGGCCATGGCCACTCCATTGGCAGGATTTGCTGGTGCAAGTATTTCCCTACAGAGGGACGTGGCTGGCACTGGATTTACTGCCATGCTCATGTTGGGCAACAAATCTCCCACCATCCCAGCAGCTGAGTGAGAGCCAGTTTTGCCTGGGGAGTGGACACTTGACCACAGGGTAGTGGCTGCACTAATAAGCCCAGCAGCATGAGAGCAGATAAAGGTTTTCCACCTCTCTGAATGGGCTTTGTTCACAGTAAGCTGTGCAAAGTGGCTGTTGTGGTTTGCAGGTGCAGAACATCCAGATTTCTCTTCAAAGGTATCTGCAAAACCCACCAGTTTTGACAGCTAAAAAATCTGGCTGCTATTGCTACTTAAGTGCCAACATATGGATTTCAGGCACTAATTGCATGCACCATGGCTTGATTAAATTGCTCCCTGGAGCTTTGCCAGAATAAATTATTTCACTTAGCAAAAGCTGGATCTGCACTGCAATTTTGAAGCTGTTCCACACATGCCAAGGCACCGTGGAGCTACACTGGAGGCGTGCCTCAAGTGGTTCAATCTCAGTGCACATAACCCTGGTTTACATCCCTCTACTACACTGAGCAGATATTGTCAGGTATCAGGTCCTCTGCAGAGCCTACTACCTGTGCTCTCCTCCTGTTAGCCTCTTAACCAGGGTAACATTTCCATCATCAAATGTTCAGCCATGAAAATGGCTGGGAAAAGGGACTGTTCTGAAATCAATTGCATCAGCTAAGTTCCTGAGACTTGAGCTTTTTTGAAAAATTAGTCCCTAATATCAAGATGTTACAAATCCCCACTTGAGATTTTCAAAGAAGAGTGTCCTGATCTGAATTAATAACAGATATAACTTCACTGAATTCCATGAGCAGTAATAGTTCTCAGGCATGATTGGGTCACTATCCTTTATGATTAATGAAATATTCTTATATTTTCAAATTTTCAGTCCACGAAAAATCTACCATCTGGACAGATTCATAATGAAGAGCTTTACAGCAAACAGCTATAAACACATGAAAACTTTTTTCTCCCCAGAGCCCAGGAATCAGAATTGCAGTGGTTTGCAAGGACCCTAGTGGCCTCCAAGGCTGAGGGCCCCCATGTAAGCTGGGAGAGTGATTGTATGGATGCATTTGCTGCTTAGACTAAAAGAAAAAAGAAAAAAAAATTAAAAAGGCACAAACAAACAGAAAAAAAAAAGGGAAAAGAAACCATACTAACTATAAAGCTGCTGTATTTGTTAGGAGCACCTTTCTGTGAGCTGAAGGCATGTCCACTCATTGGCCAACATTACTTGAGCTGCTGAAAATGGACTTCTTTAGCCAATTTGAGTGGGGAAATGCAGAATGATGTGTGCAGATCTTCATTATGGTTTAGCACAAATAAAATAATTCCTGCTAGAATAAACTGAGACAAGAATAGCAATTCCAGCCCACACAGTTCTGCAGGAAATGTTCCAGAATAGCTATATGGAGTACATTCTTATTACCAAATTGGAGTGCTCTTGAGATTGGACATGGGAACCAAACCATGTGGATATGTGGGCATGTAATCAAAGTTACAAAGCCACAGGGACTTAACAATGCTCAAAGCATCCATTATACCTTGGTGACAGAACAAGCCACTCTGCCCATCCTGTTGCTTTAAAGCTGTTCATTTGCATCACCAGATGCAAATTAAATCCCACACTTCCAGTATAAGGCAGTTTAATGACTATTACCATCTAGCAGGGAGGTTAAGAACACAACAGCTGCTTTCTGAGGGGCAGTAACTCGTTCAGCCACAGCACTTCCCAGCCCTGTGCCTGTACCCACTGGCAAAACTGCAGTGTCAGCCACAGCTCAGGATACTCCTTCCAAGCACTGTAGAAAAGGTTTTATTTTGGCTTAAACTAAAATAAACCACTAGCAATGTTGGTGTTTTTTGTGAAGGCAAACTTCAACCCAACAGCTACAGCTGAGATGCCAGGACACCTGGTCTTTCCTGGTGTTCCAGAAGGACAGGAGGATAAGAACCTCCTGAAGGCTTCAGTTCCATGTGGCCCAGAGGTTGTGAAGGTCCCTGTATATGTATGGCTGGCAGAAGAGTCTGGCCCAGATGAGATTACATCCGTTTACAAGGGCAGATTGAGCTGCAGCAGGACACCAGTTCAGTGCCTGCATCACAGAAAGGACAGATTCTAAATCTATAAAATCCTAAGTCATACACATTGCTGAAAAGCAGTAAAATGCTTCTCTTTGTTTTTTGGGGTGTTTTTACCACACTGCCTAATTTGCTACTGATGTCTGAGCCTTCAAAATTTGCCTCTTCTACAACATTTTTTCAAAACAGTCCTTTGCCTTTCACACATAGTCTATGGTCAAAGAAGCATCTGGGGAAGATTTAAAAAAATTAAATGATTGGGCAATTTTTAATAAGTTTCTCTTGGGAATCTCAAGTACACTACTGAAGGAATCTCAAGCACAATTGCTTTTCAAATGGTTTCGGTCAGGCTGTGCTCCAAGATTAGCATCAAATTTAATTTACTGGACAGAACTTTAAGTCACCAATATTCCCTTTGTCATTTAAGAAACTATCATAGGAAAAAAATGCCATAACCTTTCTTCATTTCTTTCCAGATGTGATCAAGAGTTGTACTTCTGTGAGAGCAGCAGAGTAGATTTGGAAATATTTAAGTATTGGACATAGCCACATAACAAAAAAAAAAAGAAAAAGCAGAGCTTTGGATCACATAAATCAAACTAGAAGGGCAAATAGAGATTATTAAAAAAATATTATTTATTAAAAACTGTAGGTCAACATGACATTAGCTCCGTTGGGTAGACCATAGTGCTTGTAAGGTCATAGGTTTGGTCCTCATATGGGCCATTCACTTAAAAGTTGGACTCGATGATCCTTGAGGGTGTCTTCCAACTGAGAGAATTCCATGGTCCTGTGATTCTGTGAATCTGTGATTCTGTGGTTCTGTGGTACTGTGAAACACTTGAAGAGTACTAACATGCAACAAATGTGCCATCACAGCTGATCTGCAGCCAGAACATCTCAGAAAAAAATGTTTAAATTAGTAAAAAATAGGAGAAGTAGGGACTTATATTGAATAAATGAGATTAGAAAGTTCTGCAAAAGGCCTGTATATTTGTGATATTTGCACAAAATGGAAATTTATGTCTTATTAGTGCATGTGGTCATTAAATACAATGAATCTCGGAGAAGATGAATCCCACTATGAACAGCAAAGGCGTGCAAATCCCCAGGCCTCAGTAAGAAACACAGTCTGAAACTGAATTATATTGTCCATTTGTGTCTAATTATGTGTTGTTTAAACAGACTCAGTTTCATGAAAATAAAGGTCCATTACAGTCCCAGCAGGACCCAGGGAATTAACTGGACATCAGAAAAGGCTTTGTGCATATGCTCAGTGCAATGCTTTCCCTGGAGTTTGTTATCATCATCCTCTGTCAACACCCTCAATCTGTGATCGTCAACATCTCTCATTAAAAAACACTGTCAACACCTTTCCCTGACTAATTCTGCCCCATTTTATAAACACCACTCTTTAATAATCCGTGCACCCTGCTTTGTCTCCAGGTGGCAAACTTGCTCAGGCTCTTCCAGATCCCCCAGATAAGCTACGCCTCCACCAGTGCCAAGCTGAGCGACAAATCCCGCTACGATTATTTCGCACGGACGGTGCCCCCGGACTTCTACCAGGCGAAAGCCATGGCTGAAATCCTGAGATATTTCAACTGGACCTACGTGTCAACCGTGGCTTCCGAGGGGGACTACGGGGAGACGGGCATCGAGGCCTTTGAGCAGGAGGCCCGCCTGCGCAACATCTGCATCGCCACCTCGGAGAAGGTGGGGCGGTCCAACATCAGGAAGTCCTACGACGGCGTGATCCGGGAGCTGCTGCAGAAGCCCAACGCCAGGGTGGTGGTGCTCTTCATGCGCGGCGACGACTCCCGCGAGCTGATCGCGGCCGCCAACCGCTTCAACGTCTCCTTCACCTGGATCGCCAGCGACGGCTGGGGCGCCCAGGAGAGCATCGTCAAGGGCAACGAGCACGTGGCCTCCGGGGCCATCACCCTGGAGCTGGCTTCCCACCCCGTTAAAGAGTTCGACAAGTACTTCCAGAGCCTCAGCCCATACAACAACAGGCGCAACCCTTGGTTCAAGGACTTCTGGGAGCAAAAGTTCCAGTGTAACCTGCAGAACCGGAAACCGCACAGGAAGGCTTGTGAAAAGCACTTCACCATCAACAGCTCCAACTACGAACAAGAGTCCAAGATCATGTTTGTTGTGAATGCTGTGTATGCAATGGCTCATGCCTTGCATAAAATGCAGAGGACTCTCTGCCCAAATACCACCAAACTCTGTGATGCCATGAAGCATCTGGATGGCAGGAAGCTGTACAAAGATTATCTCCTGAAAGTAAACTTTACAGGTAATAATTCCTCTTTTGGTATCTACAGAATGTAATTAAGCACTGTAACTAAGGAAATGTTCATCAGTCATGCTAGCAGCTAGCCAAATTCCTGGTAGCAACTATTTACACAGTTCAGACCTGGGTGGTACCCAGGTAAGGTCACTCCTATCACAAGAAGGCAGAAAGGGAAAGGAAGAGGAGCTTGGTGAGAACCCTGAAAAAACAGGTTGATGCTCCTCCTGTTTCCAGCAGAAGGAAGAGGTGAAGGTGACAACAGCTGGTCTTGGCAATGTTGCACTCTTTCCTCTAAAATTCCACACACCAACACCCATTTAATTCACAGCCAGTTTGGGCATGTCTGAAATCCAATGGTCCTTTTACCACCTGCTACACCAGGCAGCCACCTGCTTTTACCATGCCAAGACTTGGCCTTCTCTCCCTCGCTTTGCTACAAATTTACATAATTTCTGGACCATGGCCAATATTCTTGCAATAGTAAAGTAATAAATTCTGTCATAGAACCAGATGTATATAAACTACTTAAATATATGGGGTAGTGCCATTACCTCCGTTACAGAACTACAGATTTAATGGCAAAGTATAAAAACCTACATTAAACATTTGCAGGAGATGTGGAGAAGGGTGGTCAGTCTGGAAATTACATGAGCAAACTTCATGGGGACTGGCTGCACAGCACATGGCATCTCTGGGGTTTTGCCACCACATATGGCTGAGTTTAGCTTTATTATTAATACTATGCCATGACAATATTACACTTTAGCAAAGCTAAATAGATCTACAGAGGAAACAAGTAAAGTGTAGAATATCCTGTCTTTATTTGCTACATGTCTGAGTTTCTTCAGAAGCATCTAGGTTGAGCTTGCAATTTTATGTATTATGAAGCATATTCTCAATTGACTGAGTTGATAGTAAGGAACCATCATGCTGTGTGTTGAGTGAGAACTAGCTGCAAGATGGATTGAAGGAAAAACACGTGTAGGATGCAGCATGCTCAATCCCAAGAAATATCCAGTAATTGTACAATGCTAATAACACTGAAAACTAAATAAACCTGTCAAATTGGAGCTTGAACGTTTCTCTCCTCTAGAGGTGTTCTCAGCAGTTGACTCAGATCACTTCTAGAAACCACCAACCACATCCCTGGTGCTTTTCTAGCTCTCAGTGGGGTGCAGCCAGTGTACTAAGTACTCATGTCAGAATGAAACAAAATTTTGGGGTTTAGAGCTCTGGAAATTAAGAATAATCCTTTCTCCTTCCCCTTCTTACAGCACTTATGATGTAGAAATTATTTTCTCGCTTGTCTGCATTTACCCTCTGAGATACTTGAACGTGTTTAAATTGTGGAAATCAATTGGTTTGGGGAGGACAGCACTTCATGGGAGGTGGTTCCTGCCATGCTGATCAGAAGGGAAGGCAGTGGTGTGCTTCTGCCCCTGCCAGGGAGATATTTCACAACTGTAATGACCTACCTAAATGAGTAGGCATTTCAATATTTTAAACTTCAATTGTTTTGAAGATTTTCCTGACACTACAGGTATTTTTATGGGCTTAAATGAAAACATTATTAACAGATTCCAGCCTTAAGACTAAGCAACCTTTGTTCAAATATAGGATTCTTAATATTTTTTCTAACATGCAGATATTTTTAAGCACCCAAGAATTTTTCCACTCAACATCTAGGTGTAAAGTCAAAATAACCCAAATTTTCTCTACCAAAATCTCAGAAAATTTTATTTATCTAGAGCCAGAAAAATTAGTTTTAATTTTGATTGAAATATCTTTTATATTTTTATGAATTGGGAGTTGAAGCTGTTCAAGCTGGAAAAAAAATTAAAACCTGTAATTTTTCAGTTTTGAAAACAGAAGGCTGTTTTTTGAACCAAATCAATTTGATTAAAAATCAGCATGGAAATCTTTGAAAAGCTGAAAAGCTTTATTTTCCATTAATTTTCATTTCCAATTTAAAACACTAAGAAACCTGTCAAGTTCTTTTCCAACGGCTTTATTCTACATACATTTTTACCAGCTTACAACATGATTTGCTCACCTCCTTTCTTTACAGTTAGTTTTTCCATTATAACGTGAATCCGTGTTTTAATGCAAGTTATTTTTTAAGCAGGTGAGTGATTTTTATGTAGCAAGTTATCACGCAAATCTTCCACCCCTTCTTCCTTTCAGAAGGGTGTGATAAATTAATACATATGTGAGATTTTAATATATATAAGTCTTGTCATTGATTTATATGGGATCAAGAATTATTCTTTGTTCTTTCCTGGCTGAATAAAATCTTTGGGTGCGTTGTTAATGCAATATGAGGACCTTGTTGCATGGTACATTTGATCAATGATGTTCCCATATTTCCACCTCCAAACCTGAGAATGTTTTCCCAGCACAGAGAGAGGGTGGCATGGAGGTTACCAGTCCAGCAGCTACATTGCAACCAAATCAGGTTGTGAATTTTCTCTCTTCTTTAGCCTGGGTAACAATTCTCACCCACCACAAGGAAGCAGGCAAGAAACAGAACAGAAATTCAGTGATAACCGAATTTACAGATACACAAGCAGCTATTTAAGCAATGCTTCCTCTGCTGAAAGGCAGGGGTCCACACAGATAAGCCCTGCAGGCACAGAAATCAAGCAAAGAAATGGTGGAAGAAATCAAGCAAATGGCCCTGAATGTCTCATCCCAGTTTCCTGGAACATGGTGTATTTCACACACACCAGTCTGACTAAACGATCTGTGACTGGTGTGGGATGGAGCAATTTTAGACATTTACCCTTTACACTCAAATTAGTTTTGATTAGTCTTTGATTACAGGTAATGGAGGGGATCAGCTCTTACAGAGAGTGCCCAAGCCCATGCAGGGTATGATTTGCCTCTACATCTCTTGCTACTCACTACAGATGCAGTATAGGGTGATTAAGGTTTATTTTCACTTGCCATTTAGCTGAAAGTCTGAAGTGAGACTCTCAGGAACAGCAATAATGTGATTTGCAAGGAGGTACTCAGGGACCAGCTAACAGCAGGGTGGTTGTAGGGGACTGACCAGGCTTTGTGCATCCTTGTGCTGCCACTGGTGCTGACATGCTGTGTGACAGGTATTTCACTAATATCTCTGGGTTCCTACTTATTTCTCCTTTTTCATTAAATTGAAATAACTCCACAGAACTGCAGTGTGGAAGGAAGACAAGGTGAGATTTCATTCCGTATTGTCTATGAGATACACCAGGCCCATCATTTTCTTGCAAGTCAGTAAGACATCTATGGCAAACATCGTGATATCCGGAATCTTTTCAGCAAAGGAAAAAAGAGACTCCTGTGCCTAATTCCAGCTTCCAGCAGCAGGATGTGAGAATGCAAAGTCCAGCCCCTAGATAATTCAGTTTCACTGTTTCACTGACTCAATTTCAGTGTTTGTTTGGCCTTTCAAAGAGACATAGGCTGGTTCATCTTCTTGATCTTCCCATCCTCTACATTCCCTCCTGAGGGCACAAGTGCAGCACTTCATGTTCTAAATCGTGACGGTTTTCTGCTGATAAAGACATGCCACTTCAAGAGGCTGTTAACTTGTATTACCAGAACAACAGAGAAGTGCTGAACAAAAGCAAAGGTCTCCAGGGCAGAGAGCAGAGTAAACCCAACTTCTTGCCATGCCCAGCCATTGCCTGGTGAAGGGCAGCACACGAAGGGGCTCCTGGGAGGGCTATGGATCCAGGGATGAACCCACATCTTGCTTTGCTCCCTGGAAGGGACAGTGCAGCAAACAGCTTTGCTGACTATTTCAGCTTGTTTAAGCCACCAGCAGGACAGAAAAGCAGTGTTGTCATTGCCCACAGCACAACTGCAAGCCTCACATTTGACAAGTGCCAGGGCAATGTGAGAGGGGTGTCCATCATCTGGGATAAAAAAGTGGCAGGGTCCTGTGCTCAGTGGCTGTGCCCTACAGGTTGCTGCCTGGTGTAGCTGCTCCTCCAGGACATTGGACTGGAGGTGAGGAAGGGTAACGGTGATAATGAAAGACCAGAATTAGCTCCAGGGTTGCTTATCTGCTTGTGCAGGATAACAGCCTTGTCACCCAGGAGTGTGGGGCTGGGTTCCAACTTTTCCCTCTCCAGTTAGCAGGGCTGGTGGTATAACAGGACTAACTCTGCCCTGAGTCTAGTGTGGGAGCATATGGGCAGAGGGGGTTTGGATTTTGGGATGTGTGCGTGTTCACATACCTTATGCAGTTTTCTGAACCTGCACAGCTAATGTTTGGAGGAATTTGGTTAAAATAGTGCACTTGGAAAAAACATCATTAAAAATTTTAGGCAATGCATATTTAAAGTACTCTGTGTCTTCCTATCCCTTTCTCACTCCTGACTTAGCAGAGTCACTGTCATGGACCTTTCTGTCTTGTGTTCAGAAATCCATCTCTTCTACAGCAAAGCCTGTATTATCAAAACTAGCTTATCCTGGGCAAGTCATCTCCCCTGGCAAACCAGAACAACTGCTCCAGATGGGAAGAGGGTTGTAAGTCAGGTGTGATTTGTCCCCTTTCCTCCACTTCATGTCAAAATTTCTATTCTTACCTGGTCTTCCATTTCTATGCGGCTCATTGTTTTCCTTCTCTTCCTCCTCACTCTGCCCCAGCCAACACTGAAATAATATGAAGCAGAAGCACAAATTCACCTTCTCATTTATTGTTGAACACTGGTGACTTCTATTGTGGGAACACAATTTCACAGACCATTTCCATCATATCTGTTCCATCCAAGTAAGAAAGAGCTTAAGTCATGGTCTGTAACAAGCAGATGTCACCTTACTTCTGAGCACAACAGCATCGCATGCTCCCTGCTCTGGGGTTTAGCCATAAATATTTCCTGTCAAAAGTGCACTTCAAAACTCAATGCTCAGCCATGCTGCATGGAACACAGACCAAAAGAATGCTGCACTTGCTATCACGAGCAGATTACAGCTGCAGAAACTTCCAAGGCCAGCTATGAGTTTACAGCAGGGAGTACCTGTGCAGGCTAAAGGCAGAGCTCGCAGCCCAGGCTCTGCAGCAGATGGCCCTGCTCCTCCATCATACCACTCAAGGAGCTCCTTCTCACCAGGTCAGATCCCCCTTGCCTTCAGCACTGAGTCAGCAGTGAGGTCCTCGTGGCCTTCCTTGTGATGCTTATTTGTAGAATAAACCAGAACACACTTTCAGATGAAGGCAAAGCTCACACAGTCAGAAGGCATCCAATACCTTGTTAATCATAAGAGTTGTAAAAGTGTAATGCATGATGGATTTGTAGCTAATAAAAGCAAGGAAAATGAGTGAATTCCCCAAGATACTAATTAAAAATAGACACGAAAAAGGTGTCTAGGATTTATAGGAAAAAATTACTGCCTTTTCCTGGGACCACAAATGTGTCATAGTGTTTAAAACCTTGCAAGCAGCTAAGAGACAGTCTCTGAAAGCACACTTGAGACTTGCTGTTTCAGAGCAGAGGAACAATTGAACTTGTACAGCATTTTTCCATATTTGCTCAGTATTGGAGTTACATTGGTGTGAATACATACAGAGATGCAGAGAGATTTGGAAGGCCTGGTAATCCTAATGGCCCCATCTACTTTCTCCCTCCTCCTCTCTTTACAAGTATCATGGGATCTGCTTTTCCTTTACTTTGGGTAAATTTACCCTCCAAGAGTAAATAAGTCAATCTCTACTTAGTCCTCCTGAAGATTTTAGTATGTGTATATATTAATATATTTATGTACTTATATAAATGCATTTATATAGATTTTTAATTGTGTGTTATAGATTCATATTATACAAAATCATAAAATTAAAGAATAAAGCAGGTTGTGTGGCCACTAGTTTAACTTCCTGCTGAAAGGTAAGTCAGCTGTGCAATCAGACAGATTTGTTCAGGTCTTTATAGATGTTAACCAGTTGAAACTAAAGTACTGTAGAATCTTTTCAACACCTAGTTTAGGTTTGAGGTATTATGATGGCCAGCAACTGGTCTGCACTCTGTGATGTGTGTCACTGACTGCACTCTGTGAACTGGATGCCTGGGCTAGCAGAGGGACACAGGCATTGTCATCTCTAGGGCACATGTTCCAAATAAAATTTCCATTAAAACTTCTCTCACCATAATGGCAGGTCAGTGACCTACCTGTTAGTGGTGTCTGCTATCAAGCCAGAGACCATCATAAAAAGCTGCTGTTTCGTGCTTTCCTTTGTCACTAATTCACAGTAATTAGCCTGAGTGAGCAGGAGCAGAGGTTGAATTGTTGTTTTACCCCTTGAGATAAACTCCAGCAGCTGAGGCCAAGGTGTGCTGGGCCATTGCTCCCCATCTAACTCAGGGACAAGGTACTTTTTGCCTGATGCCACCACTGTCCCCACTGCCTGCTGCCGCCACTGCCTGCTGCCACAGCCCTCTGCCTGACCTGGGCACTGAGCTCCCATGGACAGGAAGATGGAAAATGCAGTATTAGCAGGACACAGAGCAGCAACAGCTTTCCTTCATAGTCCTCAGGAAGTCTCTGGCAATGTGTTGCCTTTGGCCTTTACCCAGCTGGGTGTCATTCCTGGAAAGCCTGCAGAAAGCACAGGCCAGCAACAGCCCCAAACTTGTTACAGTGGCATATTTAGGTGAAAGTACTTTGGCATCCCTAAAATTGCAACTAGATCTCCATCTCGGTTTCCTCTACTTGAATATTTAAACAACCCACCACTTCAGCTGATCCATGAAATACTGAACATAAAATTATATAGTCTATGCCTTGTATGTAATTTATAGTCAGCTGCTTATCTCCTATTAATAATGTAGCCTTTAGGCAGCCATAAATCTCTGGATTTCACAGCATCCATGCGAGTGTGTAAATGAGGATGAGATTAGACACTCTGTGTTTGTGGAGAAACCCATGACTGACTGACAAATAGCAATGATTTTCTTTCAGATCACATATTTGAGAGACAGAAGGCTTGCTAACCTAATTTCTCTAAATCAGGCTCCTGTGTTTTCCTGCTGCTTGCTTTATAATAGTTATTATTTTATATTTTGTTTTGCTGGCAAATGATACGTGAATCCCAAACACCAAGTTTCTGTAAAAGTCCTCAGAGGAGCAGGAAGTCTCATACAACCCTTTCTTCCCCCAATGATGCACATCCCCTTTCCCAATCCTACTGGGTTTAATGTAGGAGGGCAACCCAGGACATACCATGGGATTTTATTCTTATTCTTCATGCAGATTTACCTGGGAGAAATGTTTACACATAAGTAAAGAGATGTCAGGTCTGCTTCTTTTTCCTGTGACCTTGAAGGAGAAGATACCAGGTGAGAAAGAAGACTTTGGTTCAGGATTCCTATCCCTTGCATTTTAGTGTCTAATTTGGCTCTGAAAAGCCCATGGAAAGACCAGATTCTTCTCTACCACCTGCTACAGAAGAGCCCTTTGGCATTTTCCTATCTAATATCAGCTAGTCTCACTTGCATGCTGAGATAATACAATAGGGGCTGACAAAGGCAAAGGCTGTGCTCAGAGCATGACCACAGAAGTATTGAGGATGAGGACAAGCCATGAGAGAGTGATTTCATTCTGTTCTTTTGGGTAATTCAGGTGTGTCCCGGCCTTCCAGTAAGTCTTCAAGAAAACTCATCTTTTCAAAAGGTGATGAAGAAAACTACAGAAAGTCACAAATCCAGATGTCTAATCGCAAAGATAACTAAATGTTATGTTATTTTTTACGAAACCTATATCCTTGTAGACAGCTAATAATTATACTACAAAGGTAGAACTGAAAGCACAATCCATAGAAAAGTATCTTTTCTCCTGAAATAACCTTAATTTCACAACATCCCTGGAAGATATTTTCTTCACCCAGTAGAGCACAGTAGAAAGATATTTCCAGGCTAACAGTGGTTAAACAGAAACAGGGATAAGACCAGTACAGCTGCATTAGTGAGACACTGACACTCAGCCCAGCCTGGTGCTGCTATCTAGCCATGCATCATGGCCTGAATTCTACATCAATTCCACATAGGAAGTTGGCAGACGAACCAATCCCAAACCAACTGCTGTATTTGTACTTGTTAAACTGCAGCCCAGATGTGAATCTATTTAAGCTTTCTGCAAAGCCTGAACTATTCCCTTCAAGTTTGTCTTTTCCATTTCTGATTCCCAGTGCAAAATACCACCCAGTGATGCAGGCTTGTTTCTCTATAAAAAGGGACAAAGAAACTCAACCCAAACTCAAAACAGTCATTGTTTACATTTTCTACTAACATATTTTTCCCAAAATTTTTCGCATTTTTTCAAAAAGCAACCACCTCCACATCTTCATGGAGCAGAAACCTCTTTTACATATGCATGCTCTTCACAAACTGATCTTCTACACAACTCCCATCAATTGCAAACTGGATGGACCTGACAGACAAATGTGTGTGACTTTCATTTCCTCATTTGTCACAGCCAAGTTTCTAAACGCCTCTAAAAGCATCTCAGAGAATATCTGCCTTGACATCACTGCAATATTTATGGTTATTTAGTTAGCAGATATAGAATATAATGTAAAAATATATTTCATTGCTGTTATCTGGGTGAGTCATTTCCTTTTGTTTCCTTCTTCCTGCCATGAAAGTGTATTTGTCTGAGCACATAACAAGTGAAGACAAAGAATATTAAAATTCTTCAAGACAAGGGGAACAAGACACATATTCATGCACAGGGATATCAGAGACAGAGAAACTTCTAACAGAACTGTCCATTAAATCCTAGCTGTAGCATGGCTAAAGGAGCAATCCTTTGATTTGCTCTTTTGCTTTTTGCTCCATTCATGGGCAGCTCATCTGCTCTCTGTTGGGATGAACACAGGTTCAGCACTAAGCCAGAAAGTCTCCAAATACAAGTCCTTAAACTCAAGGCATGTATTTTGTAAAGAAATTACCAAGATCAGTAATTTGGTATCTAGGGTCTCCACACAAAAACTCACTCTTTCCTGAATACATGGGAAGAACAGTTCAGGGCCAGAAGCTGTGGGGATTGGAATGGTGTTTGCAAACATCCAGCAGATGGAAAGCAGAGGTTATTGTACCTCACAATCTGAAGACCCCTGCCCCCTCAGTCTTGCATCTGAATTTCATCTCCTAATTTTGCTTTTCTTGTACAAGCCCATCTTTCTACTTGGCAATTTATGAATGATCCCATCTCTTCTAGACTAATGACACATACACATCTAGCACATTTCTTACAGGAGAAATTCAAGACCATTTCTGAAGGTTGAGAGGTATTCACTTTTTAAATGTGTATCTGCAATTGCTCCTCAATTCCATGGAGGTTTCATGCAGTACATTTTTCTACTTGCTGCTATACACAGATTCCAGACAATTTGATGGAATAAGCTAAGGCAACAATTCCTTTGTACATATGAAATATTTACCAGTTCTCTGGCTGAAATATGAGGCTCAGCAAAGAAAACACCATATTTTATTCAGGGAAGGGATTGCACTGTGCTCAGGGAAAGCAGGGAAACTACTGGTGTGAGAAAGGTGAGAAAGCTGAGGGAAGCCCAAGCTCAAACAGAGTCCTCATGCAGAATGTGTGTGCCACAGAAATCCCATGTAACTCTGTAGCTGAGAGAATATGGATTTTCAGGGTGGAATGTGATTCCTAAGGGCTACATCTGATATCACTTTGATGCTGTGATCCAGTATTAACCACATTTGTTGTATGGCTTGGAAAACACACAGAGAGGCATGAACATCCACGTTCACAGGAGCACTCACCCACTGTTCTTTAAAATTTTATTTTACTTAACCCAATTCTGTAAAAAGAAATAATACTTGATGTATGATTGTTGAGATTGCATTCATAAAGAGTGAGCAGCAAATCCAAAATTAGTGATCTTTACACGCCAAAGGGAAGGGAGAAGCTGCTGGTGTTCAGGCAGCAGCACTGAAGAGTTCCAGCATCCACAATCAGGGGACAGTCCCAGTTCTTTTTCTTGGAGAGGCCTTGTACCTTCTTGTTACTGCATTTGGTTTTTTCACCATCCACAGGAAATTTTGCACATGTTGCAAGCGTGCTCTTCTTTCTATTATGCCCTAAAATTATGCCCTAAAAACCACCTTCCCTTCTTCCCAAGGCTGAATTTGTGTAGTGATCAGTAGCTAACAGTTTGTGTGCAGCTCTGGAGCCTCAAGCATCTTCCTGTGCTTCTGCCACAGAACTGTCCTGCTCTCTTCCTGTGGGAACACTTTCCCTGTGGCTTTAATTTTTACAAGTCTTAAATTTGCTCCAGAACAATAGGACATCCCTGATCATATGCAGAAATTTATGGGGTGGGGTTGCTGGACTCTTCTAGCTTAAGCAGCAATTATGTCATTGCCTGTAACAGCAATAGGTTGTGCTCTTGTGGTTCCTTCCCTTGACATAAATAACTATAAACCATGTACCCCTATAAATAAATTTTACCTGTGATTTCTGTAAAAGTAATTTTTTTCCATTACATTTCTCTATTGCCCTGATGAATGCAGCAGCTGATCACTGCTCCAAGTGATCAGCTTTGTGTCAAAGATGGGCCTGCTGTACCAGGATAGGACTCTACCAGCCAGACAGTGGATGAAAAAGGCATGAAACTGGTATTGGGAACTGATGAAAATGTGCTGAAAAAGTTTTTTAAACTTCCTCTGTTACATTTGCACATCCATTTGAATAAATAGCTAATAGCTAGTTAATGCTCCAGTAACTGAAAGAATAAAAAGCCCATCTTTAAAGGCTCTTTGGAGAAGAAATTATCTCAAGTCAGAGGAAGGTTTGAGGCAGCACTGTTAATGTCTTTTCTAGATCTCTGAAACATTTTATCAGTCTAATCCTATCAATGTGTCTCTGCTTCCACCATAAAACAGGCAAATAAATCAACATTTTCATTTTACATTTTCCCCTGAGGTGCAGTGATTGCTGTTGCTGAACTGATTCAGTGGAGCAAAGCATTAGCAAAAATGATTCTGTGCTCTCAGCTTTATCTTCCATCCCTGAGAACAGAGGAATTTGCATGTATTAATGGGATGTGCAGGTTGTGTGTTGTAGCATAACACATGCAGATGAACACTGAAGATGTTGGGAGAGGTGACGTGTTACCTTGGCAGCTTGTGTGTGACATGCAGGGATAACCTTAAAAGCCAAGAGTTATCCTTTATCTCACTCTCTTTTGACTGAAATTCGTTGTTGTGAGAAGCCCACTTTCACCTCTCTGGCTGACTCAGCCTTTGGTCAGCTGAGATGGACTCTGTTGAATACTGAATTGACTTGCAATTTCAGTAAATGTGCATTTCCAGCCTCTGCCTTATTATATAGAGAAGAGTAAAAATAAAATCCAGACTCATGCCTTTACAAAGAAAGATGAGCACATTCAAAGTGTGGCGGAAACATTAGTTTTATTTCTCCATCAGTGGCCAAAATTGAAGCCACCCAGATGTCACATGTTCTTTGACACACTTTTGTAGCACAACTGGAGAATTATTGATGAAGGAAGTTAGTCACCTCCCTGATGACATCTCACATTAGCCAGAGCCCACCTTTGGAGGTTCCAATTTCTTTCCACTCTCCACAGGAGATCTGCAAGAAAACTGCACTCCCAAAATAGCCATTATAATTAAACTTGTGTTCAAGAAATACAGGTCACTTTTCTTCATTCACGTATTATATTCCTAGAGAAAACTGGTCCACTCTAGAATCTTACACCATGTGATGTGTGAAACATTTACCTTTCCAGCTGTGATCCAAATCTTTGTCCTCTACCAGCATTATGTCAGATGTGACAAATGCTATGAGATGCATAATATGTCTGAGCCTAAAGGTTCCTGTGTTTCACAGTGGTATTGTATCTTTATTCCAGCTCTGAGGCATTCTACAGCTCCTTTTTTTTCCACAAAATGTTCTCAATAAATTTGAGGTTCAATTATTTCAAATACATGCACTCCTTAGAATTCACTACTTAGGGTTTTATTTTCCTACTGCAAATACAATTTCATTTTGCAAATTACCTCATTATTAGCAATTTGTAGGGTGATTGCTGAGAGTTTTCGGTAGCTCCTTAACAAGAATAATAGCATGGAGTCATAAGATTTGTAGGAAGAGGCAATACCTTTATTAGACTGCCCACATATCAGGAAAAAAATAAGCTTTTGGCATAACATCTCTTTGTCATATCTTGTCTTGTATCTCAATCAGACCTTGTGTTTCTGAACTCTATACTTAAAGAAGTGAACAAAAAGCTTTCAGCAATTACTCTGCAAATGGATAGTAACAAGGCTCTTTGCAAAGGGAAATTGTGTTTCCAGCAGGAAATAAAAACCTGATATACTAAATTTCAAGCAGAGTTGTTCTTTCAAAATAAATGAAGGTCAAATTTATTGAGCAATGGTGCTGATGACCTAATGGAGTGACCTTGGGCCTGAAAACTTGTGCACTTCTTCCATCTGTAAACCTAATAAGAAATACTGCCTTTCTTAGGCACTTGAAATTTCTTTCATCTTTGACTGTCACAACTACAATATTACTACTACTAAATAATAGCATTGCAGTATAAGCAATTAAATCTATGTCGGTCCACCTGATTTGGGAGAGGCTTCATATCAAGTCAATTAGGAAATAACAGCCAGAGGGTCTATTTCATGGTTCATTTGCTTCTGATCTCTAAGGGCAAACTATCTAACTAAATTATTCAGAGCAGTGTCTGGGAACACCTCTCTAATCCTCAAGTGTCCAAAGAGGAGAGAATGTTTTAACCAACTTTCTTTAATATCTTAATAACTAAATCTATTCATATTTCCTTCAGGCTGACAAAGAAGGGCAAAAATATTATTAGGTATTTTACACTTCCTTAGACAGCTACGTATGCAGTCTGGGGGTGGAATTAGCACATCATGGAACAGTGCCTCCAAAAAGAGAAAGATTCCTGCCCCTGTGATATAACCATGTCCCCCGTTTAATCCAAAATTAAATTTAATTAATTTTTAGCAAAATTAAAACTGCTGCAATCTCTTACAGCTGCACCTCAGATGTACTGGGAAGAGAGGGGTAAAAGACATGGCACCAGTCCCCGACTCTGAGGCAACATGGGAGTGTCCCTCACCCAAATGTTCAAACTGGGTACCCATAGCCCCTGAACTGACAGAAAGTCACAACCAAAACCACAGATTCTGAGAGCAATATTAATGTTCAGCAACTGACAGAGAACTCACCAGCCAACTCAAATTTTCCTCAGATCAAAACATTTCTGGAGCTACCAAAGGCCAGCCCAGAACTCACAGTTCCAGCTCCTGAGCTGATGTCTTGTCACCCTAAACAGTGGCCATAATTCTTGGTAATGGGAGTGGGCTCCCCTTGCTTCTGTGCACGAAAGAGCAAGTTGGCCTGAGGGAGGAGTTAGGCACTTTGAAGTCACGGTTTAATTTCCTTTGTAATTGCAAGTTGATTGCTGGTTTGAATTACATTGCATGCATTTTGCCTCTTGTGCCAACCATTTCTTTAAGTGGATAAACTTAAATTAAAAGAATGGTATCAATCGAAAGGCATTTCTATGTGGAATCCCATGAATTACTCACATTAATTATCAACCTAGCAGACTTATTAGAAAAAAAGGAAAACACTTTGGATGATTTTCCATAACTATTTGTTTATTTTAATGTTAAACTAATGCAACCTTAACCAAAAAACTGCGAGAAATATTCTTAATTTCAAAGGAGGTTGTTTGTATTTTTAAGGAGAAATACAATGAGTGCAGAATTTTTACATTCTTTTACCTTCCATGTCTCAAAATCTAAATGCTTTAGGAAAGAAGAAATTCTTTTTTTTAATTCCTTAAATTTCCTTAAAAAGAACAAGGGCAATTTCACAGTTTCCTTGATGAAGGTTTGTAACTCAGCATCTAGTTCATTCTCCCCACGTCATAAAGACGACATCTGTGCCCAAGAGCCACACAGGCAAGAGGACAACACATACCTGGAAATGTAAAACATTATGCTTGAGGCAAGCAATTCACAGGTAAGGTGGTCTGGGAGTTCTGTGCTCAGCCAGGCTGAGGATAATGGGGATAATGACAAGCTGAAGGAATCCTTCTAGCTTTTCAGACCCTTCTTATCTTATTTTGCAAATGTTCCCAGGCTGCTCTCTCTGACAGCCCCCACAGAAGCCTGTGCAGACAGCTTGTGAGACATCAGCTCTCAGGTACATTGCAGAGAGCTTGGACATGCTGCAACCACCTGGTGCTCCAGCTCTGAACCTTTCTGCTCCAGACATTGGTGCTATTCATCTCCCTTGACTTCAGACACATAAATAGTGGATGTATTTCAGGTATTCACACTCATGGTGGTCAACAGAACAATTTGGCTGGGCTATTCTAGATACCACCCTAAAGTGAACCCTAGAAACACTCATTCTCTTTTGTAGGACACAAGTTTGGGTTAGCTAACTCATGCACTTAACTCATCCCTTGATAGATCTTTGCAACAAGCCCTGAGGAAAACATTTCTGTCTCTGACCACAGCAAAAGTTGTGGGGGGTCTATGATTAGTTTCAAAATTCCCTACAGCAAGTGTCTAGCTTAAGAGAGAAACCATAGACCTGAATCCAAAATCTGCAGACATAGATAGGAAAATCACATTTGTAGGGGTCTAATCTATCTCATTTGCCTGATTCACTTCTTAAATGAGAAGAAGCAATGCTGCATATGACCCAGACACATCCAGAGGAGTGGTGCAGAGGTTAAAAGTGACTGCTTGTCTCTGTAGAAACTAGTATCTTGTTAACTGGGGAGAGGTACAATCTAGTGACACTTCACTCTGATCTTTCCCCATATTATCTTTTAAATTGCCAAATTTCAATGTGCCTTCTGTCAATCAGGTATGAAACCAGCTGTGCTGTGCTGAAGCAGAAACAGAATCAGGTCTCTGTTGCTCGGTCTAAATGTTCAGCCAAGCAGAAATAAGTCACTTTGACCTCAACAAGCCATATTGAGCTAAAAAATAAAAGAGAATGAAAAGAAATGTGCATTCTCAGGGTCTTTTCTGATAGATTTTTGAGATAAGACATCATACACACAGATGATCCTGTTGGACAAACACACCATATCCTGTTATATTATTATCTAGGCTCTTTGTTAAAGTGTTTTAAAAGGCATTGCCCTGGATATGTAACAGGAAGAGTAGTGGGGGGATTAAAAAATAACTGTATTTTACTGTTACATAAAAATGTCTTATTTTTCAGTCTTAAATCAGAAGTTTGGAGTTTTTGCAGCACCACCTAGTGAGACTAAGGAGGTTTTACTCAACTTTTCAGAAACTCCAGCATGTTCTGCCTTTACTTATCCATTTCTATTTAATCATGACCTCCTCATAGTCTTTGGGGTCAACAAGCTGTGGAAGAAGTTACCTTCTGTGCACCCAATAGTCCTCTTTGCATCTCTTTCTGAACCATATGAAATCTCCCAGGTTTGCCAACTGCCAAGCTGAGGAACTGCAGTGTTTTCATCAAGCCTTGCTGTTAATGAATTGCCCCCTACCTAGTGAGCTGTGCCTGGGATCTGTACCTTGTTTAGAAAGAATACACTTTGCAAACATAGAACAGATGTGTGTTTTAGTGGACATGAAGAATGCTCTTAGATGTAGGGATATCTGTAGTCACTTCCTACCAGGAAGTGCTACTGAGGATGTTTTCTATAGGACAACATCCACACACTCAAATCTGTGCCAGACACAAGTGAGACTGTGCAAAATATCCTTCCTGGCCCAAAGATGTTGCTGATGAACAAAATCTGGTCTGATTCCAAGTCAGTTAAGATGACACACATCTTTCCCTAGGCTGCTCAGCCTCTTAAAAGATTTCCCGTGCCTAATTAGGATGAAAACTGCTTTGTTTTCCTCATTTCATTATTAAAAAATCCTGGAGTATTTTTCACTCAACTGAGGCAATGTGCAGCATTAGAATTATTTAAATATGTTTCTCATACTACCTCTTCAAATGAAGGCTTTGTCCAAAGATAAAATAAATCTCCCATTTAGAACTTTCTTTCTGAAATTTTTCATGTCACCAAGATATGTACATCACTGACACCAAAAATATTAAAGATTTCTTAATAAAAGCAACTCACCTGCTTCCAACAGCAGATAAGCACACTTTTGCAAGTTATGTGACTGTTAGAAAAATTGATCCCACTTAAGAAGATGGAAACAAATGACATAATTCACTACATAAAAGCTATGATGTTATTTTATGTTCTTATCGGTATCTGATACTAAAACAGTCATAAATCTTCAGTTATTCCTCTCTTATCTGAAGCGGAAGGAGTTTGTCCTCCACTTGCACAATGGAATCCTCTCCTCCAGTAGGATTTCTCCAGGGAGTTGAGCTGCCTGCACCAGGGTTCCAAAAATTTCTGTCTTCTGCCCTCCTGCTCTTATAAATGTCACTGCTGTTACATCTCCATTGCTGAAATGCTGCAAGCTGGAGCACAAAGCATCACTGCTTTAAGTCTTTTTTAATTATCCTTTAATTTCCTTGATAACTCCTTTTACAAAATTCCTCTTGTAATACTGCTTTACACAGGGCTAATTCATTTCACGAAGTGCAAGAGAAGGAGAAGATTCAAAAGCTCAAAGGAGGCAAAGTTCATATTGCCACTCAGCCTCTTAGGTAGCAGCTGATGAGATCCAGAGACTCTTGTCTGTCTTCTCCCAAGGGATGAATGTAAAGAGCTGAGCTACAACTCTGAAATAGACTTGCCAGAAATACCTGCTATAAAGATTATAGGTTTCCTCTCAAAACTGAGAGATATAAAAAAATTTGCAGAGTGATTTATGACAGCCTGACATCATCTCTGGGAAAACCAATTTGCAAAAACTGTTATTTTTACTCTAAAACATAAGGTCCTGCTTTCTTGTGATAAGCATCTTTCTTGCCTAGAAGCATCTTAATTTTATGATTATTATTACATCATATTTTGTGAAAACATGACTTTTTGGAAGTGATCCTACAGGATCTAGAACATGTTGATAAATGATACACTAAAATGCCTTAGTGATTTTATATGTAATCAGTGGGTATATTAATTGCTGCCACCCAGTGGGCTCATTTGTAGGCTTTGGCTCACCATACTATAATTTAATACATCATTGTTTGGTTAAATGATTTCATCCTTTCCATCTGAAAGAGTGTGATTTATTTTCCTCTATCAGCAGCCACTAAAAATGAATGTTTCAAGCTACAAGCTTTGGTTAACTTAGAACATGTTGTCCTACAAAAATCTTTTGTTTCTTGTAGCGTGGGAACAGCCCTGTGGAAAGCAATTATACTTGAGCTTCAAGCTAACTCTGTGTGAGATTACCTGCTTTGAATTCTGGACCTACCCACAAAGTCTAAGGAAAATACTTTGCTCTGTTTAAATGACAAATATTCTATCAGAACTCCTATAAGAAGTTGTTAAACATGTAACACAGAGGGAACTCTTTCCTGAAAAGTGCTGGTGCTTCAGGCCCTCAGGTAACTTGCACTGGGGTGCTTGTGGCCTTCAAGTTATGCACTTGACAGAAGATGTCAAACAACCAGTTTGGAGTTTGTCTTCCTGACCTGCAGCTCCACTGGTGCCAGCAGCAGTCACAGGCTCTCAACCCACCTCAGGAGCTGGCCTGGGTAACACTCAAGTGAATAAACTGGTTCTTAAAGCTGGGCTGCTGTGTTAACAGCTTCTACAATCTGTATAAGTGCTATGAATAATGAAAGAAGACACTGGCAATGACAGCACATTATTGAGGAGCTGTTAAGTGCTGCATTATGATTTTGTTTTAATGCTGCTCCTGGATGAGGGAGTTTGCATGCCTGTGCATGAGGAGGCGAAGGGAGAGGAGGAAAGCTGCTTAATATTCTTCTTGTTGACCTATATTTTGAAATTATCTACCTGTTTAATTTAGAGCATGTCACTTCCAGCAGGACTGGCCATTTTGGGGAGCATTATGCTGCTCTTATTTTTTGTGCTCTCAGAGGTTTTGTTGGACTACAGAGTGTTGAAATTAGATGCCAACAATGACCAAAAAAAAGATAAAATAAATTTCTTACAAGTTCCTGGGCTACCCAGTCCTAATTTATACAGCACAAGAAAGACATGGAGCTCCTGGGGCAAGTCCAGCAGAGGGGTGCAAAGATGATAAGAGGACCGCATCATCTGTCTTATGGGGAAAGGCTGAAGGAGTTGGGCTCTTTCAGCCTTTAGAAGACACAACTGAGAGGGGACTTCATGGAGTCCACACTTCAGGGGAGTGTGTGGGGGTGTCTGAAGGGCAAAGGAAAGAAACTGGAACTCATAAATATGAGGAAGAATTTCTTTTAGTGCAGTGACTGAGCACTGGAACAGGTTGGCTGAGAGGGTGTGGAGCCTCCCTCACTGGAAATATTCCAGAACTGTCTGGATGAATCCTGTGCCATGTGCTCTGGGATGGCCCTGCTGGAGCAGGGGGGCTGGATCAGCTAACCCCTCTGGTGGCCCCTTCCTACCTGAATTATTCTGTAATTCCATGACTCTAATCCTGCAAACCAAGGCTGTCCACCACTGTCACTGACACAGCCAAGGTAGGAAGGAGCAGGAGAGGGCAGGGATGAGAACAAGCACAGTCTTGACTCAGAAGAGAATGTAGGTGGCTGTGAATTATATTCTGACTTTGCCCTACAATAAGCAGAAAGTTGGAAAAGAAATTCACTGCAAGTGCAGCACCTGAGGATGTGTAGATCACAATGTCAACCCTCCATCTGGGGCTTCTGTGCCAAAACCCAGTGTCCCTTTTACTGACCTCAGCCAGAGTACTGCAAAATAAGGTAATGCTCTGCAGGAATAAAGGTGAAAGTTGGCCTCGGTGTTTTAAAGAAACTAAAAAAATCTACCACAAGAAATCCAAAGTATCTGGAGATTGAAGTGGAGGAGGGTATTACACCCTAATACAATATTGCTCAAGCTCAAGCACAGCATGGGCACAGAGGCAGGGAAAGAGATTTATTCCAGCAATGGCAGTGGAACCACTTCTATGGCCAAAGACACTGGAAAATAAAATCACTTTTATTGTTCATCAATGGTAAAAATAATCCTTTTGCTTCCTGACTGTAAAGCTTTTTACCTTTGATGCTACAGCAAATGACCAATAAATCACATGGTAAATGCAATTTCCTTCCAGATTTTTAATATTTCTTCATTCCTTGGATAGGCCTCAGCTGGAGGAAAAACAAAAAAACTCTCCAGAGTTTACCAGTTAGAAGTGTTACAATATTGGTTTCACAGAAGGTCCCAGATCCAGCTTGTGGTTTTTTCATCTGTTTGCCAAACAAGATACAGGACCAAAGCAGCATGTGCTGGGGACTCAGACCATACAAGAAATATCAGAAACTGGAAAAACTGAAGCAAAATAGAAGGGATTCAAAACTGTCTACAACACAGGGAGAAGAGAAAAAGACGTAGTAAGAAATTGTTGAGGACTTCACATTACTTCTCCATCATCCTAAAAAGGAATCCTTTTTCAACTGCATTCCAGACTGTTGGCATCAAAACTGACATTTAATGATCTGACCATTTAATTTTTCTTATATCATGGCAGCCGAGTTTCACCAAAAAATGCTGAGACTCAGAAGCAAACCTCTTTCTTTCAAGAAAAAATGTGAGAGACAGCAGTGATGCATACAGAGAGAAATTAATTAGAGAACTGATTTGTATCCAAGACAAAAAAAAGCAGGAACATTGGTCATCTTAGATTTATAAATGTAGAGTGAAATAGAGTTCCATTATCTGAGCTCTTCTTCTAAGTTCAAAACTGAGACAGACACAAACCTCTTGACATACCTGTTGACAACTAAATTGTATTCTGTAAGCTGTCAGGTTCCTGTGCTTGCCAAAGGGATGAAAAAAAATCATATGTACCTTTGGTAATAACATTTCTCTGTTTCTTTTTTTTTTTTTTTTCCACAGCTCCATTCAACCCTCCCAATGATCCAGACAGTATGGTCAAATTTGATGCCTATGGAGATGGGATAGGACGATACAACGTGTTCAATTTCCAGTTCACTGGAGACAGGTACTCCTACGTGAAGGTTGGTCAGTGGGCAGAAACTTTGTCACTGGAAGTGGACTCTATCCACTGGTCCAGGAGCTCTATCCCTGTCTCCCAGTGCAGCGACCCCTGCGCTCCTAATGAGATGAAGAATATGCAACCAGGAGACGTCTGCTGTTGGATTTGTATTCCCTGTGAAACTTATGAGTATCTGGCTGATGAATTCACTTGTGCAGACTGTGGGCCTGGAAAATGGCCCACGGCTGACCTGACTGGCTGCTATGACCTACCAGAAGACTACATCAAGTGGGAAGATGCTTGGGCAATAGGTCCGGTAACCATCGCATGCCTGGGCTTTATTTGTACTTTCATGGTCATTGGAGTGTTCATCAAGCACAACAACACACCCCTGGTCAAAGCCTCTGGCCGTGAACTATGCTACATATTGCTCTTTGGGGTCTTCCTGTCTTACAGCATGACTTTCTTCTTCATAGCCAAGCCTTCCCCAGCCATCTGCACCCTCCGCCGTCTGGGGCTGGGAAGTTCCTTCGCTGTCTGCTACTCCGCCCTCCTGACAAAAACGAACTGCATTGCCAGGATATTTGACGGCGTAAAGAACGGTGCTCAGAGGCCCAAGTTCATCAGCCCCAGCTCTCAGGTGTTCATCTGCCTGAGTCTCATTCTGGTGCAGGTGGTGGTGGTGTCCGTGTGGCTCATCCTGGAGGCGCCGGGCACCAGGCGGTACACGCTGCCCGAGAAGAGAGAGACGGTCATCCTGAAATGCAATGTCAAAGATTCCAGTATGTTAATGTCCTTGACATATGATGTCATCCTCGTGGTTTTATGCACTGTCTATGCCTTCAAAACAAGGAAATGTCCAGAGAACTTCAACGAAGCCAAGTTTATCGGTTTCACAATGTACACAACGTGCATCATTTGGCTCGCCTTCCTCCCAATATTTTATGTGACATCCAGTGACTACAGAGTAAGTCTTTGGACATCTGTTTCCATAAATCGTATGCAAAACTTTAAAGGACCATGTCAGCATTCACTAAAGGGGTTTTTTTTCACTTCTTTCGTGGCCTGGGTCCCTTGCAAACAAGTTCTCTTTCAGTGTTACCAGATTTTGGCTTACTTCTCAGGAAGGTGGTCTCATTTCAAAAAGAACATATGCAGTCAGAGATGGAAGGGATTAATGCTGTTAGTCTAATTGCAATAGAGGCATAACATATGGATTAAGTATTCATTTGGGTTCATCACTATCTGAAGTCACAGTCCTAAAACAGAAAAACCCAGTAGATCAAATTAATCATAATGAGTTATTTGGGAGAAATTTGCCTTAAAATAAAATCTGTACTAACCAGTCTTCTTCTGTAAACGAAACTGATATTAAAACACAGTATTTCCTTCCAAATAAAAAATATAAGGATAGAATTTCAAAATTTCCTTTGAGACAGGGTTGTTAAAAAAAAAAATTCAACAACTCTTCTACTTAAATACAGAACTCCTTATTCTTTCTGCACTTTATAAAACACATACCTCACTGAGCAGCAAGTATTGGTCAGCCTTCACCAGCAAACTTTAGAAACATTAAACTGTTTAAATTGTCAGATAGTGTTGTAAAGCTTCAAGTTCAATAAAATCATATTTTTGAACAGAAGGCAATTGTCTCAGAAAAAAAGATTCAGATCTGCTCCACTGGAAATCTCACAGTTATTACGATGTGAGAAGTGACTGTGGGAGTTGGCCCTTGCGGCAGTCTGCAGAGAATTAGTTCAACTTTCTGCCCAGAAGAAAGGTAGATTACCTTAGGGGGATGTTATTGCCAATAGTGGGTACATGAAATAGCATATAAAACTGTGGAGCTAATAATGTTACTTAACATACTTTTGGTGTGGTCACCCTGGAACAATGTATCTAATACTGTTTTACTCAGCTTAGGAAATGCACTGAAAACCTCTAGAAAACAAGGATAAGTAACAAATGACGCAGTGAGACATGCAGAGTGACAGTAAAAGAGCTAAATATATTTAGTCTAGACAAGAGTAAACCCAGGGAGACGTGATCACAGACCATAAATAATTTCAAGGCAACAAAACGAGAGGAAGGGATTTTTCAGTCTCAGGAGAAGTTAGAATAGCATGTAATGGATTGAAGCTAATGAAGGAAAGTTTAAGGAAGGCACTAGGGAACAGCTCAGGACACCCGAAGCAATCAGGAAGACAGACACAGGAGGAAGGAAATATCAGTGCAGACAGTCACATGAGTGGGCAGTACAGACAGTAATGGCCAAGAGGAGCATGACTTGATTGTTCAAGCAGAATTTTACAGCCTTATCTCTTGAGTGGAGTTTTCAAAACCACTTGTAGGCGCTGAATTTATATACAAGGTTCCAAATAAACCAACTCAAGCACTATAAAATCAGCAGAAAAGGCTTTTAACATCTTTTTGATACTTTCATGATAAGTCTACACTTCTGGGATTCCTTTGAAAAGCCCATATTTAGTTTCCATGCAGTGGAACTCTGCATGGAAAGACATGGAAAGTTGACTCTGAATCAACTTGTGCCATCCTAATGTAGCCCTAGTCTGGGAGCACCACCTATAAACAGCCTTAGAAACAGCCTGGAGTTACCTGCAAATTTGCTGAGGATACACTTGATCCCTTTATCTATGTCATTTATGATGGTATTGCATAGCGCTGGTCCAAATATGGACACCTGAAGGACACCACTTGTCAATGATGCCCATCAGGACTCTGAGCCATTGCCCTCTGGATGGGACCATGCAACCAATTTCTTATTCACCTAACAGCTCACCCATCAAATCCACATCTCCCCAGTACAGAGAGAGAGGGGTGCTGGGGGGCACCTATCAGGTGGGTGTTACAAAACTCCAGATAAATGACATCTATAGCCCTTGGTGAAGCTGTGCTGGCTGTCCCGAATCATCTCCCTGTTCTCCATGTGCCTCAGCAGAACACATGGTCTAGTGGGATTTCCCCCCCTCTGCCAGCACACCACTCCAGTCTGTGAGGCCAGGTTACACACTGAGCCACTGGACTGACCTGGATTAAAAGGAACCCTGTGGGATGGAGCTATTTTTAACCCAAATCATTTAATTGATTGAGTGTATAATTATGCCAGCACAGCTGAGCTGCTCCAGGCAGCACAAACCCCAGGAAAAGCAGGGTGGGGGATGTGAGCGTTGATAGTGAAAAAAACATAACTTGAACCTAATGAAAATAAAGGTAGCTTCATTTACTCCTGTTTTATAAGAAAACTCCTGTCTTGTCACACCCATGCAGCACTCAGTTCAATATCCACCTGACCTGACAGCACAGGTCTGTGGACAAAATGCAGACAGGTGAAGGAGAATGTGAAGCTGAGGTGTTTCTTTTCCATACAGACTCTGTTGGATCTTCCATGTTCACTCACTTTGTGAAAGCTGAGCACATTTCATGGTGCTTGCAACATCCACGTTGTGCAAAGAGTGATTGTTAAATGATCACATTAATTATCCTCACTGATGACAAAACACCAGTTGTGCTCAGTATATATGTAAAGCAACAATGTCCATTCCCTACTCTATTTTCCAATTTGCACCAATTATTTCTGACAAGGAGATATGAGAAGCATTCCCATGGAAGAAGGCTAATCTTAAAGAACTGCAGGAGTATAACTAAGGAAAAATGAGCCATAGATGTATAATCATTCAAATTAAGCAGTAGAGTTTAAAGCAGTTTAATTCAACATCTTAATTAAGGAATCTGCTTGGAAGAAAAGAATATAAACTGAAAATGAGGCAGTAAACTGGCACCAAGTTATACTATTGAATAAAAAGAATAAAAGACAGTGCCAGCAAAGCTACGCTAACCAATGCCCCAAGGCAACTATCCTAAAATCCTGCAGCCTTACAAACAACTCATTTCTGAGCCCAAAAACTGATGTCTCAAAATCTGGACACCTTTCAGACCCAGTCTGAAAGAGTCACCAGATATTATTTTTACTCCAAATCACATGTATATTTCTTCAAGTGCTTGCTCAAGTTCTCTGATTAGGACTGGAGCTAGAGACTAAACTGGTTTTCAGATGGATGCTTTGCATGAGACATCTGATGTAAACACACATAATGTACACTGTGTGTGAGCTGGTTCCCACTGCAGCCAACATTGCTCAGACACTGTGTGACAAGCATTTCAGAGGGTTCTCTCATCAAGTTAGAGATCAAGGGTAGGAGAGAAAGAGAGCAGATCTATCCTTTCTGTACTAAAATGAGGGAGAACACACTCAATCTCTCCCTGACATGCAGAGACACAGGGCACCACCAGCAGCTCTTTCCCATGACACTGGGACTGTGGATGATAAGGATGATGTAACAGAGGTTCACACTAGCCTGCACCAGTGCAAACCCCCAGGACTGTGGTTCGTGTTGTTATGTACTAATGTTTCTAATATTTTGCATTTCAGACCTTTCCATACTGAAACACTGCTTTGTGCCCACTCTCTCCTAGGTGCAAACCACCACCATGTGCATCTCTGTGAGTCTCAGTGGCTTTGTTGTGCTGGGCTGCTTGTTTGCACCCAAGGTGCACATCATCCTTTTCCAGCCCCAGAAGAACGTGGTCACTCACAGACTCCACCTCAACAGGTTCAGCGTCAGTGGCACCGGGACCACTTACTCCCAGTGTAAGTAACAAGGCTGCCACCTTTCCTTTCTGTGGGGTCGTGGTGAGGTCGGGTAAAGAAAAGGTGGGCTGAACTATGTAAAGGGTGAAAGCATCATTTCCTTTGTGTCTGGAGAGGAAATCTCATCCCTCTCACACGGGAGTCTGCTCTGAAGCTCACTGAAATCAGCAGAAAGTTTTTTGGCGGGCACTGACTGCAGCCTGCTGCACACACCAAGCAGAGCCTGTGTCTCACTGTGGCTCTGGCAGTGTGACAGGAGCAGATTGCCTTGGAGTATTCCTGTCAGAGCAGCACACTGACAGGATCTGGGCCACAACGCAGCGTGCTCTCAATGGCTCATCACCTGCATTACAAGGAAAGGCTCCAAGTCTGCAGAAAATGCATCCAAGAGATGCCATAAACTGCATCTGTATGCAGACCATGATCAATAGCCTTTGTCAGTGCCACAGCCTGGAGAAGCAATCAGTGTTCTGTTGCAAGGACAACTCATTTGCTCTGATTCCCCTCTTTCCTTCATCTTCACTCTCTTCATCACAAGCAGGTTCACAGCTGTGATTTTGTTTTGAGGCTGTCACTCCTTTTCTGGGTGAGCTGCTCAGAGAATTTTATGGATTACAGAAAAAAAATAGGTCACCTGTATATTTGTTTGGGTTTTTTTCTTTGTCTAGCTTAACTAACTTAACTCATCAAAGATGGGGGCACACAGCACTCCATTCACAGAGCTCTCTGGACAGCATGTCCACCCTGGAAATCTAATTGAAAAGCACACTACAACTATAAAGAGGAAGGGAATAAGAAACAGAGGAAAGGGGGGATACAGAGCAAGGCTTTTCCAGCAAGTTCACAGAAACCTAGCCTGAGGTTTTTGAGTGTCACTTAAATTTCAAAAATGTCTCAAAAGCTTTGGCACTTCAGATGTCAGACAGAGCATGGAAGTAACTTGGCACCCTGCTATGCATCACATTAGCAAGGATGAGGAAGTGAAGGGATCCCAGCCATCCCTGGCTCTACCATCCCAAAACACACTGTGCAAGAATACCCAGGGTCCCTTAAGAGCCCATATGCCTCTAAAGGTCCCCAGTGCCATCAGTCAGGACTGGATGCAGTCCTGACACCAGAGAGCAAACAGTCCTTGCTATTTTGGAAATTTTAATGAGATGGCACTATGTGCCTGAAGTGCTGAACACTCCTAAAAGACCAATCAATTCCCAAAAACTCTTAGAAGTGTGGTCCCTTGGTGAAATAGTAAGTCTCATGAAATTCTTAGCAATTTTGTGTAAGTGGTCTTTCCAAGTTTTTTAATAGTCTCATGCTATGGAATGAGCTTAGTCAGAAATAATTTTGATTGATAAATATTTTGTACTGAATTCTGGATTGCATTTTGGAATTTGATATTTTTATTTTAATGGCTGGATAATAAGTGTGTGTAAGCCTGCACGCAACTGAGAGACATCCTCAGTGCACATCTTCACATTAAAACCTGCATTTTCAGGCTTGCAAACAGCTTGAGGACATTAAGAAAAGCGTAAAAATCCAGACTTACAATCTCTTATGACTTCATTGTTTGGAAAGGTTGCTGCAGTTATTTACTTTTACTGCTGACACCTAACTGAATCAGGGCTGCTCACCTTGTCGGGCTTTTTAGACCATGGAAAGACATAGAAGCAGGGCTAAAAGGTCCATGACACACAAAAGAAACAGCCCTACAGTTTCCATCTAGGACAATTATTTGGAAAAATAACACTGTCTATCACAGTGACAATATTTTCAAGATGAAAAATCTGCCCTTACTCTCTTCCATTAATTTGTAAATTATTTTAAATAAATTTCCATTATTTTTCTTAACTGACTAGTCATTTATAAAACTCCAAAAAGGTTGCCATCCAAATTGGTTCTAATCTTAGTCTAAAATATTCCACTCATCACTCCTGGGGCTGTCAGCTTGTTTTTATTTTGGTCTCGATGGCATTTTCATCATTCCGAAACTTCTTAATATCAAACTCATCAAAATTCACTTTAGGGCATTCTAGTAACTTTGAAAAGCCAGTTTTTATACATTATCAGAGCTCTAGAGGTCAGTGTTTTTTTCTATCTCCATGGATTCCCACCTCCATTGCATCTCAGGGCTGCCACCAGCTCTTCAATCCATTGATCACAAATGTCAAGAGCAGAGTGGCTCTTGAACAGCAAGTGACACACAGACAGCTTTTAACACAGTTTCCTGAGCCATGAAAACTGGTCAAACACTCTGAGAAAAGGTGACACTCATGATGCTTTTAGGTAGTCTAAGTATTACTGTCTAGCTTTGATCATTTTGATAGCTGAAGTCTGGACTGAAAAAAGAATATAGATTTAAGCCAAATAGAGGCAGGGTAAAAGTGTGTTTAGGTATATGACATGTTTTGAAATGTATGTATTTGTACACATGGTTTTGGCTCTGAAAATTCCCATTTGGCAGCGTGCTGCATAAATTCTGCTGCCCCAGCAGCGTGTCCCCCATTGGGATGTTCCCCCATTCTCCTCTTTTATGGGCTTCACCACCCATAAAACTTCACTAAGAACTTACTTTCCTGAATTCACAATCACCTTCAGACTGATTCAGACTAAGCTTTTGCACCCAGATGTCATTTTTCCAAGTTACGTCCACATGGAGATCTGCACACAGAGCTGAGCTCCTCCAGGTGACCTGCACAGGGGTCAGAAGAAGTGAACCTACAGTTTATAGCCAGACTGGCAATTTTTTTCCCCTCTGAATTTATTTTCCCAGGCCTGGCTCCAAACTAGCCCTGATATAACTGAGATTAACTCACAGCTGTCCAGCTGTGAGCATGAGTGGAGGAGACAATGCTCTCAGGCACAGGATGTGATTTTTGGAGTTGCCTTGTGGACAGCCAGGAATTGGACTCAATGACCCTTGTGGGTCCCTTCCAAGACAGGATATTCTATGACTGTGATTCTAAGTGGCACACTGAGAGCAAATCCAGATCTGTCTGTTCTTGGCTGTGCAGGCAAAGCTGCAAGGTCACCATGGCACCTCTGGGCTCTTGCATTGTACCTCTGGTTCTCTTCCTTGGATTATCTAAGCAAAATGAGGGACAGTCAGGAAGAGGGAGATCAAAAGCATGAACTTGGGCCAAATCCCAACTTCAGCTGATGTCACACTTTTGTCCTTGGTCTCAACACAAAATGAAGGTGAAGTGTCTCTTGCATACCCAGCAGTATTCCAGTATTCCCTTGGTGGCTGCCATGAGTGTAGCTCAGAACCCTGCAGGGCCAGTGATTAACACTGCTGAGGTCTGTAATGAAAAGCAAGGTTTTTGTTCTGTCTCAGGAGAGCTGGATGCTCAGTGTGAACACTTTACTCCACCCAGCAGAGTTAATAACTGCATCCCAGCACTAGAAGAGAGGTGCATGCTGTGCAGGAAGCTTGGAAACTTAAAAGGCAAGGCCACTCATTTCTCGCCTACCACCATATATTTCTGTCCAATTTTGATATCCTCCTGACCCAGTTACCATAGTATTTGAGCTATTCATGCTTGTCAGTGTGTTGGACTTCAAAAAGAAAAGCCTGAAGCTAAAAAATTTCTGGTTAAGTGACTGATGTTCATGGAAACAAAATGCTTTTGCCTGTAGCCATACTGTAGTAGAACAGGGATTTGAATCAGGTTTCCTGAGCAGAACTGATTTTTCTATTCTAAAAGTAGAAATAAAAATAACAACAATAAAAAAAAAATAGGTCTTGTGCTGTGACATTACACTCAATTAAAAATACAATACAAAACCAGAATACAGGACACAATTTAATTTCTACAAACCACAGATATGATGCCCTGTGGTCTTTTACATAGAACAATTGCTCCACACCTGTGACTCACAACACACATCCATGCTGTGAGAGATCAAATTCCATCAACCTGATCCAGAAGAGGGGCTTGTTCTTGGGTCTCCTGTTTCAGGAAGATGTCCTGCCTTCTGAGTAGGTTAGTCCAGTAGATGCCTCTAAATTTCTTTTGTTAATGCAATTCTGTTTTCCATGAAATATTTATTCAGTCAAAGAAAGAATGAAAAATACCAGCTGATTTGAAGAAAGAATATTTTTTTCTAAAAGCTATACTAAGCATCTTTACAGAAACAGTGTGCAACTGAGAGTGCAGCCAGCACCAGATGTGGAAGATTGAGCATGCCCTTGTCAGCTGCACAAATTGCTTTTTACACTGGTTGATTGAGTTTACTAAGTCATTGCTTGCCATGTGTTTTCTTTGATGAAGGCATCACAATTCTCTGGGTCACTTTTACCATTAAGGTAACGTATCTTTCAAAAAGCAGCTTCATGGTGCCCTGAGCAGAGATGTCACAGAGTACCTGAAAACACATTCCTGATGCCCAATGGATAATTTTAACAAAGATGGACAAAACAGTTTGCTTTTAAATTAATATCCACAAGACTTAAGCAGAATAGGATAATATATTCTCTGCTCAAAATACAAATACATTTGGAAACAGATTGTTATACTCAGATTCAATTGTCACCTAATACCACTAAAGCAGTGAAAAACTGATGTATAAAATGTTATACCATGTAAACAAGTTTATCAGAATCTGGTCCTCACCTCTGGATGCATACTGAATCCTGATCCAGACCTCCTAGAAGTGAAGTGTATTAGAGGCAGAAATTATTCCGGGATTAGGTGAGAAATAATCTTTCTTTTAAATTCAGTTATTAAAAAAATTCTTCACCCAATATGTTCTTATAATTTCAATTTTTATTAATTAAAAGGTGATTGACACAGAGTTCTAATAAGGTAGATTTTCTCCCAGGTGTAAAACTACATATTTTTCTTCACGAATGTCTGCTCAAAGGATTAGACCTTAGCCTTTCTTGCCAATAAAACACAAAAAATTCAAAGGTTCACTTTTTCTACTGAGGTATTTTAGCACCATTATAGCTGTATTAATTCACACTACCATGCAAAGCGCTATGAAGTGAGACCCAGGGGCACAGAATCATTAAAAAAAAAAAAAGGTATTTTATTCCAATGCTTCTTGGAGAAGTGTAATCACCCTCTGTGCTCCTGGTGGGCAGCAAAGTGAAATCAGATTTCTTCAGAGGATGCTCCAGCCTGAGGTCGGAGTTGCCATGTAGAGGTGCAAGTAGCACCTCCATCAGCTCTGCTGCTGACACAGGCAGAGGCTTTTCATCAGGCACCTTGGTTAAATGGGGTGAGATGGTCCAGACCAACACAAATTCTAATCCTGTGTGTTGCCCCTTTTTGCTGTCCTCAAGTCAGTTGATTTTCCCCTCTCTTTCTCTTCCAGCATCTGCCAGTATGTACGTGCCAACCGTGTGCAACGGGAGGGAAGTTCTGGACTCCACCACTTCGTCTCTGTGATTGTGGCTCGTGGTTCAGTTCTTGAGTTTTTAGACTGTTAGGCAAAATTTTGCACATGTTGTGCACTCCAGAGAACACCAGAAAACAAAAGACGTCCAAGCAAAATTAGTACCTTTTTTTAGAAACAGTGTAATAAATTATTTTTGAGGATTGTACAGTATATAGTGACGTTCTGGAACTTTTTAGACTGATTTTAGCCCTTCTGTTGTTAACGGTTGTGAGGGACGTGTAAATAACCATGGTTCACAATGTGCATAGTCCTGCAGTAAGGGAGTGATTGTTGCAAGCACAGTTGCAATGTTAGGTGACTTCTTTCCTACGAATTTTTTTTGTAGCTCCTTGTTGTAATTAACTTAGACTGCATTTCTATGTTGTATATTACAGTTACCTTACGTGTAACAGATTGGTTTTCTCAGCACAACACAGCAGTATTAATGTAAAGGCACCAGTAATAAAAAGATAAAAGTTTTTCAGCATGGTTTCATTTTTGTTTCTTACTCTCTCAAGGTCATTACATTTTTCTAGAGAGCAGGTTAGGTAAAAAGGATAAAAAAGTCTGGAGTGTGTGTACACAGGTATTTGTGTGTTGGTTGGTGCTTGTGTTATAAAATCCATATCACCATATATGCTTATGATTAATGCTTTTTCAAGGTCACATAGAAATCCCCTCTTCTTAAAAAAAACCTCCCACATTATTAAAGCATCTCAATTTCTCCTTCTGTTATTAAAATATAGGGTAATTTTCAAAAGTGGAAATGTCTAATTTCATATTAATGAGATAGTAACAAAACTTTTTTACTCCTGGTTCACTTATTTGGCACGACTAAATGCTGTCATGCATACAATGGATTGGTAGCATATAAAAACAAAAAGAATTTAGATTAGCTTAGAAAAAAATCTGTCAGAAAATTACCTAAGACTGTTTAGTATCCCCAGCAAAAGAAAGCCGGTGCAGCTTTTCTGCATCAAAAGTTCTGTAAAAGGTAATTGGAGCACCACAGAGACCAGCAAGTCAAAAAAGAGAAATGCAGGAGACATTTACACGTGTCTCTGGGATGACCTTTGCGTTCCAACCAAATGCTTCAAGACACACACACCACCCACTTAGACAATTGCAAAATGCCTTAAAAAGTCTGTCTTTTGAAACTGCACTCTTAAAGCTGCCCTCTATTGAAACAATCTGAAATCCTCTCTTCTGCCAGGTCCAAAAAGTCATTAAGGAAACAAACACACCTTTGATTAACGTGCCTGAGCATATTTACCTAAGGGCTTGTTCCCATTGATCTCGTTCCAGCTGAGGTCAATAGCAAAATTCTCATTGACTTCAAAGGCAACACCAGCGAGGCTTGAAAGTCAGACACTATGGATACACAGTGTGGGATGTACACGTTCTCTGGAGCCCAATACCCCTGCTCTTGCAGATGTTTTCACACATTTCTGGAAAGCTGAAAGCCTTTTAAGGCTGAACTGGCAAAGAAAGCAGCTGTTATTTGGAATGCAAAAATTAAAAATGCAGGTTCTTAAAATTCCTACTCATAGATGGATGCTTGTGTTTTTTAAACATCCCCATGTCCACCAGCAAAGACCTCTTGATGTCCACACTTCCATGACAGGCAGCCATTTAAGCCTCTGCATCATGGATCTGTCCAGAACAGGAATCCCTGTAACTTTCCCCAGAATAGGAATTCATCAGCCCGCCCTACGTGCAGAGCTCTGCATTCAGCTTCCTCCTCTCCACCACCTCTGCCATGCCTGATGTTTCAGGCTTGTTTCCCACCTTGATGTAGGGCCCAGGGTCAAGTTTTGACAGGCTGAGAGTCTTCCTTTCCAAATCAAGACCTCTTAAAGCACCTCAGATTGGGCAGCTACATCTGGTTTTGGTGTGTTCTTTTGTGGACTAAGAGGCTGATCACAGTGTGACAAAAGGTCAGAATATCTGACCATAATTCTGACATCTCATCTTTATGGAGCTCTTAAAAATGCCTAGGCCAATGAGAGTTTCTTCTCAATTTTTATGGAAAGCCACAATCAGGGTCAAATGCACCTCATCTAACACTCATTGTGTACTAAGACAAAGTAAACAGCTACATCTGAGATGGTCAACCCCTCTCCCTTTGTACTCAGTGGAAGGAAGTACACATAATTCCTCTGGCTTATCTTGGGCAGACACTTCAGGCAGAGATGAAACTCTCCAAATAAAGGCAAGCACAGCTTGCTCAGATCACAGAGTTTGCACTAGAAATTAAGGCATTGTGTCAGATGAATCCCAGCCCCAGAATCTAAATTGACATTACTGAAGTTAATTTACAGCAGGTGAGGATCTCACTGTGCTGAAGTTTTCATTCATTTTGATAGCACTATTGAGAAAATGACCCAGTGTCTGTGTCTGAACACCTGCTGTGAATACTTAGTTGCCTTGAAAGCCACTTGCATGTGGGGTTTTCATACCAAAAAACTCAACAACCAAAATATGCAGAGCTCTGGACTTCCATTTCCACTGAATACCCCTGACATTCTTGTACTTTATTTGGCTTTGTCTTGAAAGCCTTTCACTACTTTCCTTTGGATGTCCATGGATGCAGATTGTTTGGTATCGCTTGATGAAGTAATCCAGTTTAAAAACACAGCAGGACAGAAAAGGAAACTGACAAAGCAGAAGTTTTCCATATCATACTGGCATGAAAACCTTTTAAGAAAGGGATTTTTTTTTCTTTGCTGTTGTCTCACATGACTATCTCAGTTTATTTATAACAGTTTATAGTTTTTGTACCCATTTATGTAAAATTTGAGTTTAGAGTACAAACCTTTTCTAGACTATTGCCCCCATCACATTTAAAGATTTGACAATTCACCTCAAAGCAGAGGGGATCCTGTCACAGCTCCTCCCAAGCATCCTGACTGTGAGCCTTGAGAGTAATCACACTGCTCTGAGCCCTGCACACTCAGAGTAAAATGCTGAAATCAGAGGAAATGCTGTGGATGGGAGCAAGGCTTAACCCAGCATCTACAATCCCTAACTGGAGGCTGAAGTAAACTTTAGTTTTTCATTCAGAAGTCATAAGTTCCAAGTACCTCAGCTCTCTGATAAAAATCACAATTGCAGAAAGTTTTGAGAAAAACTGATTTTTTTTTATTTATTGGCAGTATAGAAAAATAAGACTCAAAAACTTTATTGCAGCCAATCTGAAATAAACAAGGTTTGTGGGGGTTTTTTCTTTGTTCATAGGTTTGGATGTGTTTTTTGGTGGTTTGGTTTTTCTAGAAGAGTTGTTTGGTTTTTAAATCTTTAATGAATTTTGAAAGCAAGGCCAAAGTCTACTGTGGAAAACCAAAATATTTTATTTTTTCTTCAAGTGATTGCTTTTCCTTAATTAATTGAACACAGCTGGTTTCACTCATAGCCAAACCAATTTAAAAATGAGCTGCCTTTTCAAATTTGAAAATCAAAAGCTATTTAAAATATATTATGTCTTCTCAGGACAGAACAAATTCCAGAAATCAGAAAAAAGATGTCCAAAATATCCTGATCACATCCAGAAATTTCATCTCTGTTTAAGGAGATTTCCACTGCAATCATTCACCCAATTAGTACTATTAGAGTAAGGGAGACCAAAACAAACCCTTAACTCATCACCAAATACAGTCTGATGTCCATGCTGCCATTGCCTACTCATTAATGCCTGCAGTCTGCAAGACAAAGGGCAGGAGCTGTTTATCCAGAGGCACCTCAAAGCTTCTCAGCAACACAAACACAGACAAAACTGAGCTTTCTTACTGCAAGGAGAAAAGGCCAGGACCAGACTGGGCTGGTTGTGCAAGAGGAGAAGGATGGGGTAGCAAATACACATCACAAAATCCCGCTGTGGCTCTTAGGTGCTGTTACAGCAGCAGCCTCACAGTACACGGACCTTAGAGAATTCTTCCTGAAGAGCTTCTGCTCTACAGATCCAGAGGAACAACCAAAACACAATGGCAGCCTATGATCAACTCTATTCTTGTGTGTCCCTCCTTCCTGCTGCATGACTTCAGCGTGGGCACACCCAGCCAGGGGACTGGGGGTGTCACTGTGCATGTCACACTGCATATTCTAGGATGAGCCTGACTTCCTTTTATTTCTATTCCTCTCCCCTTACACCTTTCCAAAGCAGCACAGTTCAGAAACCTTCAACAAGCAATAAATACAAGGGATTCAGTGAATGTAGCACACAAGGGGAAAGACTAAGAGAGAACACCACCAAAGATAAGCAGAACTTCACAAAGTTCTCTTGAGGTTATCACTGAGGAGAGAAGGCTCTAGGGACACCTCATTGCAGCCTTCCAGTGCCTAAGGGGGGCTTCTAAAAAAGTTACTTTTTATACGGGCAGATAGTAATAGAACAAGAGGGAATGGTTTTACACCAAAACAGGGGATATTTAGATTACATGCTAGGAGAAAATACTGTGAGGGTGGCAAGGGACTGGAATACGCTTCCCAGAGAAGTGGAATATTATCTAGAATAGCTATTTAAATCCTCCATGCTTCATGGTTGGACCAACCAGCAGCACTCCTTGCTGAGGAGGAAATGTCATTCCCACTGGTGTGTCAGCATGAATTGTAGCTGCTTCTACACTTACATTGAAGCATCTGTGCTGGTCACTGCTGCAGAAGGGTCAACAACCACTGGCTCCTCAATGGTGACACCTGCTGCTATCTGATTATAATTAAGTACCTTGATTTTACAGCTACTACTGGGTCTGGAAGGACAACACCTGCAAACTTTCCCCTCTACTACCAAAGAATCCCAAAACCTATTTTTCAAAAGCAAATAGTCAAATCCTTTCTTTGAACAAAGATTACAGATCATTGAAGCTACTCACTAATTTCCCACTGTGGCTCTAAGACACGTAGTTTTCCCCAAACCTTAATCAATTGTATTCTGTATTACAAACACCAACTAACACAATCAGAGCCAAGCCAAAACACATTCTTTGTGCATCTCCCCCCTAGCAAGCAGTGTCAAAGCTGAGACAATGACGTTCTGCTAATTTGCCAATAATTTATACTGACACCACTAAAATGTGCTTAATCCTCAAAGAGATTCATTTGCTTGACTCCAGATTTCAAAGAAAAGCATGCAAATGCAGCAATAAAATGTATTCCGTTTAATCAAGTGAACACATAACAGACTGATTCACATTGTTTTATGGCATCAAATAACAGTTTTCTAATGTGATTCCATGTGGAAGAAAAGGGGGAGGTTGCTGTAAGTATATTTTGGCAGAGCACTAGAAAAGGTCACAGCTGATTTTTTAGTGAACTGTTAAAGGCTTCCAAAAATTGACTCGTAATGGGAAAATGGAAACTTCCCCTCTCTACTACACCTTTAACAGAAAGAAAAAAATAGCAGAAGTCAGCTCAGATATTTCAGTTTACACTTGCTTAATTGTTGGAAAATGCAGTTTGCTTATTTTAAGGTAAATAATGTCTACGATATTGTTTTGCATCCCACTATGTTAGCACTGCACCACTAGACTGCCTGGGAAAATGTTCAACAATATAATGATTTGGAAGCAGAGCTGAGAAGAGTCATACAGGAAAGTCTGCCACAGCTGTCAAAAAATTCCATTCCATTTTATTTGGAAAATATAATGGAAAGAGAAGGGAACCAAATGAAACCCGTGTGGTATTAAGTCAAATTAAATATAGTTCATAAAAATTAAGGCATTTCTGCATTACAGGGATATGGGTCCAGTGATGAAAAAAGAAACGGTGTTCTGGAGAATGAATTGGAATTATGGCTGAGAAAACATATGGAGAGAGAAGGGAAAAAATTAAAGGAGATATACACAAATGCAATTTGATGGCAGTGAAAAGCCCTACTCATGACTGAAGACCTGCAGTGTTCAGGAAAGGCTGCAGTGCCACCAAACACCTCCAGTCCAAAATTTCAAATATATTTTTACTTTATTTTATGAATGTCCATCAGATATATATCTTTGATGCTACGACACACTAGTTGAATAAAAATCAACAACATAAAAACCCTCATCATAAAAGATCCAAGAAGTGAAATCCCAAAGCCATAACCATTTACTCTGTGAGCATATCATCTTTGACAACCATATATAAATGACATCATGACAACAAATACAATGTACAATAATAAGTGTGCAATGGTACAAAATATACAAAAAGGAATGTGTATTTAACATACATTCAACATTACCCCATAAAAATCTTCGCTGGGAAAGTGAAGTGCCTTTTCAAGACCAACAGAAAATGTACACCACTTCAGTTAAGCTGCCTGAAGGATCTCCCATCAAAAGAGTAAAGTATGTGTTCTTTGACTGGAACTATAAAATAACAGAGCTGAATTTTCCCTAATGAAAAAAAATCTAACCTTCATAAAATTTTGTCCACATCTAGAGTATAATAAAATATACTCTAGAAAATTCAGTTTCTGCAGAAAATTCAGTTTAATTTAAATTTTACTTAAAAGTGGACCCTCTTTTATTGACAGACCTAGCTCAGTCATATAAAATCAAAAATCTATATTCCTTATAGTAAAAAGACTATTTCTGCCCATGTCTCTTTTCTGGTTTTGATGCATTCCACAATTCACATAAATTTGCTGTAATGGAATTATGAGTCTGACCAGAGGTCAATACAAGAATCGTGGCTCATTTTCTCTGGCTCTACACAAGTCTTGCATAATTTCACTCAAATATTTTTTGCCTAAGTTTCAGATTCCTTTGAGTTCGACCTCAGAGGGAATTTCAGGAAATTATTACTGTGGATATTATGAAGATCACATGCTTATAATGTGGCTGATTTTATGGAAAAGTCCACCTAGCCTCCGGCTTCCAAGGCACCACTTTGTGCCTTTCCTCCAGAGCTGGTACTTGCACTGACACAGGATGCATTTAGATGCTGTGCAAGTACATAACCCATGCTCAGCTCTGCTGGACATCCATCCATCCATCCATCCATCCATCCATCCATCCATCCCCCTTCCTCACATGGGCCTAGGAATAAAGGAGGCTGTTTTCAACAAGCCTCCCAACTGACAAGGCTGATCCCTGATTCCCCAAAGCAGGGATTTTTGTTGTACCTCCAGAGTCCAGGATTTGCTGGTTCCCAGCCCTGGGAAAAGTGACCTTTACACAGCCCAGGGGAGGACACTGAATCTGCCAAAGACCTCTCTTGAAAGGGTAAGTTCCACAGAGAGGGACAAGAGCAATTTGCACTGTAGGTACCACTTTGCATCTCTTCAAAGAGTTTGAACCTGCTACTGCCTATAAACTGATGGGCCCAGACCTAGAATTCACACAACAGCTGTTATTAAGTTGAAATTTAATAGCACTAGGCTTTACTCCAACCCTGATGGCCATGACTTAGGCATGGGTTTAATTTGTGGGTGCAACACAATTCCTCTTGTATTAGAGGTTAACACAGACCATCCAGACCTTCAAAGCATTACATTCAAAGTATCTTCCAATGTTCAAAACTCACCTGAGGCTCATTCCGAGTACCATTCACAATTTTGATTTCAAGAGAGACTCACAGTTATGCCAGTAAACAACAACACACAACCTTTGCAGGAGGTTGCAGGCCTCTCTGAAAATCATTTCTTAGGAATATGCGCAGAAGGAGTGAGAAGGAAACAAAAGGTACCTATAAATCATATGGCATGCCTGAGTGTTGCCCAGGTGAATGCAAAAAATTTATGTTATTTGCAGTATGTATATCTCTTCCTGAGTTGAATTTCATTCCCAGTATGGAATCCAAGCATCTGCTTTCTTTTTTTTTTTGGCAAGGTACTCAATCACATGGTAAGGCAATCCAATTTTCTGGTTTGCTTCCTGTCTTCTTGCCTCCTAAATGGCCAAGCATTTCTCACAAAGATCACCACTACAATGTGTGCCAGAATATGTTTAAAATATGGTCCTGTAAAAATAGAAATTAGGTTTGTTTCTTTGAAGGCAGCATTAATTCTTCATATATTCTGGGATCTTGAAGATTTCAGCTGAACAGATTCAAAATTATCTTCCTTTTCCTGCAATGAAAACGACAGGTTCCCATCAACTGGATTTCCTCAAAATCTCTCCAGCAGTCAGCACAATCACCTCTTCTCTCATTATCCTTTCCCAAAAACCTCACCTTATTTTTAATACAGTAATTAAGTCCACAGTTTAACTCTTTAACATTTAATAACATTACTAACTCTGTAAAAATTTGCAAAACCAATAAAATTATGCTATAGCTATTGTTCATGGTACTTATTTTAGAGGGTACAGGGAAAGTTTGCATTTCATATTCATAGAATAGAACAGGTAGTCTGAGCTGGGGAATTGCAAGGCAATCATCTCTAGGGTTATTATCACTTTTTAATGTGTTTCCTGCAATATATAAAATGCTTGAAGCATAGCATGTGAGAGTGAACACCACTGACTTGCTCCTGGATTCCAATCTCAACACCTCCTCTGGAAGACCTACAGGACAAAACAAGTCTACAAATTATTTGCCATCTTAAAAATCAGGGCTAGAGGGTTGAGTTTTCTCTGTTTTCATCTGCTGGGTGACAGCCTCGGCCATCTGGCCAGCAGGAATCAGAGTGAACAAGAAATGTGGACATACACGCCCAAACAGTTGGCAAACTGTCTAAAACTACCTTCATAATCTGATTTTTAAAGCCACCTCACACAGATCAGGACAGCCTGGTGCAGACATGAGAAATAAGGGGAGAAATTGTCCTGTGCTAATCTAGTGAAAAATATGTGTTCTGAAGAGCCTAGTATTGTGGTGCTGCAGACAACAGCCCCCAATTTGAAACAGGTTTGTAATTATTTGCCTTCTATCTTCTCATTAAAAATAAGTCATCCCTTTCTATATTATGGGCCTAGCCCTCAATCCCTTGGGTACTCAAACCCACTGATATCTTTGTGACATGCTGGCAGAAATGCCATAGCCTGAAGCTTGAACATATAGTCAGGATACTGCAGATTCTCTCTCATTTTAGATTCCTCCTTTTTCTCCCCTCCATATATTTTTTTCTGTATTTTACATGCATATGTACCAGGACGTGAAATTCTTCATCTTTTGCATAAATGAAAAGCAATGCCTATAACATCTGTTTTCCATAAATATATATTAAATTTGAGTTATCTGCAGGGACACAGGACACAGAGCTGAGTAAGCTAATGAGGTATTGGAAGTCGAGTTTCCCAGCTATTGTTATCTAGCAGTAAAATAAGGAACAAGCTTAGAAATATCAGACAAGCTTGTTGAAAAAGGAGAGAACACTCAGGAGGCCTACTATACAGAAACACTAAAAAACTCCAAATAGACATTCAAGTTGTCTGAATACTGAAGTACTAAAGCTTAATCCTATTTTTGCAACATCACCAGAAAATTTTATGTGATTTAATTTTATTTACATTTTCAATATTCTTATTATTGAATTAAGAATTAATATTGAATTTCTGCTCCTTTCCACAAGGAACAATATTGATTTTGCAGGACAAATAGTCAGGCTGGGGTCAAGGGAAAGTTCTGCACATTATCTGTGCAATGGTAACTTCTCCTAGGAGGGATATCTGAGGAGCAGGTACTGTGGCAAGAGGACACCAGTCAAAAAAAAAAAAAAGTTAAAGAATGAAGAGAAGAGAATAATAATGAAAAAGAAAGGCAGCACACAAGTTTTAATTACATTGCACTCAATCACAGAAAGAAAAAAAAGATACAAGGAAAAAACTCTCAAAATTCAACATTCAGAGATATTATTTGGATAATAAACTAGAGTACAATGTTTTAAAATTAGTTTTTATTATTATCTTGTGAGAGACCTTCTAAGAAACTCACTTCAACAAAACTGTTTGAAATGGAAAATGTCATTTGCCTTTCTCCTGATCATAACAGATGCCCCCACTGGAATCTCTTAAAGACAACACTAGCCTTTCCATGGCACAGATTTCAAGGCATTTGGAACAAAGACCAAAGAGCTTTTGGGCTCTACCATGACAGCCCTCAGTGGCTCCTCTCAGAAAGGTTCAAAGGACACCAAAGACTTTGGTGCTGTCAATTCAGACGTGGAACAATCCACATCACATCCACTGCACAAAAAATGCTCTTTTGGTGTTGAAATGGAGGAGGCTGCTGTGTTGGGCAACAGGCTGAAGCTGATGCTTCCTCTTCAGCTGAATCCTGCTCAAAATTATGGTTCTCCTGTCAGCCATGAAGCCAGCCCAGGTGAGCTGCAAGCAGCTGGCTGGTGGCTGTGTTGCCATTGTTAATTTTTTGTATCTCTAATAGCTGTGTTTGCCTCAGCAATGGATGTGCTTGGGAGGATTCCAGGCAAAAAGATTCTCCCTGCCATTAACTGTTTTTTTCTGGTGTCGCCCGTGCAATAAAAAATGCTACTGAAACCTCTCTGTGGTGGAAGGAGCATTTACCCAAAACTCTACAACATTTCTTAATTTTACCCAGACTGTAGATTTCAGCAGATCACTATGGACTGGATGAGGTGTGTGTGGGAGGCTGCCCTGCTGTGAAATTAGCATCAAAGACTCATCACATCCAGTAATAAATAAAGGTAATAATTATTTTTAACACTAATATTTGGTAATTACTACTCACCTTTGTAGCCAAGGATTTGAGCTTCCCCAGCAGTGACTGCTTATTTGAATATACTATTTCTTCTTCATTATCTTCTCCTTCCATTATAGCACAGCTGTCAGCAGCTGGCAGTTCACACTCTTTTGAGTTTGTTGTCATCACTAATTTGGAATATTTATACTCCAGCCTGAAGATACAAAGCCACACATGAATAAATTTTTTTCTCAAATGTCCTATACTCAGGGATTTTGTAATTTAGATTGTCTGCAGTCCTCCCACATAGTTACTTCTGTGGTAGTGGAAATTAGATACTTTTCAATCATTTAAAATATGTAACCAAAGTAGTATTAACAATACACTGAGCTCTTGCTCTCCAACTAGTCCCCTATCCTTATAAAAGAACGATGTTTTCCCCAAAAACGAGGAGGTCAAGTGGGCTTCCTGCATGAAGAAGTGCTGGTTGGGGCAACAATCAAAGCAGAACTAAGCAATATGGTCAAGAACCTAATTTTTTACCAAGCTGAAAGGGACTAATTAGACTAAAGGTACCCTTCTGGTCTTCAGAGCTTGAGAAAGAAGGTTGCTTCAGAACCTAAAATCAACTTCAAACTCTCAAGGGTTAAAGAGACAGTTCCTATTGGGAAATTATGCCATTGCAAATCACTGTGGATGTTCTATACTTTCCTCACCAGAATTTTTTATAGCCACCATTGACAGAAGAAACATCAACTTGGTGTATGAATGGATTGATCCTACAAGGTACTTCTCATCAATAATGTCACAAAGTCAGATGCAGGAAAAGTCACTCCATCAAGCTTTTAGCTAACTTTTATATAGAACACGATTTGCAGTACTTACTTCTGGTTCTTCTTCCAAAAATAGCAAGTCAAGGCTATGAGCAGAACGGCTGTGAAAGCACCAACACCAGCTCCAACTTTAAGCCAAAAATCCACTGTTTCACAAGTGCTGGTCCTTTTTTCTGGCAAGGGAACTCCTTTAATGCAATGCTTTGGCTCATTCCATACATATAAGGTTTCCTTTCAAACAGAAAACACCAAAAGGTGAGCTGAACGTAGGAAAAGCGAAAACTGTTTAGACTTACAGAAAACAAGCTGAGGTTGTTCTGAGGTAGAAAGGTCAGATAACTTTTCAGTGAAATCAAACCAAAACACATCTTTCAGGTTTTCAGTTATATTGTCTAATCAGTCATCCCCTTGCTTGTGCCTGCAGGTTCAGGCATGGCAAAAGGATTTCCTCCTCTCTATAGCTCTCCACGTGACACAATATGAGCTGGACAGCTTATTGGGAATAAGCTGTGCCTGCACAGGAGCTGTTGATCAACAGGACAGTCTGAACCTGTGGGAGGACTTCCTAATATTTGACTAGAAAAGGCAGCAGCAAAAACATTGCAAGCAAGTAGGATGAATTTATGAACTGACATTTGGAAACCTTTCCTGGCCTGCCCCCGATGTTTATGGCTACGAAAGGACTGCAGTCCTTTGGGCACTCCATCCGTCATAAATAAGTGTCCTGCCCGTATGAATGCACTGAGAGCTCATATCCTTACCCACACAGCTGGTCAGCACACACCAGCTCTCTTACAGGAGCCACACTGCCATTGACACAAACATTCCTGAGTCTCAACACAGCTCCTCCCCCAGCTTGCATCCAGGCCAGCTCAGAGCCTGGGCTGAGGTCTTCCAACTCACCCACAATGCAATTCGCACACCAAATTTCAAAAGGAGTCCAAGTTATACCCAAATGACCCCATTTACTTCGAGACATGGGTCCTGTACCTGAAATCCTTTTTTGCAGGCTCCCTCAATCTCGTGGTAGTCTTGTTCCGTGCAGAGAGGACAAGCTTCTGCACTTTCCCACAGGAAGTAGAAAGTGCATCCATCACAGGTGCCCGCGGGGCAGGAGCTGCAAGGAGAGCAGAGCTCAGTTATCAGCGATGAAAGAAACACTCGGGGGTTTGCAGCCTCAGCCATGTTCTGCTGCTCAGGAGTGGGAATGGGAAGTATGAGAAATGGGTAAACAGCCATCAAGTCAGCAGATGGAAGAATGTGGGGGAAGAAGTTTTCCTGGTTTGTAAAATGCTTTCTCAAGTGAAAACAGGTCAAACAGCTGTCNAAAGAGAAGGTGGCAGAGTTTCTAATTCTGAAGCTGTCAGCTCCTTTGTTTCTGTGGCAGCTGGAGCAAGCCGGAGTGACAAGGATCTGGGAGTCGGGGTGGCTGAGAGCTGTGTCTGAGCCAGCAGTTCTCACCTGGCTAATAATATTTATAATTGCTTGGCTGGTATTAGAGGGAGGCAGAAGGAAAATCAGGAGGCTGAAAATCTCGTCTGGAGATTTTAACATTGTTGAGTGCCAAGAAATCCTCCATCATGGGGGGGTTTGTTTCATGAGGATGGAGAGGAGAGGAGAGGAGAGGAGAGGAGAGGAGAGGAGAGGAGAGGAGAGCTCCATCACTGCTCTCCTGCACAGGGTGGCTGTTCCATGTGAATGCTGCTGTCTGGTTCCTGTCATTGTTCTAATGACATCTGGGTGATTTAGTCCATATGGAATGGACTTGTCCTGTCATGGTTAATTACTAGAAGGATGTTCACCAGTTAATGAAGAGATAACAGCTTCTCTTACTCCAAGAAAAACTAATGGCCTATTTTGTATTCAGCCTGCATAAGAAAGTTGTACTGGCAATGGCAGGACAGTCATGTAGATTTTGTTCCTGACAATCACATCAGGTCTAACAGCAGCAATGGCCAAAGGCCATGCAAGAAGTTTGGTCTTGTAAATATGAAATATATCCATGCAGAAAGAAAATCGATTTAAAGTTGTGTTGTTCTATATCATCTGGAAAACTGATATCCTGATCTGAAGCACTGAAAAATCCCCATTCCTAAAAGCCTATTCTGGCTTATCCAGATTTGAATTCCTGACAACAGGTGAATTCCTCTGTGAATTATGGAGCATTTTCCAACCTACATGGCAAGAGCACTGACAGACCTTTCTCCTCAACTGCTTTCATCTTATACTGCAGCTTCATGTGATACTAAACACCATGCCTGGAGGATCAAGGAGTTACATTACTTGACATATATCTGATCCCTCACTGTGTGAAAACACCTGACTGCTGAGCTAATCAAAGGGGGATAGGAAAGGAGAAGTCAACATGAACTGAGACAAGGTGTATGTGTCAGCTGTGTGCCATTTCTGCCCATGCTCACACTTTCAAAAGCAATGTAGATTGTTCCTTCCTCACTACTGGTGCTTTATCACAGTTCACATCACGCTTGGCACTGGAAAAACATCTGAACAATTTTCACACAGAAGCTGAAAGTGCCTTATTGCCCATAAGTTTGGGGCAATTTTGTGGTGCCTCAGAAACTGGGGTAAGCACCTCCAAAGGTGTTCAAGGATCAGTCACTCACCCATCACCTGTGAAGCAGACTCTACTCTTCCTTCCTTCAGACACGCTCAGTTTGTGCGTCCCGAGAGGGACAGGGACCAAAGGATCCCACCCTTCTCACAATGTTAGCTTTTGGGAAGAGGACTTAGCTTTTGGGAAGGGGGATGACTGAGAGAGCTATCAGCAGATTTGTAGTAACACTCAGACAGACTAAAATGGGCCTTAATAACCAAAGAAGAGAGTTATCACAGTTGAAGGAAGTTTCTGAAAAATCACAGTGTGTTGCTAAAGAGTAATAGAAGTGATTCTTTTACTGTTTTTTTTTCCCTGCAATTCTTCAATCACAATTATGCTCTAAGTTATGTTCACACAGGCATAAACAGGATTTTGGAAGAAAGAAGCTTTTTAAAGTCCCTCAAATCAGACTGAAGGGAAAAAAAGTTGGGTAAATTAAACACAACTGGCACAAGGCGGCCAGGATACAGTGATGAAACATATCCCAAATAAATACATCCCAAAGATAAAATAGACAGTCAGGGCTCAAATAAGCATTGCAATAGCAGATTTCAAAGTACCTAGAACAGGCAGGTTTTTTCCCAAAACAATAATTCTCCCTAGCCACTGCTGTAAATCAAGGAAGAAAAACTACCTCTCAAAGCCTCAACGAGGCAGTTCTAATCAGGAGGCCACAGATTAAAATAAAGAACTGAAATAAAGGAGAAGTGAAGATGAGAAAACATCAGTGCATTTTATTTTGTGTTTAAGCTCAGAACAACCTCCCACACAGCCTAAACACAGATCAGTTGGTCTGCTGGAAGCTGATGGACACCTAGGAAAAACAAGTGACTGATGAGGGAGAGAGCACTCCTCATTGCTATTATATTATAATATAAAATTACTAATGAGTTTTGTAAAAATTACCTGAGGAGCAGAGGCTTTTTTGCACTAGTAGGACACAAAGACTGAAATACCTGGGCACAGAAAGCTCTCCTTGGTCTGGTTTGTTGGGGTTGCATCTCATTGTCACAACAGTTGCACGGCCATTTTCACAGGAGGTTGTCACTGTTGAAGACCTAATGTCAAACAAGAGGAGAAAAGTACCACATTTCCATTACATTAAATGGATATTGCTAATTCATGGGTCTGTAAACGCTCATGCAGCTGCAATACTAACAAAATACCCTTTACCACAGTGCTTTTGGCTTTGCCATCTGAAAAGAAAAGAGAAAAAAGAGCAACAGAACCAGGGTAGACCTCACCAAACACCAATTCTTTTAAATCTCAAAGTGCCCTGAGATGCCACTCAGGAAACTGCTCTGGTTTTCTGGCTAGTTTGGAATCTGCTGCATCAAGGAGTGAACTTTCCCACAAAACAGAATAGAAGGATTGAAAAGGAGAATCACAGGTGCTGTGGCTGGTCTGTTACTCTGCTGGAGAGGTCCTGATGGCTCACTCCCAGCCTAGCAACCTGGGGCAACAGCACGGAGCAAAGGGGATTAAAAAAAACCTTATTCCAGCATGACAGACATTGTAAACCAAGTTCATAATATGCTCAAATGAGGGTCACTGGTGTGGGGTTCAGTTTGCAGAATCAGATACATAATTCAAGTATTCACATAAGCATGAAGTGCTGATATCCGAAGTCTTATATTCAATTAAGTTCCAGCTTAGAAACACAGCTGACATAAAAACCTGCGTGTAGACATCTGAACTGAGCTGATCTTCAAGCTACTTCCTACCCAAACTGAGGCATTCTTTTTATGGAGAACAGTGAATAATGGGAGAAACATACTAGTTACTGTCCATGTTGAAACAATTGCTTTAAATCTTGACTAGTCCTTTCTTGTAGCATCAAAGTAAACACAAATGGAAGTGAAAGAAAAATATGCAACTAGAAGTGGACATTTCAAAGTCATATATGAGAAAATATGAAAAGTAACAGGGCACTGAAGGTGGCATCTGGATGAATCATAACTCTGGTAACGCTTCCTATGGATCAACCGTAATTTAGATTTGAGTAAAGAGTGTTTGCTGACTTTGTAAGATGATCTTCAACATGCCAGTATCAGGCAGATACTGATTAAAGTGGCAGAGATTTACGGTGGGTTATAGATCCCCCCTCACAGTTTTACTTTCCTTTAAACACATGAAGACACTTGACAGCAATAAGCAGCATTCTTTACCTACTTGTAAAAGAAATGCACATCTGGTATTTTGCTCGGAGAGGGAGGAAACATATCTGACTTGATGCTGATATTCTCCAGCGTTGTTTCAACAGTAGCTCCTAAAATGTAAGAAATAAAAAAAAAAAGCAAACTATGAATGAATTTTTGAGGGGACTATATGTAATATTTTCTCGGTCTGAAAGGTGTAGATCTCACTTAAATGGCATTACTGTACATTACACACACTTTTTTCTAACTAAATTTTGCATATATATATATGTTCCTCATACAGTCTGATTTCCTCATGTAGACATAACAAAATAAAAAAATAATAAACCACTGGTGTAAATATTTATTATACTTTTATACTAATTTAAAGCAATTATTGGATATTAAAGAAACATAAAATAATTTAGGCTGGCAAAGAACTGCTGAAGATATCTGATGCAAGCACTCAGAGCATATGCCTTGAGTGTATAACCCTCAGACATCAAAACCATGTAATGACCTGAGAAATTTGCAGTTCTGTGGGAGATGAAATAACAAGACTCAGAAGGATTATGGAATCATAGGGAAGCCTTGATGGCACATTTTGGAACAAATTCCAGGCTGGTGTATGAACCACATGGATTTTGAGCAAAAGTTGAAAAGGAGGAAAACGCAAGTAACTGAAGTTCTTAGAGATCCTTCCAACCCCATGAACCAAAGACAGAAAATATTGGTGCTCCACTGCAACATTTCAGAAGAGGCAGTTGTACAAAGGGGGCTGCATCCTTCTAGGGACTTAAAAATTTATAGAACAAGAAGTGGTAGTGGTCAGAAACTGGTGAAAAGACTGAAGAAAAGAAGTGTTCCACTTGTTCTTGAAACAGTTCATAGAATCACAGACTCATAGAATGATTTGGGTTGGAAGCCCCAGCTTCTCTGTGCAACCTGTGCCACTGTCTCACCACCCTCACAGGGAAGAATTGCTTCCTAATATCTAACCTAAATCTACTCTCTTTAAGTTTGAACCCATTCTACCTTGTTCTGTCACTACACCCCCTTGTAAAAAAATCCCTCTCCAGCTCTCTTGCAGCTCCTTTAGGTACTGGAAGGTGCTCTAAAATCTCCTTGAAGCCTTCTCTTCTCCAGTCTGAACAATCCCAAGTCTCTCAGTCTGTCACCCAGGAGGGGCAATCAGTCCTCTGATCATGTTTTGGCCTGCTCTGGACTCACCTCAGCAGGTCCACATCCTTGCTATGTTAGCAAAGGCAAACTTCAAACTTTTTAAAATTTAGCAACTGAGATTAAAAAAGGCACCAGAAGAGCTTGGCCTCTTTTCTTTGTATTAGGAAAAAAACAGCACTGTCTCGTTGTTTTTCAAGACAATGACTGCCCTCATTCCTCCAGTGGCAGGAGACAATATTGGCATTTACTGGCATGAATGTTTGTCAACTAGAAACCCATACCTAAGAGTGACCTTTAACAGAGCTTTTGATGACAGTGAATTGTCAAAAGACTCATGGAGAGTGAATATGGTGACCTGAATTATAATGTGGCTCCCATGATGAGACAAAATAACAGTAAAGGAAAATGAGTTTTAGTTCATGCACAGATACACGAGAGAAAGTCAACAAGAATTTATGGAGAACCTCTCTTGTTGAACAAATCTGATCTCATTCCTTGAGTGCTGATGAACTTGACTAATAAAGAAAGTGATGTAAATTTATCAAGTATTTCTTCACTAATTACCACATGAGATTCCAATTAAAAAGTTAGCAGTGTACTATCAATTAAGTGCATGCTCTGCATTAAAAACTATTTAGCTAAGTCATTATAAAATTATCTGGCCATGGGAAATTGTCATCAAACGTGGGATGTCTCCAGGCTTCTCTAGGCGTTGATACTGAAGTGTGAAAATGCAAGATTAACATCAGGGATCTGCAAGTAACTGTATAATCCATGCCGGTAAAGTGTGAAGATGAGACAAAGATTATGAGGATTAAAAATAAAATGCAGAGCAACTTGGTTGCTTGGTTCACTTGATAAGATGGTCCCAAACAAACTCATTATAAGCAAGATTTGAAGGCCAGTTTAAGAAAGATTTTTCCCTTGGAAACTGTAACTTCAAAAAAACATCCAAGGTGGACATCAGATCCAAGAAGCCATCATGAAATCCCTTAAGTTTGGAGAAAGAAGGGCGCAGGGATTCCAAATACAAAAGTGATTTTTATTGCCATCATAGCAAATTAAGTACTGGAATACTATTCCATTCCATGGTTTAAGAATATATAAAAGGTTACAGAATGTGCAGAAAGAGCCTCAAAAGTTATTCAGGTGCTCAAAATAAATGCACGATAGCAAGACAATTAGAAGAATTTGGTCTACTTAATTTATCTGAAAGGTGTGACTATTCCAATACACAAAATATTTCTTCACGAAGGAAAATGTTGGTGTGATTTGGAGAAAGACTAACAAAAAGCAAGGGCTGAAAGCTGAAGTCAGATAAATTTAAATAGGATACAAGCCTGCTTTAAAAACAAACACAGACATGGTGTTTGACCAGTGAAAAGAAAGTACCAGTGACTGTGGCGAAGTTGTTATTTCTGGCAGTCTTGAAAGTCCAACTTGAATGCTCTTCCAAAGATGTCCTTTTGTCAAACATAAGTTTCCAGGCTCAGTGCCAGGGAGAAAGTACAAACACTCAGTGCCTGTAATGGATAGGTGAGCAGACCAAATGACTCCATTGTCTCATCTCGCCTCAGATTCTGGGAACTTGTGAGCTGGACCAACGTAAAACTTAATGATGTGCACAGCCATGTGCTGCCCTAAGCCTCCTGATTCTTTGCCTAATTATATCCCACATCAGTTTCTTCTTCTAAAATTGCCCAAGTGGGATCTTGGCATGGGCAGAAACACTTGGATTAATGTGACTATCACAGTCACTGGTCTTGCCCTGAATGAGGTAGGTACAGAACATAAAAGAAAACCAATGCTTTTTAATTACACTCTCCAGATTTTTGTGCTGAAATGCTATGCACCGTGAGACTCACCAGACCAAGCACAAGGAAGAGTGAATAACACAGAAACAGAAAACTAAAAATGTGCACAGCCTTTACTCTTCTCCTCCAGCCATCAGCTGAACTGAAACATAAGAAAACAAAAAGTCATCTGTGCAGAGCTGCTTCACAGCTCAGGAACCATCTCAGACTGATCTTGGGCTGTCCCTTCACTCTTCCCTCAAAGTAATGCAGCTGCTGAGCCAAGAAGGATTTGTTCTGCAGCCCTAAATACATGAGAGTACATTCACAACAACAAGACAAACCATGTACCTAAGAACCTGTCAGCAAGGCTGTTGGACTGCAGAGCCAGAGCTGTTCGGAAGCCCTTGCTGTCTGACGGGATGATGGTGGACTGACAGACAAAAGCTCCCACAAAATTGGAAAAATCTTCTGATTCTGCAACCATGTCCTTCAGAGTAACATCTGTGATATTGTCAGTGCAAATTGCCATCTTCTTCCCCTGTGGACAATCAGGAAAAAGGGAGAAGCTGTTGGTTGTTGGTAAGATGTGAAAATGTTTGGGAAGAGAGAGATTGCAAACTTCCTGATTGCCAACTGGATGAGATTCATTACTTTACCTTATAACAAGTTGATGTCTCTATGTGTCTGTTGTAAGAGGGTCAAACTACAACAAACTGTGCCATTGTCAAAGCTCTGATTAAAGCCTAGTACAGACTCAGAAATACAATGTCACCTCTGGCAGGTGTCTTATCAGAAATCTGCACTGTGGAGCACTCTTCTTTGTTTATCTTGACAGCACAGTGTTTACTTGCAGAGCATAGTAAAAGGACTTGCAAAGGAAAACCCTATTTCCCTTGCCTTTAAATAATATAATGTAGAATACCTCTTTATTTGGGATTTAATCCAGATAAAATATTTTCAAATCACAAATACAAGAAATCCCTAAACAGATATATAGCCTCCAAGACAGCTTTATAGTCGTATGTCAAGATCAGTGCCAGAATCAGAGCAACAGCAATGAAAGGCAAATTACCAGACTCAGTTTTCCTAACAAAATGTCACCTAATCATATGGTTGGTTGTGCTGTAGTAGCATTGTAGCAGTTTGGGAAAGTGAAGACCAGATCCACAGAGGAGAGAGCATATCTGTGTGTCTGTGGATCTAGCTGTCAGCAGCTGTAATCCAGGTGGTAGTTAAACACACACTGAAACCTAAAAGTATGCAAAATGCTGTAAAGAAATGTGACTACTCATTTGTCTCAACTCATGCAAATCATTTGGTACATGGCAAAAAGACTTCAGAACTTTACAGGGCTGAGAATTATTGTTAATTACACATGTTGGCTTTCACGGGACAATGCACAACACTGGTACTGCTCTGAAAGTCGATTCCTGTGTGTGGCAACACGCTCTGGTTCAGTCCAAGCCCCAGACAGAGCCTGTTTAAGTCACAGACCAAACACATTTTTCTACCATTGTGCAAGGCTGCAAAGTCAGCACTGGGTATCTTGGGCACTGACACACAGCAGGGTGACCAGAGGCTCTGCATACAACATTTCCAGTGAAGCAATAAGGGACACATGTGAAAAGCAGCTGCCAGCTGAAAGACTCAAACTCTTCATCTGAGCTCCTTGGTGGCAGGAGACAAAGATCAGGGTCATGATGCAAGTGACTTAAAGGCACAAGAAAGAAAAAGCAGGGATGTGACAGGAATTTTCTTCTGGGCTTTATTTATGGCCTATAACAGTATCTCTGCTCTGGAAAATCACTTGGCTGTGCTCCTCTTGCACTGCAAAGCAAGGTCCAAAGGAAAGTGTCTGCACAGTGTTGGTGACAACTAGGGTGGAAGGGAGTCTTTGTCCTGTCTCAGTGTTACCCCAGAGCATCAACACAAGCAACAAATTGGTTCATCCTCCCAACCCTCAGCCCCAGCTGAGCTCACCTCATTCCCACACAGGCTGATGTTAAAGAAGTGGAAGAACTTGGTCCCTCGGGAAGTGAAGCTAGGTCCACTCATCAACGAGCCCACCTGGCTGAGGTTGCTAAAATTGTAATTCAGGCTCTGGTTATCCTTGACATAGGACACCAGGCAATCACTGAAGCAGGCAGAGTGGTCCTGCAAGGCAGAGGCATCCATTAAAGAGCAATTATGGAACAGCAGCAAACCATTCACCTCAGAGTTAAAGCATGGGTGCAGACAGGACTTCTTCCCTTGTTAAGGATGAAGGGGTACTCTGTCCTATTTCTGATCTTTCCCTTGGGATAATTCCCATTCTCATTTCAGTCCCTTGCAATCACATATCAGGACTAAGATGTTCCCTAAGCCTGGTTTTTCTGTTGTCTGCTGCATTAGCCAAGAGAATGTAATTTCTTGCTTTGATTTGTTCTGAGTGCTTTTAGGATCCCAATGTTTCAGCTTAAAGCCCATTGTAAAGAGACCAAAACATGGCCTTGGTTACACTTGCATTTTATAAAGAAAACACAAGAAACAGCTCAAGAAACAAGGGCAGGATATGAACGCAGCTGAAGACAGGCAGAATACAAACTGGAGCCATTTTTCCAGTACCTGTGCAGCTCCATGAACATGTTGAATGTTAACTTATGCTTACAGTTTCATGTAAGAGGAACATATTACAGGTTTCTAAAGGTCCAGAAACATCATCCAGCTGAGGAAGTCCTTGAGTTTAAAAGAGCAGGCAACTGGGATAATTTTGGTGGAAGTAACATAGATACTTTCCCTGTTTGCATAATGTCCACAGTACAGCCTCTTGAAATGAACCTTTTTTTGAGCTGATGCTGTCACTTTTATCTGATTACATACAAACAGAAATTAGACCAGCAACACCTTCGGTGGGCTTATTGGTTGTAACAAAGTAAAGATCGCAGAATTAATGAGCTGTGCCATTTAATTCTCCCTCTTTTGGTGATTCAATGTCTGCTTACCATGCTTCTCTGTAATCTCCAGCATATGCAAACAGGTTATAGCTTTACTCCAGTGCTCACAAGGCACATGGCTGTAGGAAAGCACTTGAAGCAGCCCCCTGAGAACTCCCAGCCCAATATACACTGCCTGCCCATCGCCCAGAAACAGCCAGGTGTGGTACCTTGGTGCTCCTGCTGCCAGGCCCACAGGGGATGCAGGCCTCCTGGCCATACACCTGGTGGATGGACAGGAAGGTGTTGGTCGGGCACTCCTGGCACTGGCTGGTCTCTTTGTCGATGTAGTGTCCTGGCGGGCAGGGCACGCAGGACGAGCCCGACTGCTGCGAGCCCAGGGCACAGGCCCGGCAGGAAGAGGCCACTCCGTCCACTGCGTTGGTCACCGTGATGGAGTAGATCTTGGCCATGTCATTGATGAACTGTCTGCTCTGGAACGAGAGCCAAGGAAACCACCCCAGTGTCATCACACCATGGCACTGGGACACTGTGGTGGTGTGTTTTCTTTATGCATGTTTTTGTAAACCCTTTTGAATGGTTTGTTCCTGCTTCCCCCCGATATGTTTAGATTTACCCCAAGTTTTCTCCTCCCTTGCCCAGCTGTCATTCACTCCCTAGACCCACCTTTACCTCATTCAAACAAGGTCAATCTCACCTAAATCCCTGCCCTTAGTTCCAGAGAGTTCCCTGTCAATCCTTGTTGTCCCTACCCCCCTGCCTAAACCTCTCCCTGGAAATCTCCTAGTCTTCGAAGCCCCATTGGCCCATGTGACCCTTTCCACTCCCATTGCCTTTCCTATAGGTTGTCATATTTTGAGTCCTTCCTCAATCTCCTCCCAGTTATACCCCTGATTGTCTGAAGAATTGTATCCTCCCCCTGTTCCTCCCCCACTTAAAAGATTGTGTAAGCTGCATGCTTTTAGTTTTTCTCATCACTGCCCCCCCCAAGGATTTATTGGGGAATAGATCCTCTGAGAAGCACACAAGAGACCTCTCTCTGTTACAGCTCTGCCTGCTTCATCTTGGCTGAGGTCAGGATGAAAGACATGGGAAACACAGAGTTGAGTTTGGTCTTGGTTGTTTATTATATCTTATCTATTTACAGTATTTACAGCTTGAACTCCAGCATGCCAGCTAGAGAAACGAGGCAAAATAGAGACCTTCTGACTTTTACCAAGGCTATTTAAAAGATAATAACCCAGTGCAAAAGTGACACCTGTATTATTTATGGTTTTGACCCAATAGTGACCATTCGAGGTTCGCAATGCAGAAAATTAGAGAAATCTCTCCCCATTAGAGAAAACCACCCAAATTCGTGAAGGAGACGGAAGAAGAAGGTGAAGAAGAACTCAGACAACACCCTGAATCCTCCATCTTGGCCTACACACATTACTATATACCAAAGCTCCAAACCTAAGTTTTCACCCAGTGAGATCACACAACATCACTCTAACCACACACCCACAACCGCTGTGCTATCACACAATCTCAGAAACCTGTTCCAAGGCCTCGAGTCAAATGTGGTACCTGCCTGAGCGTCAGCACCCCTCAGCCCAGAAAGGCTGAAATTTTCAGCCTCCAGGGTTCCAACACCTCCCTGTTCTTTACTCTTATCCTTGGCACATCGCAGCCCAGAGCTGTTGAGGGCAGCCTTGCTGCAGTCAGTATTCAGCAGCTCAGCTCCACCACTACCCGAGCCCAACTCAGCACGGGAGCAGCCGCTCTCCACACGGTCCGGGGAGTGTGAGCCAGCTGGGTTTCCCCAGCATCACATCAGGACACCACCTACATCTCTGTGCACCCACTCAGGGATCAGCTTATCCACAGCTCTGTCTTTCCTTATGGATTGTTTATGCACAGCTGCCTCCCAGGGGCTGCTTTGTTGTGAGAGCCACTCACCCCTTATGAGAAACCTGTGAGCTTCAACAGAGAGCAAGAGTTCTGGCAGTGAGTGTCCAGGGAATGTTGTGCTGTAAAGCCCCACACATAAATAAGTACTTACATCTTGGCCCTCGTTTATTCTCTGAAAGGCCCAGGTGAATGTGAAGGAAGCATTTTTGGAGATGATGTGAGTGTAGGATTGTCTTTCTTTGCTTCTTTCCCATGATTCCACCACATTGGTATTTTTTCGATTAATATCCTACAAAAGGGGCATAATTTAAAGGAAAAAAAAAGGAAAACCAAAAAGTGTATCATACCACACTAAGTACCAATGTTTTATGATGGAGAGATTAGCATATAAAAAGGCCTCCACAATTACATTTAGCATTTAATAAGGCAAACATACTTATTTTGTTGTGTACAACTGACAAATTTTCAGACTCTTCTAAACTGCCACCTAATTTCCACTCAATTCTCTTTAAATTGAGAGCAAGTTCCTTTAAAGAGCCACTAAATACAAAAAAGAACTGGCCTCCCCTTTCAATGGCAGGGGCAAGGGAGCTGTTCCAGATCCATATGCAGGTCCAGCTAATGGACTTTTGAAAAGAACATCTGCCTGCTGTCCTATTGATCCTCCAGATCATTGACAGGATCAAGTCTAAATTTCCAAACTGTCCTCTTCCCATCCCTCTCCCACATCTTGACTTGTCACTCTGTGACCAGATGCTAACTCAACAGCACAAGAGACACTGATAATGTCATCAGTCAGTTTAACAGGGGAACAATTGGCTTCTTAGTGTCAAATGATTAATTTTAGAATAAGCAGATAGTAAGGAATGGTTCATAACTCACGTGATGGAGGAATTTCACTAGGTCACTCATTAAATCCTTCCTGCAAGGGCACTGCAGATACTAAACTACGGCCATGCTTAATCACAACAAACCAAGTGCAACTAATCACACCTATGCAGAGGTATTAAAGTGGCATGTGGAATACCAGGCTCAGTCCTCAGTCATGGAGTAAGAGGTCTCACTTACTGCCATAAAGTACAGCACACAATCTGCTGAACAGATGGTCTCAAAAACAAAAGTAATCCGTCCAAGTTCTGACCCAGTTGCTCCCGTCACTGACGTTGGAGGTCTGTTTAACAGAGAAGGAACAAAATATTTACACAGTGCTCTCCAGACAGGCAGCAGCCAATCCTTCAAATTCCTTTTTGTGCACTGAAGCCATCAAAGTCCTGTCACAGAAAACCTGTCTTTGCAGAATGGCGGGGACCTCTGCACTGAGTATCAGGTGCAGCAGGATCATTTTTTAAGTGTCTAAGTTCTTTAGTACAGTTCCCTCCTTATAATGAACACCCAGATTTGGCCATATTGGTAGGGAACATTATTATTAAAACAGATTACATACTTAAAGTGATTTACACCAATGAAATTGCATCTACCTCAGCTGAACAACAGCAAAGGGAGGGTGAGGTTCATCTTCCACACCTTACTGGTCTCAACATTTAGAACCTGATCTGAGCTGGGAGTTTAAGCTCATTCTTGACAGTGACACAAGCACCTCAAGCAGGTATTTCAGCCTGTCTAAGGGTTCAGGAGTGTTGGGATTCCCATTCTCCTGCAGTGCCTGCATCTCCCTGTTGGCTCCAAGGGAAGCATAGACTGTGCAGGCTGCCTGGAGCCACAGGGCAAAGTAACTTGGGTTTCACTAAAATACTTTTAGGGCAGGCTCCAGTATCCACTCCATGGCAAGTTTAGCTGGTTATTGTGGAATAATTTAGAAATAGAGGGATAGTAACATCTTTTCTCAGTTTCCAGACAGCCAACTGCCTCTATTTTGGACTGAAGCAAATACTGCTAAAACCCAAGGTCTCACCCTCTTGCCTGCCTCAATGGATAGACTGGGGACATGGGAATAAAATTCAAGATTCCTCTTGTCTCTTATTCATTACATTATTCCACTTCAGAAAGGAAGACTCAGATCATCCCTGAGATAGTGTGAAAGAGATATAAGAGACAGAAATAAAAAGATAAAAAAAATCCTGTTCCTTACTTAAATCCTGAGATGTACAGGCTCAAGATAAGATAGTCATTGTCAGAACCTCCTGCCCCACTCTGGATGTGATCACCAGCCACCTCCCAACCTTCACAGGACAGAAAAAGAAAAAAAATTCAATAAATGGGTGGCAAAAGAAATCTATGTTACCATAATTTTTAAACAATTCAGTATTTCAGTGTATTTTAAAGATGCCTGATATAAACTACAGAACGATATCCACGATGCTTTTGAATGAAGAATTTTAGCAATTGTAGGAACTGCTGATTTTAGAGGCAATTGTCACCTTTCAAATCAGCAAAGCAACTGTTATTCCCTGACCTGTGCTGTGCAGCTCAAGGGGTATGATCCATCTGATATCTTTCAGTCTTAAAACAGATGAATCAGTGAATCTGTGAGTTAAATGTTAAGCACATACTTCAGTTCCCCTCTGCTCAACACGCATAATTCAAAGCTTGAGTTACATCAGTCTGACAGGGTGGATCAGGCTGAGGAAAATCTGTCAGAGAAGGTTGGAGTAGTCCCAAACTGGATCATTTTCACCAGCGAGCTGTGACTGCTCTCTGCTGCAATTTTAGCACATGTGCAGAGAGAAAGCTCTGAGTGCTAAATGAATAAAATCACAGACTGTAATTAAGGTTTTAAAAAGAATTATGTGTGACCTCGATGGGCATAGTTATCACAAAACAGAAAATTAGATAAACTAGGGAAAAGACAAGAAAATGCTTTTTTTAATGGGGATATGAATGCATCTGAAGATGCATTAAAGCCAGTGGTGGGATAAAACCAGTTGCTGAGGGGACTTCACACAGGCTGCAGCTCCTGCCCTCTGCTAGTGTACTGGAGACTTTTTTTTATTTCTTTGTGATATTGTGACATTGCTTTCCACAGGAAATTTCAAGCCTGGTGCAACTAAAGGAAAGGGAGGAAACTGTGCTGTGAGTCATGCAGCCAAGAGCACACTCGTTTTGATGGGTGCTCCATTACAACAGGGATCCATGCAGGAGACAGGCACACAACACAAGGAGTTTGGCTCACCATTCATCCCATCACACTTCGAGTTGCCAACATTAAAGCAAGATGTCTTCATGTTTCCTGGCAGGATGTTCCACCACTTGTATTCAAACCCAAGAGCTGGTTCAGTCCCAGCAGGGCAGGCTTTGCACTCTAAGGGTGAGAGGGCAGAAAAGGATATCACACAGCCAAGGCACATGTCAAACAGTGTTTTGAAGAACATAAATATTGCTTTTTTACTCTCTGGGGCAAATAATAAGCAAAGGAAATAATTTATTTATTTGCAGTTGAACAGTCAAAGACTTATCAGGATCAGGAGAGTGGAAGTGAGACAGAATTTTATAAATTGTAGATCATAACCTTGTGCTAAGTAATCTGCAACTGGTTCCCCCAAGTCACACTTAACTTTTTAATAGATACAGATGAAGGTTTGATAAACAAGGGTTCCCACAAAATGCTGTAGGGGACCACTGGGCCAGTGCATCTCAGAATCAACAAGCCAGAGTTTAGGCTAGACAATGTTGTCAGGGTATTCACCTGACTGGGCTTAAAATTAAGTTTGCGCAGGAGAAAATTTGGCATGGACAGGAGAATGGTTGAAGAGGAATTGCTGACTGTAAAAGTTCTGATGCCCTTCCCAGAATCCCTTAAAATAACTTTCAGGATGTTTCTATCAGCCAAGAAATGCATCCAGAACACAGCAGGTCAACTTAGAGCAGCAATCCCTGATAAGAAAAGACTCAGGAGAGAAAAGAGATAGCCACATCCTGCTCTCCAACGTTATTTAACCAGTATTTAACACAAAATGAACACTGGCCTGTGATGGTGTGTCACTAAACTAAGTCACATGCAGGCAGATGACTGCTTTTGGAGACATAGGAAATTTTATTGCAGGCTCCTACCCTGTGTCCCATCTGAAAATGTGCCTGGCGGGCAGGGAGTACAGGAGGATGAGGCATTGTTGTAGAAGCCAGGATTGCAGGGTGGGCAGTCCTGCCTCTCTCCAGAAGGAGGCAGGGTCAATGCATCGGGGAGATCCTCTCTGCAGATCTTGGGTTCAATCCACTTGTACATGATCTGAGTCTGGAAGGAGAAGACACTGAGCTCACACAGTGTACGATGAAGTTTTAGGACTAGGTGCACCAATGAAGGTCCCCTTTGTAAACTAAATTAGGGTATTCCCATCATTTGAGGCCAAAACCAGACCTTGCACATGCAGGACAATAAACGGATGCACAGATAAGGGCAACAGAAGTGACTGGCTTCACAGGAGATTCCAAGATATCAGACTTTAGGAACAAGACAAAAATGTGAAGCTTAAAACAATTACTATTTAATTAGTAATTTTCCTATTTAATTAGTAGATTTCCTATTTAATTAGTAAATTTAATTCCTATTTAATTAGTAAATTTCCCCATGCAGGCTGTTCTGAGGAACATCAGATAAATAATTCTAACTGGATATGCAATCTCTGCATTTTAACCACAGTAACACAAGACATAACTTCTGCTGTATAAAAGCCCTTTATTGGGAAGGCATCTGTTAGCAGAGAGAGCCACAAGTTCTGCATTTTTAATTCATACTGACCTGTTCTTTGAAAAGTCCCCAATTTCTCTCCTGCCATTTTTCACCTACTGAGAAAATGTTAAAGCCTTGCAGGAGCTCTCCCCAAGCCCTTCCAATCACTCGTCATCACATAAGGAGCAGTGTAGGAGCACTAACATGGGTCAGTCCATGCTGTTACCATATACAACAGTATCACCTCTTCATCATCACCCCCTTTTGGGGACACAGGTTTCTGTCTTCAGGAGAAGGATTAGGTGAGATGCATCACCCACAAAGTTGTGTTTCAAATTTCATTTGACTTCGTGTCTGTCTCTGAAAGGGTTTTGTATCTCAAGATGAAACTTAGCTGAGTTCCACAGCTGAAAAACTGAATTGGCAAGAGTTTAACCTGTCCTCCCACTCTAGGTACTTCCACCCTTTGGTCCCAGCAATCAAAGATTTTTGAGGCTGGAGGCTCAGATAAGGGAGATTTCACCCTCTGATTTTGATCCAGACCCCCTGTTACCCTGAGTGTTGAGCTGCTTGCACTCAGGGTTTGCCCTCTGGTAACACAGAGCACTCCAAGAAGTATTGATCCTTCTTGAAACAATTTCACAAAATGAACTGGAAGAAGCCTCAGTTCACGCTCTGGCCCTGGCTCCTGGGAGCTCCAATTGAGCTGAGGCTCTTACTCTCCATCCCTGCCTGTGCCAGGTCATGTTCCCTGGCTGACCCACACCCTGACTGACCCATGGACACTGACCCAAGGTCCCAGCTTTGACACTGGTCGTGCCTTATCTCCATGGACTTGTCTGGCCACCTTGGCTGAATCTGGTCACCAGCATGGGGTCTGCTTTGCCTGCTTTGCTCAAGCACTGAGGGACTGCTCCTGCTCCCAGAGTGGCACTGCTTCCTATGGATCAGCCTGTCCTTGCTGCCCCTGAACACCTGGAGGATTTTCTGGGGAATCACCCCAGAAATGCTTCAGCAGCATCAGGGAGCACAGCGTTAAAAATAAAAAGGCTCAGAAGCTTGCAAAGCACCTGTGTGGTTGCCCAGAGCCCAGACACACTGCATACCACAGGAATCCTACTGCATCTGAGCAGGGAGAAGAGGGTCAGAGGGTGTCTGGCCATGTGGTGAGGGGTTCTGAGACTGGGGCTGAAGCATTCAGCCTGGGATTTTTCAAACAGGTAGATGAAAAGTCAAGAGCCAAATGCCTAAATTCCCAGAAGCCTCTTCTACACATGGCGTGGGACAGCAGAAGGGAGACAACAACCTATTGTTCACTGAAAACCTGGCTTATTTTAGCAACCATGGATCAATAGGCTGATCCTTTACAGCCACTGTTCTCCTGAAGATGGCCTGCAGAGTCAGGCCCTTTGATTGAGCTGCATCATGAGGTGAGATGGCTGGGGAGTACAGCAAACCTGGACCGATTTTCAGAGGTGCAGAGCAGTGAAACCAATCCTGAAAACTCAGCCAGTATCTGTGTGCCTGTGACAACTGCTGCTGTCATTGCAACTGGACAGTGAAGGGTGTCTGCAGAAAAACCCACTTTGCATTCTAATCATATCCATCAGTAAAGGGAAAAGGCAGGAAAAGGGTCAAATAATAGGAACTTGTTCAGTGTCAGGGAGACTTGGACCACATAGAACAGTGACAGAACAATCTGCAGGTCGCTGCAGTTAAAGTTGTACCTGGGGGTGTAGCCATGAACGCTGCTGCTAATTTCTTGAGTCATTAGAGACAGTTAACAGAGCAGAAATCAGTGAGCTAAGACCAGGTTTCAGAGCCTGGCAGCTCTGGGGCTAAACTCATTGGTGCTTTGTTATCAAAGCATAGGAGCTATCAGCTGCATTTTGGAACTCGCATTTTTGATCAGGAGACTCCAAAATACTCCACCCTGCCAGCAAATATTAGCCCAGCAACATACACGTGTTAGGGAATTTGACTATTTACAATTCCATCTGAGAGATGTGATCTAAGAGAGATGGGAAAGAGACAAAACAGGCCTGACCATGTGTCCACAACTCTGTGGGCTTCCTATAGCAGTAAGCAGGAGTTTCTTCTCCAATTTCCACCAAAAATCCCACTTGATTGCTAGGACAAAGCCAAGCTGCTCCACCAGCAGGTCCCTCTGTGAGAGACAAGTGGATCTAAAGTCTCTGGGTGAAACAATGTCCTGAGAGTGCAGGTGGTCTGAGGCATCCCATGGGACGAGCACATTACTAGCAGCTAAGCTGCTGTACATGAACACTCCAGGTGTATGTGCCATTATTTGACCTGACCACAGGCTCTTGTTTGATGCTAAAACCAAGGGACATGACACACATCACACCTATGCAGCCAAACTCTCTTCCACCTGAAATAGAGATGGTCATATCCAATGCTCCTGGGCCATGATACCACCTGAATTATGCCTGGGCGTAAATGCTGGGACAGTCATCACAAGCCTAAAGTAAAGATTATTAACAACTGAAGAGATGGTTTTGTGCTGGGACAGTACTTCACCCAGTGTTCCAGCAGCATGGAAGTATGGAAGCAGCCCCAGTGACCCCATCAGACCCATCACAAGTGCAAGGAGCTTATCATCTCACCAAAACACATCCCTAAGCAGACCCATGTCTGGCAGATTCTTACAGAGGGATGAAGGGCAGGTAAAGGAAAGCCCAGAGCCTCAGATTCAATACTGGACGCAAAATTGGGAAAGTAATTGGGAAACGGATTCCTAAAAAGAACTACCTTGTTTTCAAATGCAGAGGTAGCAATAAGGTCAGTGAGCTGAAAAACAGTATCATGCCTTCTACTTACTTTTCCCTCCTTATCACATGGGGTATGGATCTGGAAAAAGTCTTTGCTTGTGCATGGAGGTCGCTCTGTGCATGCACTGGATCCCTCCTCTAAAAGAAAAGGTGAGAAACAGGATATTAAACTATCAAATGGTCCCTGGAAACACATGTAACAAGCTTGAAATCTGGAAGTTAAAATGAGTCAGCAGAAAATTACACAATGAAAATAAAAAATCAAGCTCTTAATGGAGTCTGCATGAACCTTCCCCTGAAATGAAGCAGAGGAACAGGGAAAATACTAGCTATGCTTATACTGTCACACTGAAACTCACTGATTCAGTGTACACAGGAACAATTATTAGGAGAAGTTTTTTAATCTCAGGATAGTGATACACTAGAACAGGTCACCCAGAAAAGTTGTGAATATTTCATGCCTGGAAACAATCAAGGCCTGGTTGGATGGGGCGTTGAGCCATCTGGTCTAGTGGAAACTTCCCTGCCCAGGGCACAGGGGTTAGAACAAGATGATCTTTAAGGTCCTTTCATCCCAAACCATTCTATGATTCCCTCAAACTCTCACCCTTTCAAAAATAAATTTATACAGTTTACCAAGCATGGAAATATTTTCTCACTTGATAAGGAACAAAACCACTCTAATCCTGTAGCAACTTCTTTACAACACTGGCCCAATTTTTTATCTTGCCAGATAATTTTGCGATATTTCCATTGCCACTGTGAGCACAGGCACAGGTCCCCAAGCATTTGTAACCATTGGTCATAGCAGGTCCTATGGTCAGTAACTGATTCTTCAAGAACTTTCTAAAACTACTACAAGGAAGAAATCTGAAGACTTTTTGACTATGAAGAATAGATTAAGACAATGTCTTTTAGAGATCACCACCTAACCATAGCTGGAAATAGCGGAGGACTTTGGGACTAGGTTTTGCAACTAGATCTCCACATTTTCCAACCACACAGGAGGCAGGGGCAGGCCAGGAGAGAGCGTTTGGAAAGGACATTCCTCAAAACGCATTAAGGCTGAAGGTAGTGATGAAGCAAATTCGTGTCATGACCAACCTGTAACACAAATTGCCACGAGAGGGCACAGCACGACTGTTCTATCCTTCAGAAGAACTATCCCCTTCCAGGTCATAAAGGTCTCCATCCCTTCATGTTAACACTGATGACACTAACAACGTTTGACTGTGGCCCGTTACGTATCTGTGTGCCCTCTGCATATTTTGGGAAATCACTCATTTCCCCTTTACATATCAACTGGAAACCATCATTGCTGGATACAACCACTCTCACACCTGAAACAGCCGGTGACTGCACATACTCAGACCTTCCTGGTTTTGCTTATCCCATTTGGTTTATGTACCTGCATAATACATTTCTTCTTTACACTTGGTGCACTCTTTAGCCCCTTTCTCAGAGTAGGTGTCTCGTGGGCACACCTGGCAGCCAGATGCGCCTGGTTTGTCACTGAAGGTCCCAGGCTTGCACGCGAAACATTCAGACGTGTACGCAACTCCTGTAAGAAAAATTCTGGGTAAAGCTCTGAAAGAGACACATCTGTAAGTGCTGCCCATCTGGGCTTATGGCTGAGAGCAAACCAGCTGTATAAAACAGCATAAAAGTCACACTCAGTTTCACCACTCACTTAAGACACTTAGGCTTTTCTGACTCATAACTTGGGTCTTTAATCTTTATACCTCAATGAAAGTCTGACCCATCTTATATGACACTCCCAGTTTTATTACATTTAGACCAGGACCAAAAGAGCAATTCCAGATGAAACAGATCATTTGAATATTAATTCAACTGTCACTGTTCTGGCATATATCCATTTATCACTGCTGAGAGGCTTACTAATAACCATGGTGTTACTATGCCGCAATAAAGAAAACCTGTTTATTCATTTTCCTCTCTATTTGCTAATCCTGTCTTCTCCAGTAGATGGCAACATTTACCAGATAAACTAATTTTTCAGCCTTTCCTCACTGTGAAGTTTTGCTGTTCAGTTTCTACTTTTTGGAGGAGGAGACAGGGGGCAAGGGGGTAAAAAAAGCCACTTCAGTGCTGCAAGCACAACAACAGAAATAGCACTTAGCAAACATTGTGACGAAAAAGTGAGATAAAGCCTCAAAGACAAAATCTGCTTACCTTCAATTGTGATGTTCTTCACTAAAACTGGTTTTACAACTTTGGAGCCCATGAGAATCCCTGTTGTTCTCCAGTATAATATATTGCTACCTGATTTCAGAGTGACCTGCAACAACACATGTGAGTTAGCAGACATCCCCTTGCCAAGACATCGTTTTATTTCCTACTTCCATTATTCAAATTTCTTGCATCCCAGCAGCTTTTCCTATGCTCTTTAGTGGGTAAAGAGGTAATGGGGAAACAATAGACAGATGCTGTACAGACATATCTGAGGAGTGCCAAAGTGTGCTTTATAAAAATGTTTCTCAACACCCCAGCTGGAAAACCACCAAGAGCTGTTTCTGACCTTGTTGTAAGCAGAATTTGGAAAAAGCTGTTCCTGCCTTTATCCAATTGCCCCTGGCACTCAAGAGCTTTTATCTTCAGCCTTATGTTCAGATATAGTCAATCAGTTTGTTTTTAAAGCCTTAAGATATACTTTCATAAAGAAAACTAGACATGACCCAGAGTTCGAAAATCCAGTTCTCAAGTGAGTTTTGTGTTTAAGTTTTAAAAATCAAGCTCTGCCTCCATGTAACGCCACAGTATCACGACAAGTAGCCAGGCACAAACCATGGCTGTCCCCAGCAGCAGTCTCATCCCTCCTGCTCACTTCTGACCACAAACAGCAGATGAGATGCAGAAAACAACCTGGTTTCTGACTGCCCTGACCCACTTGTTTTCCTGGCGTGGTTGAGCAAGTGGCTGCACAGCCCCTGTAAAGGATGGTGGGTTGGTGGCATCATGGCTGAGGTAAGGGGCAGTAGGAAGGCAGGAAAACTCCTCCAGCAGCAGTTTTGGTGCCGTCTGCCTTCAACTCACTTGTGTAACTACAAGGTCACACTCATCACTAAAAGCAGCAGGTTTGCCAAGCCCCTGCCTGGCCTGCAAAGCTGTTCCATATCTACTAGCCCAGTACAAGATGTTTACTGCCAACAGCAGGATACTGGCCTGAAAGTGCTATATTTTCACACAAGAGGGGTAAACTCTACCAGCATAAGGGTTCAGGATAATGCAATTTACAGCAGTGTTGTACAGACCTGGCAGGACCAGTTTTAGTCCACTCAAGATAAAGAGTCGAAAAATTCAGCAAAGTGGAAATAGAGCATACTGGATCTCCCACCCAAACATCTCCTACCCACAGGGGCAGAGGAGAGCTGAGCTATGACAAGTAACAGGGGAACTGGGATCATATTGAAACAGGCATCAGGTTGTGTGAGGTGAGGTACCCAGCAGCAGATTCTGTGCAGCAGGACTCACCTGCTGACAGCAGAGACTGCAGCAATGGGAAAATTGTGCTCACAGAAGACACCTTGACAGGATTTGCAGTGCAGAAAAAGCTCTTCAGGACAGCCAGAATCATCATCTCACCTAGCTCATATGTCTACATTTCAACCAGCCATGCCAATAACTGGCACAGACAGTGAGAACACTTGCACACCCCAGATGATGAGCTCAGATATCACCATCTCCCATGCAGACTGTCTACATCCCTCAGCTCACCCAAGTCAATGCCCTGGCCTTGGATCTACCCCTCATCTCATGCCACTCATCCCTCCTCAGCCAGCTTTCCAGCCTCCCAGTGTAGCTTGCACTGGTCTTGCACCTGAGCTAACAGACACTTCAACCAGAGCTGGCTCAGAAATACAGATTTTCCTCCAGGATGATAAGCAGACCTTGGAAAACAGAGAGTGTGCTGCTGCCTATGCCCACAAAAGCCTTTTTCTCTGCTGGGCCTTCACTGATGTGGCTCTGGGGACAAAGGTATGATGGTGTATAGAGGAAGCCAGGCCTCAGCTGATGAGCTGGTCTGCACATGATCCATTCACAGAGCAAACTCAGCCAGCTGGGGGGCAGTCAAAGGGCTCCTAACCCCAACATGGACATATATCCGTGCTGCAGGAGCCACTCTGGTGCTCAGCTGGCACTCAGCTGCCAGCTGGTTTTTCACACAAGCCCCCATGGAACAGAAGCTGGGTGCACTCCAGCTCTTCTGCACAGCCTTGAGAATAAAATGCCCCTCCTGCTTGTCTCCACACACACACCCCACTCCCGCTGCTCTGCCAAGACACAGAGAACAATCTTGTGTTCTCATGAGCAAACAACTGTTGTACATGATTTCAATTGCGATCATGCAAAGTGATTGTGGCATGCGGATTTGCATAAATCTATTTAACCTCATAAAACATTTGATTCAAAGCCCAGGGAAATCAATACAAAGTCTTGCATCTATATCATATCCTTTGGGATCAGCCCCTTAGGGATCTCCGTGACTTTTCCCCTCAGTATTAGGAAAGCTCTGCTTCTTCAAATGAATTCACAAGACTTGGCCCGTGTTTGGTGTCTGGACAGAGGAAATTAAAGGAAATAAATGGAAAAAAACTTCATGAAGGAGTTTTTCATACACTTACAGAATGAGAGCCCCATTCCCCGTTGTCTGTGAGCTTCACCCATTTGTCTGCTGTGGACTCCATTTCTTTGCACTGGTCATTTTGTATCTGTTAATAAAAACAAAGATCAGTGACTACAATCAGGTGCATCCCTCTATCAGCATAATGACTTATGGGAATTATAAGATTCCGCTCTGTTCCTCTCATCTACATATTTAGACAGCTGCCTTACTTGTGGCAAAATAAACCCCCAACTTGCAACATCTGCTACAGCTTAAGAGTGCCTCCACTGGCCCCCTCTGACATGGATGGTAAAAAAAGAGCAGGACGAGATGATCTCAAATTTGTCCTCACACTATATGGTCAGATAAGGATGATGAACATCTTGTCTTGCTGCTTCCTCCTCCTGAGCCTATCAAGATTTAATTCTTTAAATTCCAGAGGCTTCTAAGTCATAGGGGAAGCAGGAATTGATGGGCCAAAGCTGGAAGATGGTGTTTTCTCTAGAGCAAGTATGTGTTTTGTCTTTGGCCTGCTGCCACCTGACCTAGGGATGAGAGTAATGCTGTCAAGGGAGAGGCAACATGCCATGGAGAGTCTGTCCTGGCAGAAGTGTGAGGTTGTTTGTCCCTTGCCCAGGTCCAGCACAGCTCAGAAGCACTTCCTTACAGCAGGGTTTAGTGCACTTCTTTCTTCTTACACTTGTCTTCTCAGATAAAAAAGTACAAAGTCCCTTTGAGAGATCACATACTCAGCTTTTATTGCACCAGGGAGAAAGGGCACTTCAACACTCTCAGCCACTTGACCTGGAGCTGCTAAAGTTGCTCCACATCAAGTCTGAAATAAGTTGTGCAACTCCACATCCTCCAAAACATTTGTACACTCAATTCCCACCTAGACCAACTGCACTGAGGAAAAGAGGTGCAAAGAAACACCTGTGTAGAAGGTTGATCCCTAATTATCTTATTGTGCAACCTGAGCTACAGCACCCGTGTGTCTTGGTTCCCACCTGCAAAGAGGAGGTAAGAATATACAGTCTCTTCTCATCAGGTGTAAAGGGCTTCAATATATACAAATAGAGCCAAGAAAGGGCAGATCAAACACCTCATCATTTCCCAGTAACCTACCACTGCCACTGAAATGCCACTGTCCAGAGCTAAAGTGTCATTGTTATATATTTATATATATTGCAATATATTTAAGCACAAAGGCATGCTGGAGGGAAAAAAAAGACTTTTACAGGAGCATTAAATATGGTTTCCCTGAAATACCAAGGCTGACTAGGAATTTATAGGCATTTCTACAAAGGACTGCACTACTCATTGCCTCTTGAACAGGGAATGATAAATTCAGGGAAGGCGAATGAGTGGGATATGGATAAAAGCAATAATCAAGAAGCCATTTTCAAAGCCAGTGCTCAGAGAAACATTATATTTGATTTATTGCAGGAGCAGATCTGCCAGTCAGTCAAGCAACTGGGGCTGGGATTCATACTCCTGGCACATTCACCTGACAGCAGAAAGCATTGTTGCTGCTTTCTTCCCATGAAGAAGGCAGGATAGTCTAACACAAAACAGAAATGGCTAAATGACATTGCCTGCACAGTCTGGTATCAAAGTGCAATAGCAATCTATCACACTGATGTAGCAGCATGAAGGTGCCTCCAACAGGTAATTTTTGTCTTCCTTTCCCAGCTCTACTAAGGATGAGGATACTTTGCACTGTTTTCCAAACTTCAAGAAATATTTACCAACACCAGTTGAGACTTCTCACTCCTGTGAGGTGCCATGAGCTGTGTTTTTCTGATGAAAAACAGAGCTTGTCAGACAGACACAGGGGCAGTAACAGAGGAGACCGAAAATTTCCATTCGTCTGCCTCTCTGAGCCATCCTCCCACTTTTTTCTGTCCCAAACGGCAGATACAACATGACAAGGACAGTGGAACTTTCCAAAGTACCTCAGTAATGTGGGGCATTTACACCCCACTGCAAACCCTGGTGCTGGGAACCCTCCAGCTCACTGGACAGCAACAAGTCCATCCAGGTGGGCAGAGCAGGGTTGCCTTCCCCATTCTGGTCACTGCTGACCAGACTGTTTCAGCAATTTGAGTACACCATGGTGCAAGCCCAGCCAGGTTCCCATGTCAGAGCTGATGATCCCCAGTCTCTCCATCTCTCAGTGCAGACACATCCTCAGAGCCTAATTCCTACCGAAAATCACCTGAATTTCTCCTGCTTTTCATCTCAATTACCAAATTACTAGGACACAAATTGACCTAAAAGTAAAGGTTTCCACATACTAATGCCTTGGAAGAAGTCTTTTTAAATGTCAAGTCCCTTCAAAGACATCTCCAGTCAGACACCCCTAAATGGGAGCATCTCCCACCAATACCTGATTAGCAAAAGGCTGAACTAACTGGGGCAGTCAGGACCCCTAATGGAAAAATCCCAGTGCATGGCAGACATCATCAGTTCAGGCTGAGTTTTGAAGATTAAATAAATGCCACAAGGCAGTATAAGTGACAGAAAGAGAAGATGATTTTTTTTATCTTGTTCAGCAGTAACAAGTTATGGGCATGCAGGGAACTTAAAAACGGGGAAAGCTGCTGCTAATGATCTTTATCTGGGTTGGATTCTTACAATATAAGGTTAGATTCACCATATAAAAGGCCTTACAAAAAATTCAAAGAAGATGTTGTTGTCAATGTACTGGTATTCGAAGAAGACAGAGCCAGATTTCTTCAGGTGCACAGCATAGATGAGAGAAACTGTACAGTCATCCCTGTTTGACTCTATGTAATTCCCTCGAGGCGTCCATGAAGAGCTGATGAACATAAACAAAACAAGCCTCAACTGAGATCACAGATACTGAGGAGACTTTTTGTACACTACTATACAAAAATATGTTACATAATAAAGACCCCAGAATCCCACAACAGCTAACTGCAGTGAATTTTTAAATTTATTACAGGATCTCCATTTATTTTTCAGATATAGTAAATATAATAATGTTATTTTATATCTATTTTTATATGTTACATGAATAAGATTAAATATAATACTTTTCATTAAAACTGCATGGGAAAGGATATGGTACGAAAAATTTAGGACTCAGCCTATGTAAGAAAGGTTTATTATCTACAGGTTCAATATACCTTCAATTACACTCAGAAACAGCCTTCTGCAAGCACCACAGGTCTCTGAATAGGCTGTAAAAGGATCTTTTAGCCACATTTACTATTCCATGACCTTGGAGCTTTCCAGCTACAAATAAGAGCAGCTACAGACTGGTCTTAAACTCAGTGGCTGCTGATGAGCCCAAGGGGACCATGTTGACAGCAAAGAGATGGAGCTGCAGATTTCACCTCCCAGCCACCCTTGTTTGCCATTAGCAGGGCTGGCCACCCTCTGCAGAGCTCAGGTGACTCATTGAGCAGTTTTGTGCTGCTGAGCAGTCTCAGGTTTACTTACAGCTGCCTTACCCAGGTGCAACCAGAACTCCTTACTTGTTGCAGCTGTCGGCTTTACCCTCAGATGAGCCAACCGCCGTGTCCATGAACGTCGCCACGTTGGAGAATCCTGCTGGCAGCTCATCCCACTCGTCAAACTTGATCCCGCTGCCCAGAGAGTAGGTCCCCTCTGCACATTTGCTGCACACCTGGTTCTTCATCTCCAGGTACTCACCAGAGGCACAGGAGAAAGCTGGGGAGACAATTGTTTACAACGCAGGAATGGATTCATCAATCCTTATTAATTTCTTTTTTTTTNTTATTAATTTCCTTTTTTTTTTTTTTTTGCCACTAATTAGTTAAGATTGAACTGCCACTAAAGGAAACCAAACACAATGTCCCAGGAACACAACAGCAGAACCACCAACATCAGCTGCAAAATTGAGATCTTTAAGGTTTTCACTGATGTGGCAGCACAGGAAGCCAAACCCCAGAGACTGCTCCTGGTTTGCAGCTTGCCTCCACTGACAGAAGATTTTTAGAAACAAAATCTCTATTGATAGATTGTGTCCAAAAGCTGTTTGTGAAAGTGAGGATCTATAACAGAGTTCTCCTCACCCTTTCTCACCCAACTGTTACACCTTGAACTCAATTAAAACCACCAGTACTTGAGGGCCAGAACAGACTTTTCTCACTCACCAAAGCTAAGAAGGGCATACAGCAGCAGGCTGACAGTCATGTAACACTACAAACCTTGGCTGAGAGTAGTCAACCTAATCCAAAAGTCTCTCTCTGTTTCTCCTCACATGAACTACCTACAAAGCCTCAACCATCTTGCCTGATAGCCCATGTGGGCTTGGAAAAGGTCACCCACAGGCTTGTGACTAGAAGATGAGCATCTTTGATTAGGGTGACATTAACATGCTGAGAAAATAACCACTGGTTGTCAGCACAGCAAAGACAATACTCAAAATCTGTGTAATTATGGGAAATACAATTAGGAGGTATATTCACAAAGTGGGGTTTTTTTCTGATGTCTCTAAAATTATTTCCTCCAAATAGCTGTATGCTCCTTGTCCCCCAGATCACATCTCTGCCTGCTAAGGGAAGATTATTCCCATTATAAAACAGAAACCTGGACAGTAGCTGAAGTCCTGTATGCCCACAGAGCCCCATGCCTGTGTCAGGGATCGTAACTTCCTGCCTGGACACTCATTTCAATGGCAGGCCATCCCACTTTCCCTCAGTCCCATGCTGCATCATGTCCTCTTTGAGACTGAACATCCTGAACGGAAAACAAATGAGAACTTTCTACAGCCCATAGTACTTCCTATGATGTTTGCAGATTTTTTAACTTAACTACACCAGTCAAGCCAAAGCAGGATCCAGAGCAACACACACAACTCACATCCCAAAAAATTATGGGATTTTCTTCTGTTTCATACATGCCATGTTGCACAGTGACAGATATTTCATACACTCACTTTGACAGACACTCAATAGCCTGAGAAACTGCAGGATGAGACCAGACTGGCAGCCAAAGTGGTGAAACTGGCCCAAAGCAATGATGCCAGCTGAAGTCCCAGAAAATGTGATTCCACAGATGTGCCAGTATTTATCTAAACTGCAGAAAAATTTGTTTTATTGGAAGAACTTTGATTAACTCATGGCTCTCTAACACCAGTCTCTATCTGAATCCAGCACAGGCTCCCGTTTCTGTCCCAGCACCAGCAGGATTTCTTTCTGTTATTGTCCTTGATGCATGCCACTGGAAAGCAGATAAAAGGTACATTCTGATGGAATGATCTGCCAAAGGGTCGTTTTTCCTTCTTGGTCATCTCAGCATACTCTGATTTTGAACCAGTGGCCTTCAAGCCAACAGGTTGCTAACCCTGCTGCTCACTGGTGATGGACCCAAGAAGGAAAGTGGGCAGGATCCAGGCAGAGATGGGTGTTGGGGTGGGAATAAACAAGGAAATCCTGCCATGATGGATTTCTGTGAAAGACTGACAGACAAAAAATCCACCCTCAGTGAGGGCAAGTGGTTCACTACAAGCACTGGCACATGAGGTAGAGCTAACACCCCACCTGACTGACTGTGTGACCTCAGCCTAAGCCATAGGATCTCCCTGCACCTGGGGTGGGAAACAGCTTTCTTCAGAGATTTGGACAAAAGCAGTGAATTTGTCCCTGTGTGTCTGAACTGTGACCAGACTTCGTACAGCTTTTCACCTTAAATATATAAAGATGTCCTGACTCACTGTTTTATTTTATAAATATTATTAATTTATTTTATAAAGCATTATTAATAAACCTTGCTTTATTTTTTCCTTTTGAAGGCTGCAGAGAGAAGCTATCAGGAAGGGAAGTAAAAAAGTAAGCTCTCTCACGACATCTTTGAATTCTCTAAGAGTTTCAACTTTTTTTTAAGAAAGCTAAATAGCAAGAAATTGAGAGTGCTGCTTAACCATTCCAGAGTCACGAAATTCAACTAAGGAGTCAAGAACTGTGAGCAATTCATTGCCATAATGAAGATGCTGAGGGCAGCAGAGCTTCCTCTTCCATTGTGGTGAGATTGAGCAGAGATTATTACTTTACTGAACTAGTATGTTTTAACCCCTTGCAAACTGATCATTTGAGAGAAATAAAAGGGGACAAGAGATGAGGCCAGCTGCCATGCAGGACACCTCATCCATCTCTCACCTTCCAGGAAATAGATGAGCCTTTATCTTATTTAGGTGGAGAGTTATCTTCTTTCCTTCTAAGAATTGTATTTCAGAGGCAGCAGCATTTCCCATCCAAACACATCCCCCTGCAAGCAAACTGGCTCTGAGCATGCAGCTGCTTGCCAGGTTCAGTCTGGGGCTGAATGTGGCTAATGGCAACATGAACCACTATCAACATTGGAACAGATGCAACATTTGGTCTCATTCCAGCTGGAGGAGAGTGGGGAGGAAATACAGTGTGTGGCGAGCATGAAGATGGTCTCCTCTCCTAGAATCCCACAACTTGGTCTTCCATCAAGGGGGAGACCAAAAGCCAGCGCAAACCTTATTTTATCTAAACTGCATCAGTTAGAGAGTTCATCCAAGCTGGAGACAGGGAGGTCAGAGTCACTTGTGAAGGGACAGGGCACAGACAGATGATCCATCCCAGGAGCTGCTCCTTCCTCGTGGCTGCTCCGTATCACTAAGAAGGACCTGAGCACGGATGCAGCACTTTCCAGCAGCCACAGAAACAGCTGGCACCATTGCAGCACCACCGTGTTTGTGAGGGTGAGACACGAGATGCTGCCAACCAGAGGGCTGCATCACAACACAGGAAGTTAAGGAGTGATGCAAAGTTTTGAGAACATAAATCCTGTATTTTAGGTGTGTGCTCTGATTCGTCCCCCACTAAACCCTCCCGCTTGCTTCAGAATCCAGAGGAAAAATTAGTCTTCCACATTACAGGCAGACTTTGTGAACAGCCCTGACCCCAGAGCCCATTTGTTTCAGCATTTGATACTTAATTTTCAGAGAAAGTATCTCTACTGAATAACTGGACATCACTATTTCCTGCCCCTCTCTAACTGCAAACTTTACTATTACCCCTTTCAAATATCAGTTTGGATGCTACACACCAACTTACACAGAGCAACACAAATTGTGAAGACTGACTGTGATCTTTATTTCTGTGAAAAAAACTGTGACATGCATGGAAAGATTTCATGACTTGCCCCACCATGAGCATTTTGAAAATTGGAAGAACATTTGCAGAGGCAGTTAGGGACAGCATGACACACTGTGGTGCTGGATACACTGCTGTCTTTGGAGCTGATACAAGTATTGGTGATAAGCAGCAGTAACTTTCTTAAATAACTACAGAAGGAAAAAAAGAAAAGATGTGGTTTGTACAGGTGACTAGTCTTTCTCACAAAACAATGTTGTAAAGTACAGTTTAACTAGACATTGCCACAGGCAGCCACACACATTCATACATACATGCAATGAAGCTGACAGCATATGCACTTAATAAAAAATTGACATGAGATCCAGTACTGACAGCCACCACTGTCTAGGTCTTGTCAAACAGACCTCATTTCATTCTTTAAAAGGATTACAAGTCACTTGATAAAGGTGACGGAGTGGATGTCATAGACTTAGGGTTCCTAACACAGTTAGATTAGTTTTGCATGTCACTCTGATGAAGAAAGGTGGTGCTCACAACACCAGAGGGGCACAGCTTAAAGGGGTTAAGAACTGCCTGAGTAACAGATCTCAGATGGGGCTGTCAATACAAAGCCATCCTTGAGCAGGGAGGAAGGGGGGCAGTTCTGCATGCCCAGGACTGATGGCTGCCCACATTTTTCTCAACGACCTGCAGGCAAAAAGAAAAGGAATTGTATCAGGATTGGCAGGGGAGAGACTGTCACCCAGCCTGAGCCCACTCAAAGTCAGTGTGCTTTAACAGAGTCAGAGGTAAAGACGAGCTGCTGAGGGCAAGGACTGCCAGCCCTGTCTGCAGAGGACTGAAATGTATCCCAGAGAAGAGCCAGCTGAGGATGGGAGCAGACCCACCATTCATCAAGAGCTTCCACTGTCAAGACATCCAAAAAAGGCACTAGTAAGAGCGGGATAAATTTAGAGGTGGAGGTAGAGATATGTAGGATGAAACGTGTATTACAGAGAAGAAGACTGTTATAATGTAACTATATTGCATATAGATGTGATTTAGCATTTTTATGAGGTCAGTACAAAAGAAAAGGACTTCATATGGTTTGAAAATTAGAGGTAATGTCTTGCAGTGAGAGATCTGAAATGCTTAATGTATTTAGTTTATCACGAGAAGGTTGAGAGTCAACTTGATTAATATATAAGCATCTCCAGGGAGAGAAAACATAAGATCCTGCTGCACTCTTTAATCAAGCAGGGAAATGCATAAGAAGAGCCACCTTCTGGAAGCTGAACCCAAACAAACTCAAACTGAAAGTAACACACAGATTTTTAATAGGAGGAAAGACTGATTTTTGGAGCAATCTGTCATGGCATGTGATGGACCCTTTGTCTTTCCAGTGCCTCGTGTCATAACTGGATACCATATGGAAGAAAAGTTCATGCCAAATATCCATTATCAGCTCCAGCATCAGCCTAGCTGGGTATATTTTAATGATCTGCAAGGTCAGACAAGCAAATCTAATTAAACCTCCTACTCTTAAACTCTGGGAGTCAAGATCAGTGGTGTCCTACCTCCCTTCTAGGACACACCATGAGGACTGGGGCATCCTGAAGCAGGTGCCCTGCCCACGGTGTAACCACTTCTGAGGAGCGCTTGCAATACATCACTTGGCAGATCTGACTGCACTTTACAATCACTTTGCAGACAGGGAAACAGCTCCCCAGAGGGAAAAACAGACCATAAACAAGCTTTTCTCATTGGCCCTTTGACTGCAACTCTCCAGGGTGACATTCTGTCTTTCAGTACAGCAGTGGCCCCTCCTGGTGATTTTGGTGGACTAGGATCAATATTAGCTGGCACATTTCTCTTCTATGAACTGACCATAACATTCTCACACTGCTTAACTCTCTGATTCTGGGATCAGGACAGGATTATCATGGACAAAAATTGACAGAGTAGATCCTCACCTATTTGAGATTTCACCAGAAGATTAACCAAAGCTGTCTCAATACCCTGCATCCTCCAACACCAAACTATAATGTATTCATTTGCTTTCCTTCTTATCCTGCCCACTCAGTCTCACCCCTTTCCTCATCCAGCTTCCCATCCCACACCACTTGGACCCATTACTTCTACCTCCACCACTCTTCTCAGCAGACTTCTTCCTCCAGACATTTCTTACTTAACAATACCTAGAATTATCTTAGGTCTTCTGTTTATTCTGTTGCCATTGAATATGTGCGTGTTCATGTGGATTCTTCTGTGTCTCCCTGGCTCTCAATAGTCAGGATTAAAAAAAAAAAAAAGACAGAGACACAGGACTGGATTTTACCAGGTTACAACAGCATTAGAAGGGGATAGCAATTGAGCAATTCTACACAAACCAATGAAAATACAAAGCAAAAATGATCTCAAACACTGGTTTTCCATCTCTCCCCTCTCCATTCCTGTGTTGTTCATCCAAAGCCCCACCATCTGGGATTCAGGTGAGATGCTGCCATCTCCTGCAGGCAGAGTCAGGGCTGAATTGTCTCAGCCTCCCATGGGCAGAGGTGGAAATATGAAGTTGGCAGCATCAGGCAGCTGTGTCTCTGAACAGCTGCTGTTTTCAGCAGACACATGCCACAAGCCCGGAGGGGAAGATGTGGCCATGGACAAGCACATGGAGGCTTTTCCATGATACCCTGGGCATCAGGGTCCACACAACATGGAATCAAGGACCAACCAAAACACAAAATGAGGAGGGAAAAAAAGAGGAAGACAAAGGATGAGAGGAAATTATTGCTTTATTATTAATGTTTCCTATAATCTCGCCAGCTTCAGAACGTCTTCTGTGAATAATTTATACGAGGCTTCTCCAATAGACAGTGAATAATTGATGTTCGTTTTCTTCAGTCATTATTTCCCAATGTGTTACCAGGAACTAGACAGAATCTTAGTTAAAAAAAAAGAAGAAGCCTGTCCAGGCTGTTTAGGCTTGAAATGTGATCATACTGAAACCAGATACCTGAAACTTGGGGAAGAGTACCTTCTGTGGAAGACCTTTGCATTTCATAGGAAAAAATAATATTTTATCCAAAAAATAATGATATAGAGCAAATCTTTTTTCAGTTCACCTGTTTTGCCCAGCTGGCCTGGCACATGGGACATTTTTATTATCACAGTATTGTATTATTTGGACACTGAAAGGTGTGGGTTTGGAATGGAAATAATCAATTCATGGCAGTGTGTGTAGAGAGCAGGAAGGCAGCGATCACCAAGAGGTTAGGAAGCAGATTTGCTACCAGGGTTTCAGCAACCATCCCAGTGGAGATAGCAGGAAACAGATCTGGAGATGAGTGAGCAGCTCTCCAGCCCCTACTGACTCCATCAGGCATATTCTGATTGCTCATCAACCAAAGTGGTTCTAGTGCTATTTGATGTTCTCTGCACACACACAGAGTCCTTGCCCCTCATCCCTCTACCAAGCCATAACAAATCTCAAGGTCTTGCCAGCTGCTTTCCTACTGAAAGAGAAATTAGCGACTCAAGAGGAATTTCTTTTTAATTTTTTAAATTACATTGTGTACACAAACAAGGTGAAGAATTCACCAAAAGACACTAAAGCCAACCTTTCCCTTCATAAACTCAGTACACACATCAACATGCAGTTCCCAGTAACTCTTCTCCAGAGAGGAGAATTAAATTCTGAGGATTCAGTGCAAACTCTTCAGCTTTTTAACTATTTACCTATTTTGTTTTGAATCTGTGCTTCAAAAACCCAATAAAGACAGTGTCTTGCTCATGCAGAGAGTAAAAATTCTGGGAAAAATACTTGTAAATACTTGTAAAACTGGGGTATTTCTCAGGGTATCAATCGACATGGAAATGCCATGAAGTCTAGACTCAGGCTTCAGCCCAGGTGAGAAACACAATATTATCAGTAAAACTCACATACATGACTGGAGTTAGGGACATGAATTAGCAGGGATGCTTTAAGAGGAACAGGAATAAACATCTGCTCGAGTGCTTTGCTAGATCACAGCCTTTTAGCAGCAGCTTTCAAACAATGCTGTGCACACCCCTGCTAGCTGAACAGCTTTGCTCCATGGCAGCCCTGCATTAGTATCTGTGTGCACACAAAATTTGCAGACGCCCACTGACTTCAGGGGAGTTAGGAGCAGGCCCAGTTCTTTCTTACCTGCTTGGGATATCCAACTTTACCAAAGACTGAGAGAACATCAAACTCAAACCCTGCATTTAAGTTTTATGTTATGAAAGAAAAATGTTAAAGCTCCTGCTGATCACTTAAATTGCCCTAAAGTGTAATAAAGTGTACAGCCTTAAAAAGGTCATTTTGCTTAATTGAGTCTGCAATTAGCAGGAAGATCCGTATCTCCTCCTGTGGTATCCTGGGAGCAGATTACACAGGTTAGAATACACTCAACCAACACAGCTCAGTAGCAATAAATCAGGTCAATTTTTGCTCTCAGACTTCAGTAAAGCCCATTGTCATTGAGGACAGTCTATTTTCTGAAGTCGATGGAGCTTTTCACCGATTTGTCATTTGGTGCAGGCTCACATAACTCACTTCAAAACTGAAGCACATTTCTGCTTTCAAGGAAGTTGTTCCCACCTTATTGGCACAAGGTAAAGGTACACTCTGCTAAGCAGAGCCACAGAATCACAGAATCATTAAGGTTGGAAAAGGCTTCTAAAAGCATCAAGTCCAACCATTAACCCAACTGCCAACTCCACCACTAAACCATGTCCCCACATGCCACATGTACATGGTTTTTCAACACTTGCAGGGACGGTGATTCCACCACCTCCCCGGGCAGCCTGTTCCAATAATGTGATGAAGTTCTTCTATATTATCAACATTTACTTTCTGTCTCTTTTCTTAATAAATCTTCCTGATTACAACTGGCATTTTGATGCTGACTAGAATAATGACCCTATCAGCACTTTTTCCTCTTGAACACAGCAAATCCAACTCCTTTAAAAATGATCTAATATTTTCATTATAGTTTGTTTATTATGCACACAGAACTACAAAATGAGCAGATATTTATGAGATAAGGTACAACCTACTTTTGCTTAGGACAGTAAAAAAATAACTAATATGCTGTGGAATAAGAGAGTTAATATTTTAAAATACTATGAGGTCAAAATGTGAACCCTTCAAGGAATTTTTTGGAAAAAATTCTGCTGAGATGAGAATATCAGCGCACCTGGGCACACCCTGAACCAGGTATTTGGGGATGTACTTGNAGGAAGGAAGGAAGGAAGGAAGGAAGGAAGGAAGGAAGGAAGGAAGGAAGGAAGGCAGGCTCCAAATTCAGACTCTGGAGTGTAAAACATGCAGCATATGGTCAGGCTGGCAGAAGAACCTGACAGTGGCCACAGAAGCAGACTGCAGTGCAGTGTCAGCAGGACCACCATGCCAAGTGCTGCTCCCACTGCCAAATCCCAAAAAGTACCCATTAGACACTGCCTGCAGCCTCACACCAAAACAAAGGGCTCCCAGAGATCCCAGCCATAAGGGGGTGCAGGCAAGGGCTTAGCCCTAAAGCAAGCTGCTCCCTTGGACTGCCATCAATATTTTCCATTCAAAAAGCCAAGCAACTGCCCTGATGGCAGTGATCCTTATCAGCTAAATTCCCTTCCTGCTATCAGACTCATGAAGGGATCAGAGGGAGATCTGTGGTAATTAAAAATGAAGGAAATAAATTAGTAAAGCACATTCCCAACTGTCAGGAGTGATTCAGAGGTCTGGATTCTGCTTAAGGAGGCTCTCTGTCTGCCACCCCCACCTCCATGTATGTACCCAACCTCCAGAACAGAATTGGAAAGAGGCCCAGAGGGGACACCTGAAATGGGAAGCAGAGGAATGCCAGAGTAGCTCTAGGAGTAATAAATAATTTTCCCTAGCCAAAATCTTTCTGGACTTTTAATGCATCTCTTCACAGGAACCCTTGCAGCCGTGGTGTAGAAGCATCAAAAATGTGCCTCAGCTCTGAACAAACAGCAACCTGAGAGAGGTGTCCAAGCAGTCTGGTGTGGCCATGCCAGACCTAGCCCGGCCCCACTGGGCGACCACTGAGGTACCACACCACACTGAATGGGAAAACACAGGCTGCAGGCCCTGAAAGTGGTGATGGCTGCAGCTCCATAGAGCAGGGAGAACAGAAAAAAAATAGAGGGGAGTGAAATACAGAACAGGGCACGTTGTCCCAGAGCCTTGCCACTGCAGAGCTGCTACTGCAGTTTCCCTCACATATCTGGGTCACTGCGTAGCAGGACCTTCTACAGCACCACAAAAATCTCTTATGTGAGCCTCCTTCTTCCTTCCTACCTACCACCTACATGGGAGAGATGTGGAGGGCAGGAGGGTAGCAGGAGGGGAAGGTGGATCATGGTGCTGCTCTGTGCTCATGGAAAGAAAAAAGCATAAAAATCCTTCTTCTCGTAACCAGGTCATAAAGCAGTCAAAATATGACAGCCTTTTCTACTGTGCATCCCGTGACTTTCTCAGAGGACACTGTCTTCTCTGCAGGTAAACTTTGCTGATTAAGTTTCTGAAGACTCAAAACCAGGGTAGAATCCTGGCAGGTTTTGGAGCCTACAGCAGTTTCAGGGAATGTTGAGGCTGTGCTCAGCAGGACAAAGTCAGCTGTGATTTGCAGGGTGCTTCTGTGTGCTGCAAAATGCAGCACAGCACAGAGATAGCCAACCTAATTTTAAATGCTTTCATTCAAATGAAAAGCAGTAAAACAACATCCTGCAAACGAGCACATCTCAAGACACCAACTGAGCTCTGATGCCACAGTTCAATTGCTCCAGATATGGGAAGCACCAGAGCTAACATATTTTTAGCAATCTCAAGTGTCTTTCCACTCCGCTGGAGGCCACAGTCTAGACTTATTTACAGAGCAGGAGACATTTAACATATTGTTATACCGTCTTTCAAATTTCTAGTTCAGGCACAACTTAAAGAGAACAACTGCTGAGCATTTGGAAGAGGGAGAGGTTGGCACAGTATTCTCAGGATTCAAAATTAATGACAACCTGCACATCACTTCTCTTTTCAGGGAGCAGTAAAGATCAGTGGCAGATATTCTCAAGCGACAGCATTTCTGAGTAGATGAAAACAACTGCAAACATTGCGAAGTCAGCAGTGATGGCAGATGTGTTCCAGAAAAACTCACTTTCTCCTACAGATTCCCCCACACCACTAGGGCTCTACCAACCTCAAGGAGACAATTAAAAAAAAAAAAAAAAAACCTTAAGAGCTCGTGTTGCTTTACAACTGCAACTGCTATACAAGTGCAACCCTCCCTTAAAAGCAGAGACATAGAATACACATAGTTGGCCACAAGGTATCTCAGGACTAATAGATACTGGACAAAACTTCTGAAGATAACAGACCTCTGGAAGGAAGAAATTGGAAGCTGGAAATTGTCTTACCCAGAGTGATTTTACTGCAGGCCCTGATTCTGCAGGTTGAAGCACCAAAGAGAGACCCAAGGGACTCCAGGATTCTACCAAATGCCAAAAGGAGCCCCAGTTGACATGCCCTGGCATAGGGTAGGAGAGATGTAGGAGATGTAGGAGAATCTGAATATATTTGTAGAATGTCCAGAAAGACTCAGCTCAGAGGATATGGCATAGTTCTGGCATTTCTTGATTTCTTCCTAGACCTTGGGATAAAACAGCATCAGGCCTAAGAGAGAAGGAAGGCATCTCAAGGAGCCATTAATATGAGTTGTATGCAGCCCCTGACCAAGCCTGCAGCACAAATCTTACTCTGAACGCAATCCACTAAGAACATGAGTTGTAGAAGGCTCAGATACAGAATTTTTGTTTTCCTTAGGTTGCAGAAATTCATGTTTTTAGTGTAAGATGTCCTTGGTACAGCTGCTGTACTGTCAGATGAGACAGAAGCCACCAGCTTAGAGAATATGACAAGACAGTAAGGAGATATGTGCCAGCATTTTTAACACAACTCATCATCAACAACAGACCTCCACATGCAAACTCTAGAGATTTGTAGGGCAGTCACTTTTCAAAAGCTGCCTCTCCCAGTTTATCCCACCCACAGAGAATGGACTGTCAGCCAAACTCTACACTGGTTACAATATTTGACAGTAAAAACCACGATGTTAACCAAGCTGAATGTGAAAGGTGTTCCCTACACATTCCTACAGTGACTGACTGCTGTTGGCAGATTCACGTTTTCAGGCTGAAAGATTGGTTCTTCTTTAAGCAAAAGGTGAAAGACTAAGAAGATGAGAAAACCTCAAATTACTTTTGCCATCAGAACATAGCCAGACAGCCCCTGAAGCCAGTTAATTTACTACAGACAGAAAAAAAACCCGATAGAACTCCAAGAGCCCAGGGAGATGAGATCTGAGGGATTCAGTAAAAAAGTCAAATATCTGATTGCTTCTCAAACCAGGTGAATTGCAATGGGATTTAACAGCAACACTACAACAAGGAGATGAGTTTTCCAGTGTATTTAACAGAATCCTGTATTTTGGTGTATACTATCAGAGCCCATCCACTGGGAAAAGTTTTCACCTTGTCTAGCAGGGGCCAAATATTGAGAAGCCAGATTCATCTATTGTTATAAACCAACTGAATTTTCATTGGAATTGTTTTAAGACCAGAAACAGGCACAAACAATAGAAGATGAAGAGGGAAAGGAACCATTTTTCAAAATCTGTAGAAAGTAGAGGATAGTGTAATGTTGCTGGACTTCAACCATTTGTCACAAGATTTAAGAAGAAATAACATATGGCACAAAAAATGAGTTATACCTGTCCTCCAGGGTACACCAAAAGTGGTTGTGCAGCAGAAGAAATAAAACTATCTGCTCCTTTATAGTGCAGGCAGCAAAAAGTGATAGGCTTGGAGTATAACAAGGGAGATTCAACAGCAGAAAAATCTTTAACAGGAGGGAAAATGAAAAGAACTAAATAGATGAACAAATATCTGGAGAGCTTCTGGGCTCTTCATCACAAGAGGTGCCTGAAAACAGTCCAGCCAAACATCAGCCATGAATGACAGTCATTTCCACTACAGCTATTTGGGCTGGAGGACGAATTATGGGATCACCTGAGGTGCTTCTCAGGTCTGTATTTCTGTAATTGAAAAAGCACATCCTAAGGATATACAGAGATTCCCCATCTAAAACCTTGGAAACGAAATCCAAACACCAGGAATGGCACATCTCAAATGATGCTTGCAAGCAGTCAGAAACCTTCCAGTGATCAGCACTGCTACAGAAAACATTTATGTACCTCACACTGGAACATAGAGAAATGAAAACAAACCTTTAGAGGAGGAGAGTCAGAAGTGAGTAAATCTGACATCTGCTGCAATAGAACTGAAAAGATGTTGCCACTGTTCATCCTGTTTGTCAGATACAATAATTTATACCCCCTGGTATAAATTACTGCTAGGATCTTTTGTGGAGAGAATTGCTAGAGCAAGGAAGTGTGATAGGAAAGAGCATTCAGACTGGGAACCTACAAAACAGTGAGGGATGTGTTTGCAGAGCAGCAGTTTGTTTATATCCCCAGATGCAAAGAAGTATTTGAGCATTAAAAAAATGCTGAACCAAGTGATATGAAAACACTCCAAGTTGTAAAAAAAAAAAAAAAAAAGCATAAATAAATAAAATGCAGGAGCTTCATCACAAAAATAACTCGGGCAAATAAGACATTTACCATTCCTTATGCATTCAGCTTATGAATTAGCTAAATAATGGAAGTAATGAGAATGTGGACAGTATGCAAATACAGTTTGACCACTGCTGGTCACCATTTTGGCCAATACAGCTATAAATGAACTGGAGAGCTGCAGAACTGGAGAGCAGGGCAGCTCAAGACAAACAACCCCATCTCTTCAGCGGGTGCTGTCATAGATGTGCCTCCTCTGTCAATCAACATAAAAGGGTACTTGTAGCAGACAGTAACTTGCACAGATACACTGCAAAGACAATCCCTGCTCCATCCACATCTCCAGGAGACAGAAAGTTGGGTGGAGGGTTTCCTAGGTTACAATGTAAGATGTATACAAGATAGAATACAAAGTATTGATTCTATCACCATCTTCATGAGCTGTTGAAACCAGGTGGGGCAGTGTTTCCCCTGCCCCCTCCCCCTGGACTATCTTCTGTTAATGGGCCCATCAATGCCTTGCCTCATGACTCACAGGTAATTCCCTCTGGGAGCTATCTCTGTTTAATGGGCAATCAAGGACTCACTGCATAACTAATGGAATGATATCAGCCCATTGTGAGATGCTCCACCCAGGGCGAGGAGCCAAGCACCCCCACCCAGATATAATCTGGGATTTGGGACAGCACAGGGAGCCCTTACCCACTGGATTCCCAGAGGACAAGAGCTACCAGACCTTTCTATGGGATCACTGCTTCAACAAGACCACTTCATCTGGACTGCTACCACCACCCTAACTAACAGGGTTGTATTCTGACTCTGTCAGGGGTCTTTCGTACTATTGCTTCTTATTTATTTTATTTCCCCTTCTTTTTCCCCCTCCTATTAAATTGTATTTCTGACTTGGAGTCTCTCTCTGGTTTTGCTTTCAAACCAGTACAGAGGGGAAGGACAGCTCAGGGAAACTTGAGATGTCAGTGACAGACCTAGGGAGCCCCACAAATGTAAACAGCACAAAAAGCCGGTAACAGTCTGTAAAATGAAAAGTCACAACATACTGCATTCCTTCCCTCTCACGGGGTCAGGTAGTCCAGAGCATTCCACCGATGGATTCGGGACAGCCACCCTCCATCTGGAGCCGCTGCTGTCACACTCTGTGTACTCGAAGTGGTAATCTGTCTGCAAGCAATTACAAAGAGTTTCAGTTTCATCATAACATTTGCATATTAAGCTCATTAATCAAGACTAGGATTAGCAAGATCAGTTGTAATTAAACCAGAGAGGAAGTGGCTGGCGTGAAACATACTCTGCAGCTTTGATGATTGCTGTGTATCACAACAGAGCAAGCACAGCTCTCATCAGATGCCATGCAGCACAAATGCTAAGGCAGAAGGTGGGATTTGCAAAAGTACTTTGATAGACAGGATGCAGATTCCACTAGAATTTTTTTCCCAGTCTCTAAGAGCAGGATTGACTGAAAATTTCTGTCCATCACAGTATCTGATCTACAGCAGCCAACGAGGCTTCCTCTTTGATCAGTGGAACAAGCCATACTCAGAGCACAAGTCATCCTATGATAGGCTGGATGTGCGAAATGGGTGGAATGATTCCTTCTGCAAGTGCCTTTCCCTCTTTGTCAGTTTCAGAGGAATCCCAGCCAAATTAGGGCAGATAAAGCTGGTATTGGGATACCTCTGAAAATGTCATCCAGGGTCAGCTCTGAGGAGTACCTCAAGGCAGAACGATGGTGTGAGGGGAGATCAGTCCCATGGCCTCTGTGGCTAAGCCCTGGGCAGACTCAGTAAAAGAGTTTATTACTCTCAGAAAAAGAGTAAGAAACTTGTTAGCATTAGCTAGGAAAGAATATTAGCTATTTGTCAAATTAATAGTATTGATTCAGATCCCACATAAAATCTAGACTTACATTTAATTACATTTTTAGTTTTGTGTTTATAGCTCTGTTTTCAAATTCATAGCTCAGAAGTTTATGATTAAAATAAACCTCAGCAACACCTAATATTTCAACCAGTTTGGGTGGAGCTGGCAGAAATGGTGAATAACCTTCAGAGGGAACAGACCCATGCTCAAATGGCATGCCCTGGGGCAAGCTCCATAAGATGGTTCCATATGGGCAAAGCCACCTCCAGCTCACTCTGCAGTTAATCAAGGTACAACATTGGTCATGTGCCTATTTTAGACACCTGTTGCAGAGGGGACAAGGAATTAACACATCCTAGAAACACTGGCTACAGAGAGAATTTAGCCACTTAATTTGGATGGATTCTTCTCCGTGTCCTCAGGGGAACCCCACCTCCAACACTGCACATCCCTTCCTGGCCCATAAAAGTACCAAAAGGCATGGTACTGAGGAAAGTTTTAGCCACAGGCTCGATATTTGAGAAGCTTTGGGGCAGCCTGGTGTGGTGATCCTAAAGTCTGGTGGGCTCCTTTCAATGTGTCTGTCTTTTCCAGGCTGGACTGGCCATGAGCCAAGGAGGGAAGGCAGTGGCTGTGTCTGCAGCCCAAGGCAAGGGCACAAGAGCTCTTTAGGCAGTGCAGCTCACCCTCACTACACCAAACCCCAGCCAAGAGGCAGCAGAAATCTGCCTTCCTGCCAGGACTGCAGACACCAGGCCCCAATTCCACTGCCTTAGGAGGAACTACTCTGAGCACACAGGGATTATTTGGGGACAATGTTCTGGTTTTTTTTCCTGGCAACTGACATTGTACATGATGAGAAGAAGGGGGCTCAGGTGGATAAGAGTTGATCCATGCTGGCTCTGATACAGATTAGTTAATTCCTGCAAATATTCAGCTGACTCACATGGAGAAGACTTGCAATTCTCATTTACTTGCAGAAAAACAAACAATAGTGAGTTTAATACTTCTCCTACTGTTACCATAGCTCTCCAGAGATATAGAGATGGTAATAAAGTTCTACCTAAACATCATTAAAGCCTTTGCCATTTTGCATCCAGGTGCAAATAATAATCTTATTTCTCTGGAATTAATATTTTTATGGCTGAATAATTACCTTTGTAGCTCAATCAATGGTTCAGAAATCTAACTCACAGCACAGTGTAAAGGAAAACTATTTGTCTCACAAAAAACCAAACCCAGATCAACACATAAAATATGATATAACACACTGCCAACTCTAGAAATATACTCAATTATAATATGTATTTTCTCCCTTTCATCTCATTATGCAATCTTTCAGGAATACTTTAAAAAAATAGTCCTGAGTCATCTCAGTATGAAATCTGCCTGTAAGGCAACCAGAATACACAAATGTAATAGATTCATCTCCTAGTTCATATGACACAAGAAAAAATTTATGTAGTAAATTAAATATGCAAGACTGGAGTGAAGCAAAGAAAAGGATATTGAAGTGCTCTGAGTTACTTTCAGATCCATTTTCTATTTAATATCAGATCTAAAAAAAAAATACAGAGAGCAGTTTGGTGTCACCAATCCAGGTTGCTCTCATAGCCATCCTCTCAAAGCAAAAAAGTCCAGAGAAACTATAGAACTATAGATAGCTAATGTTGAGCCAGCAATGCAATCCCTCTGCAGCCAAAACAGGTCCCAAAAGTGTGGCAGCTGTGAGGGACACAGCATGCAGTCCAGAAACATTCCCTTAAATGGCTGGATAACTGTCAACTATCAACAGGGATTCAAAATTCAGGACACTAACAAAAATTATAAAGAATAAAAGGCTTCTGCTCTTCTTCCACATTCAGGCAGATAAGTCAAGTTTCCATCCCTCCACGGAAACCTCTCCAGCTTTAACCACTCAGATGAGGTTTCTGGAGACCCAACACAAGTCATTCCCTCTGATCACCCCATCCCTGTGTGCAGTTGTATCCACAGAGGAGTCACAACACTCAAAAAGTTTGTACAGCAGAACAAGAGATCTGTGTGGTCTCTTCCATTTCTTTTCCCTGTACTATGCTCAGTTCCCTTGTGAAAGACTGGTTGGGGTGGGGTTTTTTGTTCATTTGTTTTCTGTCTGACTTTCAACTCAGCTTTATGTCTGAAAACACCTCTATGGACATCTCTGTTTATCTGATTAGTGACTGTATTGAGGACTCTTCAAATTAACTTTTGCCTTTGGTCACACACACATGCAGAACTCCAAAAATCTCTGCCAGCTCCCAGTGCTACTCTCTTAGAATCAGAGAACCACAAAATCACAGAATGGCCTAGGTTGGAACATTAAAGATCATCTAGTTGCAACCTTCCTGCAAAGGATCTGCCAAAAAAAAATCTGTCCAGAGAAACTACAGATACCTCATCCATGGAAGTGTTTGAGGGCAGGTTGGATGGGGCTTTGAGCAACCTGGCATAGTGTAAGGTATCCCTGCTCATGGCACAGGGTTTGTCATGAGATCTTCAAGTTCCTTTTCCAACACAAACCATTCTGTGATTCAACGATTCTACGAAACAAACACTGAGGGCCCAGCTGTATCCATCTTTTGTAACCAGAATATATTTGTGCTGCATCACAGCCAGGGAAGCAGCTCACAACTTCTGCTTTAAATTAACCAGCGTGGCTACATATGGTGGGGGAATGCAACTGCAGGAGCCTGTGGTGCAGCTCCATGATCCAGCACCACTTTGAACTGGTTTAGCAGCCAGGGTGATGTCCTCAGCCCCCAGCAGAGCTCAGGTCTATCCCTAGGAGCTGGAAGCACACCTTGGCTGCAGCACCCACACCTTCCTTCACACACAATATTTGCAGGAAACTTTACTGGAAATTGCCCATTAATGCTGCTTACCTGGATCACAGCTTCTAATCTGCCTCAGGAATTTGAACTTCCAAATATAGAAAGCTGAGGAGCCACCTCAACAACATGGAACACTTACGACACCTTTGTTTCTCATGGAAAAATGCCATTACGTTGGAATTTCCTCACAGAATCACAGAATGACTTATATTGAAAGGAACATTAAAGATTGTCTACTTCCAACCCATGACAGAAAAATCTCTTCACCCACCAGTTCTCTGAAGTGAATTTCATGGCAAATCCATTGCCAGATGTTATCTGTTGCCAGCTACTACTCTGGCTTTGCTTTCAATGTTTTTCCCACTTTCATCCGCTGATGCAGTATCTTTACATTTGGCCACACGCCTGTTTTAATTTTAACTGTAACTCTGACTCTGTTTTATTACTTTTCTGCACTTGGCCTTCATCTTCAAAATATGTCCCTCCCCAGTTCAGCTATAATTTCCTGTAGCATTTCCTGTTTTATTGACCATAATTCCTAAGGTTTGGCATAACCAATTTGAATTTCACACCCAAAGAGGAAGTTTCCATTGGAAAGTGTCTCTCAGGAAAAAATTAACACATCCCTCATAGGGTTAAACTTGGAAAAAATGCAATTTTCTAAATGGAAAGTTGATGCTGTTCCAAGAAACCGCTCAGGATCAATGTGCAGTCCTCGGCATTAAATTTCCAATGAAAGGTTAATAGTAACCTAAAAAATGCTACCAAAAATAGGCATCTGCATTTGCTTTACCCTGTGCTGAATTTTGCTTTATTGTTCTTGGAGAATTAGTGAAATCACATCAGCAGTACCATGCAAAGCTGTAATAAGAAACTCTCTGACCTACAGAGAGTGTCCTTTTTGAAGGACATCCTGCACAAAAAAGAAGCCCTTGTGCACGCACATGACATCAAAGAGATGGTGCACTGGTCACAGCTCTGCTGGGGGAGGGAAACACAACAGAATTTTTCCAGCATCCTACGCTCAAAACCCATCAATATGGGATCAATGGTGTGGACCCAGCACCCTCACATGCATCCTGTGCAAACCTCCAGCAGAGATCTGCTGGCTCCCTGGGGCACCCACACCTCCTGCCCTGCAGCTGATGACTTGGGAAGGCTGACCTGAAAAAGAGACTGGACAGACCTAGTGAATAAAGTAGATATTTATTGAAAGACCTCCAGGATCCACCATGGGCAGGACAGGGCCTGGCCAGGGCAACACCCAAGGTGGACTAAGAATGGTCACAAAATGCCCCATCTGTCATGAGGTCTTACAGTTTTATAAGTTTTGGTTCATTTGCATATTGGGGTTTAACTGTCCAGTTACAGCTTCAAGTTGTGAGGTCCCATCCTTCTTGTTCCTCCCTTCAGTCCACCACTGTTTGTACTTTTGGGCCTGAAAGCTTTTGGTCTTCTGTAGGAAAAGGATTTGTTTTGTCTGCCTACTCTGTGAAGAGAGGTTACTGGCACTTAATATGAGGCTCAGAACTGCACCCCTGGGCAGCACAGAATCTGAAAAACAAGAAAGCTCAAACTTAAGGCATCACAACCCCCAGCCACCAGGAGCTGGCTAAGCAACACTTCAGCAAGGCGTGTCCTGCCCTGCGTCGCCTGCAGCTTCCCTGCCCCCATCTCATACAATTCTTGTCCCCACTTTAAGTGGTACCAAGTGGCCCTCCTTGCCCAGCTCCCAGTGCATGCAATGTTAGATGTTTCCAGACCTCTACATCTGAGCTAGACATCTCACCGTCCTCCACAACAGTTGACTGACACAGGCATTTCCAGGGCACAGATACTCTGTCTTAAAGTAAATGCCTATTTCAGGGCATTTCTGAAACTCTACAAGTATTGTTTTCTTCTCCTCTGACTGGAGACCTTTCTTCCAGACAACCCCCATGGCAATGAGCTTTCTCCACGACAAAGAGCAGCACCCTCTTCAGTGCCTTTCCTATTTTTCTGCACCAGTTTCTCCATTCCTGCCTTCACTTAGATGGGAGATGCCTTGCACTCCTTCCATTTAATTAGAACCAAAGAGCAGAGAGGAGACAAGTCCTTACAACCCGTTCCCAATGCACTGAACCCTCAGTCTGGGCAGAAAACACTGGATGAAGCCCAGGAGCAAAGAGCATTTACCATATCTGTTATGAAACACAGTAGCAAAAGGCTCCTGCAATTTAACAGCTACTCCTGTTGTTTTCCAAGCACAGACATCACTGAGCCAAACAAAAACTTAAAAAAAAAAAAAACCAAAAAAATCTTCAATGCTACCTGGCCAACATTACTTACCAACAACTCTCAACAGGTCTGACACTCCTTCCCTGAATGTGGACTTCTTGTTCCACTGATACTTGGCTTAACCTGATTAGCTGCACACAATGCTATTAAAAGATACTGCTTGCCAAAAGGGGCATCCATAATCTTTACAGACCTCTGTGCTGTCTATATTTATATGCACAATAGGGATTAGCTGTGTATTTATTAAAAAACCCTCAACCTTCCTCACAAATAAAAGCCTCTTTTAAGGAAAGAATGACTACAGACAGAGGTAAGAAGGGAACCCAAGCTCACTGAGCACTACTGTGATTTTCCCCTGACTAATCTCAATGAAAGTGAGTCAACATTTTCACTTCCCTGCTACACCAAGAAATGTCACCCCAAAAGACAACATATGCAGAGACATGACATTCTCCCTGCGTGGCTGTTTCCCATGTCTGGCATCCATAGCATTAGCACACTCAGGGACTATGCTTTCAACACTTTGAGACTGCTCCAGAACTTTCAAGGGCTGCTTATCAGCCTCTTCTAATTCAGGCTTTGAAAAGGAGAAGCAAGTTCCCATTTCTTGTTAGTTTTGAGCTTCTAGTCCTTCCTCCTCTTCTACCACGCTCATTATTTGTAATTCTATCCCAAATATCCCTGCTGCCCCTTGGTGCTCCTATCACCCCAGACCATGAGGAAGCAGCAGACCCTTGTGTCAGCAGGGCTGTCACATCGCTCCTTCAGACCTAATGCCCAGCTCCACACTTGTCTCCAACATGAACACATTCCTCTTTAATCTCCTTTGAAATTACTTATATCAGTGATTTTCAGCTGAAAATTTGAGCCAGGCTTCTAATTATTCCTAAATCCCCAAATTCCTAAAGACATTTATGTGTATTCTGCCACATTTCTCTTTTCTGGACCCCCTAATTCATTTGAGGCTGTTTTGGCAGTAAGAATCCCAGCCCTAATTGCATTACTTTGAACTTCACAAGGCAGCTGCATATATTCAGACATTCTCAAAATCAGGCTATTTGCATCTTGAATCTAATTCAAGCACCAGGTTTCAACCACCAGAAGCTGAGGTTGGAACACTGCCAAAGCCATCTGCAAATTAAAGATGAACTAAAGAGGTTTACTGAATGAAAGCCAGAATTCAGCAAAAATATATCATCAATATTTGCAAGGAATCAGAGTAAATGACATTTTACTAAGTTTTTATATAACCTATTTAAATGTAAATCAGAATTCCAACCCAAATGTGTTAAAAAAAATGTCCAGTCCTAGGCCAGTGAGCAGAATGACCTACAGTGGACAGATGTCTGCAGAATGATGGGTGAAGTTCAGAGAGCCATAAGCAGCTCCGTCAGCAGGAGGAAGACAGAGACAACCTTTAGCAATGTTTAGAAACAACAATTGATAAAAAAGTGTTTGGATGAATAATGTGTCCCACTGGGAATGAAAAAGGCATTGAGCTCTCACACTAACCAGGTCAAAGGACTTCCTCTGCTCTTGGTGAACCTGCTGCAGCACGGGATGATGATCACCAGAGAGATAACCAGGAGGTGGTTCCAGCATATCCCAGATGTTCAGAGTAGGACACATGAACTGCATCTCTTTCTCCCTGCACAGCTGCAGAGTTTGTACAGACTCCTTTGCACACAAGTATCTGAGGTTGGGTGGGACAAGTCCTTGCTGTTCCTTCCTGCTGCCCCCAGCTGTCACCTGCTGGGCTGCCATGGACATTTTGAATGTGTTGGTACAGCCTCTGAACAGCTTCCAGTCCACCTCTCAACTAAGCCTCTCAGAGACACTTGTCACAGAAATCATGTGCTATTACTATAGCAGGGTTTTAAATTAAGAGACTGCAGGGTTAGAAGGGCATTTCGGAAGCCATTTAGTCCACGTTCTTGCCCCCCACACCTAAACCATTCCTGACAGAAGTTTGCCTAACCTTTTAGAAACCTCCCAGTGGCGGATATTGCACAGCTCTGCAGGGTGAAGCTCACAGTTATTGGCTCAATAAAATGATGCTAATGTACTCAGACCATTCATCAGGCAGCTAATGAAGCAGATATCATCAGCAAGGGAGCAGAGCAGAAGAGAAATACATGGGGGTGAAGAGTTTATTTGTTGAAAAGCACAGCCCAAAAGACACCATTTCAGCATATAAAGAGATTCACTGAGCATGGCTGGCCCCAAAGGCTGGCTGCATCCCTTCAAGAAATTGCATTTACTATGCTGTACATTTATATATATTTATTACATGATTTGTTGAAGATAGTTTCTTAAGGACAGTGCATTCCCATGCAACACAGCATCAACTGCAAGAAACTACAGGGCTGTGTTCTGAACAGTTCTCCTCTTGGCTGTCAGGCACCCTCACTCTGGCGGGAATCAGTGGAGATTCCTCCAGCCTCACAGGGCACCAGCCAGGTCAGAGACTGTCATCTTCCAGCAGAGATGGTGTTTTGTCACTCTGACACTTCTTCAGCCTTTGCCAAATCTCTTTTAGCAGCAGTCTAGTAATGGCTAGGAGAGTTTTTATTATCATCACCTTATTTTTCTTTTCAGGGACCATTTTCAGTCTGAAAAGGTCAGGTCAGCCAGCAGCCCTTTGACTATGAGAAATTTATTTTTCTTCTAAATAAAACTTCACAAAAAAGCTATGTGCAGCCAAAGCCCAGTCATCTTTCAAAGTGTCTGGGATTATTTATTTTTGCAACCTGCAGAAACAAGTAGCCTCTACTAAAACACTATCTCTTTCATGCAGGGCCTTATCTGTTGTCCAGTTAAGTCAATACAAGTTATCCATTCACTTCAAAGGACAACAGGATGAGCCACAGTTAACCAGCTCATGTACTCATCATCCTGATGTTGTTTGAATAACAGGTAATGGTCATTGTCATCCCTGCAAGTGAAGCTCTAGAGAAGGCAAAAACCTTTCTCACTTTTAAAATAATCCCATTGAATTTCATGGAAGGAGATACCAAAGAGAAAATTCTACAGGAAGGCACAAAATGGCCCTCAAAAAGATTATTTTCAGCCAAACTGTATTTGCAGAGCCATCTCCAGTGATGGCTTAATAAGCTAATAAGAAGTATTGAGCACTTTGCCTGCCTCACACTACATTTTTCTTTTCCCTTGTGTCAGCACTACATCTAAAAAGAACCTGATCCATCATAAAGTCATTTTTTCCCCTAGTTTTCAGCAGAACAGCTCCCTGCACACTGTGTCAGCACTGCTGTGGACACAGGAAGGAGTGGCAATGGCAGGCCAAGGCAGAAAGATGGAACGGAGGAAAAAAAGCATTTTCAGTCAGGAGCAGGATTGACCTATTGGTCACACAGACTTAGACTGGATTAAATTGATAGTAAAAGTACTCCTTGATTCTAATGTCTCCTTTCCCAGCTTCCACAGCTGTATTATTCAAGGGTTTGGGTCTCTCAGGCACCACAGAACATTTTAATGAATATGAAAATTAACACAGTCTCTAGGGATACACATCTCTAAAGCCACTCAATAGAATTTCCAAATGCATATTCTGGTTCTTAGCAACAAAGCCTTACAAATCTTCATCAAAGAGAGACTTTTTAATGCCAGTCAGACCCTAGAAAATTGAGAGTTAAGAGAATAAGCTTTGTGCTTTAACTGCATCTTTGGTGAAATGCTGATTCCTGTTTCAAAACCACCTATCTCTGCTTTACAAAAAAGCAACTTGCAGGAAAGCCGTCAGGAAAAACTTCAGACATGATGATACACATTTGCATTGTATCTTAACACCTAAAACATCCTTTTCCTAAAGGAGAAAGGAGGAGTTAAACCTCCCATCCTGCTCCATCGTCCCCCCATAGCTTGACTTGGGTGATTTGGAGATGGGGGAGTGAGGGTTGTAACTCACCTCAGATAAGGCATGAGATGGATGTAGCAAATGGCACCTTGTAAAAATGGCAGGAGACATCAAATCCTTTGGCAAACAGGGTTGGGTCTCTTTTACAATGCACAGGCAGGTTACCGTGGGCCAGAGGCACAAGTCCTACTTCTTTATCAACTGCTGGCTTGCTTGTGGAGTCTCAAGAGAAATCTTCACTCACCTGCCTTACAAGTATAATCTCATTTGGCATACCTGGAGACGATACATTTCTCTGCAAATTATTCTGGGAACCAGACCACTTTTTATTGTCTTACCTAATGCCAAACACGGAGACAGGTCAGGAGTGGAATCCAGAAGCTGCGTCCTCAAACAAATAATACTGCCTTATCCACAGGCAAAGGACGAAACAGATTTGAATTTACTAACGCAATTCCACAGTATTTTGCCCACTGTCTGCATGGCTTCAGGGAAATGGAAAGCTTGGAGCACTTATTTTCTTTACATTTAAGACTCAGTAATAGGCCAGTTACAAGTGCAACAAAGAGGACACTTCTTCCAGGAGAGAGCTTGTGAAAACAGCTGGTTAACAACCTGTTCTCTATGTCTGGCAGGTCATTCCACATATATGAACGACCAAAAGCACCTACCAGAAAGAGGGGAAAAGACATGAAATAGTACGGCACAGGAAACAGCACTTGCTTGGGTTCCACTGCTCAGGACTATGAAAAACAGGGCTGGTTAATATCTTTGGACAATGTTTGGTTTAGAATAGGATGCCAGTCAAATAAGAGCAGTTCAAGCATCAGAAAAAACATTTCAACTCAGCTCTCAGGTGGGACCTGCTGCCAGGACTGAATTGAGGAGTTTCACCTCTCAGAAAACTTTTTATAATACCAGTCCCTGTATCTTCTAAAATACCACCAAACTTTTTAGCTGAAGTTAAAAAGTTAACTGTCTCAAGGGCAACACAACTTTTTCAGGTCACAAATAAATTTAAATGATGGTATAAAACTGTCTGGCCTGTTTCCAACAGAGGGGATAGAAGAGAAATGAGAGAGACATGTCCAATATCCAGCGATTCCACTGGGAGGAAAATCTGCTAGACGTGATCAATTAATTCACTGTAATGAAGAGCACGGTAACCTGCTATCAATCATTTTTGTCCTGTGCTTTATATCACATGGATTTCTAATATATGCACATGCCAGGGGACCTGGAGGAATATTACTCAGCGTGTCTTTCAACTGGCTTTTTTAACTACAAATCATGGGATTACTTGTTAACAAGTCGGGGATGTGTTAACGATTTGATGACATTTCATTTATGACTCTTGTCTAGGTAAAGCCTCCGAGGTGTACTAAATACAAACAAATAAAAAAAAAGTCACCTTTAACAAGTGTGTGGGCACGTACACACCTGCTTGTGCATTTTTTTATGCACACACAGCAACTCACACAAGGATAATTCTATCATCATTTAATCCACAGGCTCCATCTCCCCTTGGCTGATAAAATTTGGTACAGCTCTGCTGCCTGCAGAGCCACGCTGATTTACACCCACAGAGACTCTGGCTTCTTGTTTATCTTTTAACAGAATGACAAAAGGTTGTTAAAGTAACACACAGGTCTTGGGTGAAGCCCAGGGTATCTGACCATTGCTCCATGAGACCCCCTGATAGGGGATCTCTGCTTTTGTCTCTGCTCTTGTCTCTGCTCTCCAACCCTTCCAGCAATGACAGCTAATTAGGTGCTGCAGAATTAACTTTCATCTTCCACTTGTGTGCTGGTGGTGACTAATTGTATTCACAGAATGAATCAGTTCGCAATTCGAAGTACACCAATAAATCCCACCATGGACAAGCATGAGAAGATGCTACAAGGATGGGACTGACCTCACCAGAACATGGATGGCAAGGATGACAGAGCAGGGGCTTGATGCCTTTCCTCATGTTTGGATCAAAAACTGCTTTGAGAAAGAGCTCCTTTCATGACACAACATCTTGCTGCAGGTGGAGCACTGGGTACAAATGCTGCTCCCTCCCAGAGTCCCACCACGGCTCCTCAGGGTCTGTGGCATGGGCACGTCAAGGCAATGCCCACAGTGCTCTAAAGGAAGATTGTAGCTAAGTTCTGCCTTCTCTGCTTGCTAATGCCCACTGAAACCTTGTGCCTAAATCCATCGCTGGATTTCCTCACGGGATTCAAAAAACCTATTTCTTTTATCCCCTCCCTCCCTGGATGCTTTTGTGTTACATATCACTGAAGTGCTAATGCTCTGGGAGGAATATTAACATCAAATATAAATATAGGCACTACAACTAAAGCCATCTGTTCCTTTCTGTTGATTACAAATCTGTTCTCCTCATCCAGAGCTACTCCAGCTTCATGATCTCTCCTGCAGCCTCTGTCTCTTTGGCGCCCCAACAAACATGCAAATACACAAGCTCCACTCCAATTAACTTCTACACAGGTTCAGACCAGCCACAAGGGATTGTCAGGAACAAGGAAACAAGCATCCAGAGCTGGATAGAAAATATCCCCATGGATGCTGAGAGGGGAACACATCATAGGGGCAATGCAACTGCCCATTCATAGCACCATGAGTGTTTCAGTGTTTCACTTCAGCTGCTGGAGACAAACCTGTGGTTCTGTGTAGGATCATTCATGGACAGCAGGGAGAGGGAACTCTGCAGACTTGAGACATTCTATAGAGAACACGTGGTTTTATTTTAAGGGTCATGGGTAAAAAGGGTCTAACCTTCAGCCACCAGCCTCGGCTGAAGGGAAGCCCCAGAGAGAGAGAGAGAGAGCAAGAGGATAAAAGGTAAAAGAAGGGGTGCAAAGAGAGCCAGAGAGAGCAAAAGACTTTGTTACAATACATTATATCTCCTTTTGTCTTGAATATTCTAATTTACAGTAATCAACCAATACAAAACACAACCCCTATAGAACCTACATACAGCCTATAAAAACTACTACATTACCATACTGTGTTATATTTTAAACTCTAAAAACTACTCTTTAGACTATTATTTTTTACTACATTAACTTTTAGATCCCTTAGCCAGCAGAAGAGTAGTTTAATCAAAAGAGATTCTCCTTCAGCTGGCTAAACTATTGTTTTCAAGTTATATAGTAACTAAAGCTCAGTATCCTACAACTCAAAGCAAGCTTTCACTTCTATTTCGATTATGAGTTTCATATTTTCAAAATCTTTTGCTGAGCAATCATATTTATAAAATTTCCCTAATTCATCTTTCCCAACAGCCTCGGTAAGATAGAAATCACACTTCAGGAAAAGCACATGTTGCTCTGAATCAGAGCAATTGCCAGCAGACAACCTTAACCTGACCCGAGACAAGAGCAGGTCTTTGCAGAGCAGTTGGGATACAGATGCCCCAGAAATACAGGAGCAACAATATATAACCTGGGACAAAGCATAAAGGCATTCAGACCCACAGAACAAACCAGGAACAACCAAAAGCTCTTCCCTTTCCTTTAAGGACTGTGAGCTAAAGCTCCAGCTAAAACAGCTGCAGTAATATTTCCCCACAAGCCCCATATAATCGCTTTCTCCCCTTTCATTATTTCTTTTTCCTATTTCTATGCAAAACCCCCATGGGAAGAGGTCACAGAAGATTTGGATGGAAATACCCTTCAGCAAGCGGAGCAGGAAACACAATTTACAACCCTTTTCCTGGGGCAATGACAACCCTCTTCCCTCTCTCGTGACATCAGAGATTCCAATGAGCATTTTCCTTGTGTCCTTGCCAAGCCAGCTCAGCCTGATCCTTCCAGCAAGGAGCAGATGCCAGACTCCCCTGTTGTCCCAGTTCCCTTGGCCAGCCCTCAGGATGGCTGCGTGGGGTGGTCAAGCTGTTTGGACCTGCTCCAGGCAGTAACAATAGCTCAGGAAAGCTGTTTGCTCCCTCAGTTCCTTTTCAGGTAGCATGGAGAAATGGAGCCAAAACCCAGCAAACAGAAGTTCAATCAATTGAGGCTCGAAATAGAAACAAGACCGTGCTGACCGCCACGACAGAGCACAGAAAGGGCTGCCCGGGCTTGAGTGCACACAGAGCTAAAGGAGGTGTCATGTTTGTTCCTGGGGCTGCAGGATTTGCATATGACTCCGAGTTTATCAGCAGTTTCATTGTGTAAGAAAGTAAATGATCAGAGATTTACAGAACAGAGGGCTCAGGCTGGCTGCACTGCTCCAGGACAGATCCACAGTCAAGCTCCACATCCCTGCCTTGCAGCTGGGGAGGAAGTTGCACGCCCTAACATCAAAATCTACAAGAATCAACCAAAAGCACCAAAGGCAAAATTCAAAGCAAGTGTGAAATTGTAAAAATAGAACAAACTTATGCCTCTCCCTAAAGCTGGAGCATCACCTAAGGCCAGTGTATGAGGGAAGATTACTCCCTACTCCAGTCAGTCTCCATTAAGCAGAAGTTTTCTCAGCATGCTGCAAGCTCAGCACACGAGCTCTGAACCAGCTGATATTCACTAAGCTTGCTGCAAATTCATGTCCAAAGCAGGATCTGTCTGCAGGGGTTCATATTCCTACCCTAACTGGAAAATGTGAAATTCTGAGGTAGTGGTGACACCCAGTGAAATGGGTGAGAACAACCCTGGTATCCATATTTGCTCTGTAGTGCTCTTGTCAGCTCTAGATCTAAGATCTGAAATCAGAGTCTCTAAAAAAATCCTCTAATTCAGTGTTTAGCTTACATCTGCTTCCTTATAACACAGAACATTGAAGCACAGCTTGGGTGCCCTGGTGACTTTATCCTCAGAGCATCTTTCTAACACAGAATCACAAAATTGTTTGGAATAGAAATTACCTTAAAACATCTAGTTCCAACCTCCCTGGCATGGGGCAGGGATGCCACACACTAGACCAGGCTGCTCAAAGCCCCATCCCACCTGGCCTTGAACACTTTCACTGAGGAGAAGTGTTCTTATCCCAGATGTAATTCTGCCCAGGAGCTACGAGCCAGGACATTTAGGTCCTTATTTGTAAAAGGTACAAAAGAGCTTTGCTCCTATCCAGGCTCCTGTTACAACAGCAGCTGGGCTCTTCACCAGCTTGGAATCATGCCCCAAGTGCTGTGGCAAGCTGCACACAAGAAAAATTAAATGCAGGTCTCCTGAGGGTCAAAAGACTGGATCAAACTCTTCGTTAAGAGCTTTCTAAATCTGTAGTGTTGATCCTGCCTAAGGGACTGCTGGAAGGGAGTTGCTTTCACCGTGGGAGGAAATCTTGCTGCAGCCCTTGCCACGGCAATTCCAAACAGCAGTTCTGCAGAGCTTCAAAAAGCAACAAAATAGGAACATTTAGCCTTACTTTTCTCATTCTGCAAAGCTTTCTTGATAATTCATCTGTGTACTTGCCAAGGAAAGCTCATCACATGAAGTCAGGGGCACAGGGCTCTCCAGCCAATTAGGCAGGTAGTGCTGCTCAACGTGCCTTTACTGAGCAAACAGGCTTCCTTCTGCAGGCACACCAGTGTGGGCTGCTGTGCCAGGCCACCACCATCATCCATCTCGTGTCAGCCAGCCCCATGCTGCCAGCACAAAGTCAATGCAGTCAAGGTGCAAAAATAATAATAATTTAAAAAAATAATAATAATATACTGAAAGGCAGTGTGCATATAAAACAGCTAATTTCCAAATAGTGTGAACTCTGCATTCCTCAGGCTGGCACTGGCACAGGTTCCCACAGCCTCCTGCCACCACTGACCACAGTGTACTTTGTAAGCTCTGAAGTTTTAAGCAAGGCTCAACATTGAAGGAAGAACAGTGGAAATTAGGAGATGTTACATGGGCATGACATGCTTATATCTTGAAGTGACAACCAAACATATTTTTAATTGGCTTTGAAAATCAGAATTAAGCAGAGCTATAGCATGATTACATTTCCATTTTTGTCTACGATTTTCTCTACAAACTGTACCTATTTCAACAGCATCAAATCTGCCCTGAGTTGGGAGTCTGGAAGTTTGCTGTCCTCATTTAAGAGTCTAAATGTCTCTTTTGACTGCCCAAGGAGGGAGGTGGGGTCTCCAGAGAATGGTACATGTCATCTCAGAAGAGTCCCTGTCACCCGAGAGTCTTTAAGCTGAAACCACTCAGGATGTCAGAGTCATTGGTTCTGAGGGCTGGAAGGAAGGAGGAGAGGAGGGAGGAGTGTTTGAGTGGTGGAGTTTGCTCAGTTGAAGAGCAAAGGATATTTGGATATTTCATTCTGAAATACCCATGCAACAGGACATGGTTGGTTTTCCAGCTAAAAGTGTGCTTGTCAAAATGCATTAGAAAACATTCCCTTTAATGTGGAAGACTGCAAATCCCACCCAGAATAATGTTTGTTTCTAAGGAAAGAAAAAAAAAGGAAATAAAAAGGCACAAAACCAACTTAATGGACATTTTCTCTCATTTGAAATACTGCAGACATCAATACAACCACAGCACTACTCACAGAACCCAGCCAAAGCTTTATCACATCAGATAGAGGCCCTCAACACTAATTAATTGTAACACTCAATACAGAGATAACCCCAATGAATGTGAATTAAGGGTCTCCTGCAGTACTCAGGGAGACTCCAGGGATGGAGCAGCCCTGACAAAGCCACTCCATGTCTTCCCAACAAACTATCTTCCACATGCCTATATCCCTGCAATGTCCTATCATATTTATTCACAACCTGTCACACACCAAACAACTGGCTGCCTAATGCCATAATTCAGTGTTTGTAATGAAACATTGTAATTATCTGCTCATCTCAACTACAACAAATCAATATACAACCCTGCACCACCAGGCACAGGGACAGAAATAATTATGAAACTTCCACCACTGGCTGAGTATTTCACACATATACAGACAGGCAGGGAAGCAAAGGCAGCAAATCTCAGTTACAGCCTTTCTACCCACCTGACACCTCCAGCAGCACTGGAAAACCCAACACAAGAGATGGCAAAGTCAGCGAGGCATTCTGGGGATTTCCTGAAGAAAATAACCTGAGGGGGTCTGCAGGAAACCCCCAGTGAAGGACCCCGGGGGATTTCCTGCAGAAGTATTACAATTACATCCATGGAATCCATAAAGAGAAGGAATTAACTGCTTAATCAAATCCCCAGTGAGCAACACCAGACTCCCTGACTCACGTGTCAGTCTCTTGTGAAGATCTGTGACCATATTAAGCTGGTTTGTTTCTGTTGGCTTTTACCTCCAGCCTCTACAAAAGCTTTCCAATTTAAAGGCTGAAACATATTTTAAAAAATACATAAACACAAGTGGTAAGCAAAAAGTTGGCAGGTTATCTCAACAGGAATGAGGCTGCTTCCCTTCCCAAAAAACTCATTCCCTATCCTGTGTTGTCTTTTTCTGTGAGAGATGCCCGAGTGAAGCAAACTGCTACAGCCAAGTTTCATATCCCAGGAAAACTGTTCTCTCTGATGGAAAACCCTGAGAAGCAGTGAGGCACAGCTGCTCTGTCAGGAGCCATTATGATGAAGGATTACCAGCACAGGCCATCTGCCCAAGCTTGGGGGTTTGCTTTGCTTTTTGATTTTTTTCTTTTTTACTATATGGTTCTGCAGTAAATCAGGACAGAATTAAACCCAGGAGTGGCTGATCCCTTTGGGGCTGAGTTGCCCCTGGAGCACCACGATCACCACTCCACCAATCCAAGGATATTAAAATAAAAAATACCCCTGAACAATGATTCAGCACAATATGAACTGATTGGCCAGCATTCCTTTGTTAAAAACACAGTGCCAAACTGGAAGGGGGACTAAATCAATAGCCACAATTCAGGCTACATTAATTCCAAATCCCTTTCACTGTGCAAATACATTACAGTGATTCACAGAGACAGCCTCAAAAAACAAGTGCCTCTGAGTTATTACACAGCAAAATGTGAGGTGCTCGGGAGTCATGTGGGCAGACAAATGATGGCATTAGTGATTTAATTACAGATAAAAACACATATGAGGAAGTGCAGGGCCGTCAGCAAGCAGCAGAAGCCAGGCCAGAGGAGAAGCTCTGAGATGCTTTCCCCATGCTGGCAGAGCAACACAGCTGCTGGCTGGGTGGGAAAGCTATGGTCAGGAAGCAGAACCACTGAGAGATGCAGGGGTCATATCCTTGTGGAGACCAAAGGGCCATAGGACAGCAATGGCAGGTGATGGGTGCCCTGTAGAGGGAAAGAGAAGGTGTAATCCCAGGATTATCTTTGTGTTTAAAGCCAGGAAGGACTTTAAGGTACCTGGTGAAGAGACACCGCATGACAGGGCAAATCACAGAGGTGCAACCAAAACCAACCCTCTTGTGGGTTTGGGAGGTGCCTCACCAAACTTTAGGAAGATGTCCTCATCCCACCCACAGAGAGGACAGAGAAAATATTGTTCATTGCCTGAGTCCAGTGATAAATGCACACTGGAGGATAATGGTGCTCATCCTGATGCCTTTTCCTTTCTGCCATTCACTACAGCTGTGCAACCATGAAATGCAGCACACTGCAGACACACAGACAACTCCCATCCTCATCATCTGCTGCCCAGAAGCAATTTATAAGCACCAGTGGTTGGTCCTGCCTGCACGCCCCCAGCTGCCAGGAGCTGTACACCAGCTCTCACTGCAAGTGATCCCAAACAGGGAAACACTGAAAAGCCAGGACCTAAATTTTGTAGACAGAAGTGAGTGTAACAGGACCATTAAATGTCATTCTCACATCCTGCACCGAGAATAATTCTCAGTATTTTGGAATAGTAATGATGTGCCTACCACCAGCTGTTTGCACGGGGACATTGCACTTACACAAGAGTAGCTTTTAAAGAAGGAAAAATGCTGCAGATGATGCTACCAGGCGCATAATCAAGTTCTAATTACCTTTTTCTTCTACAACCACATGCTACCCAAATGATAAGTTGCATCATGTTAGATGATGGTGGACAGAAGTGGGAAAACAGCTTTTCAAGGTCTTTTTTTTGCCCATTGGAAACTCTGCCAAACAAGGTCCCACCTCAGGGTTAGTGGTGAAAACCTGCAGCCTGCAAGGCACAGCTGACCACACCCATGATTTAGGATATTTCCCCTCATAGATATTTCACCCACCGGGGTCCTGGGCAGTAACAGAGCTCCCACAGTGCTAAACCATCTGAAGACACCCCATGTAGAGCAGAACATGAGCCAGCAGCTAAACACCTAAATCTCTGCTGCTAATTAGCAACAAACAGAGAATAACTTGCTTAGGAAAGCCAAGCTTAACTGATCTTCCCTGCCTGGGGAAGGTGACCTGAGAGGCTGCATGCAGAGCTGAAAGGGAAGATGTGCACACAGGGCTGTATTTGGGGTCACAGAGGACTGTAGGACTGTAAAGGCTCTCCAGGACAACTGGAGTGTTTGCAGTGCAATTACTTGTGTCCGGAGCTCACAGATTCAGTACAACCCCAGCTGGGTGGCTTGGAGAGGAAAATTTCTAATATAATTTATTAGTCATAAAAGCACAAAGGCTTTCTAGGACTCGCATGCAAGTAAAGTTTATCTTTTTACCTAAGAAGATCTCATACATAATTCTTTTTATAAAAAATTGTCTCATTATTCAATATTGCAGTTCCCATAACTGTTTCACTTTCATCCTGAATCCTAAAGGAAAAAAAAGCTCTTTTATAATCACATTCAGTCATAGGTTCCTCCTAAAGTCCTGATGAACCAGTGAGTTCATGGAAATGAATGTGAGCCCAAACAGCTAGAAAATCATTTTTCATTAGCAGAATTTAGGAGAAGAAGAAAGGGAGGCACAGATTTATTGGCATCTCAAATCCTACTAAAAATCATGGAACACACAATAGCTCTTAACCCTTGGAGCTCAGGTTGGGTGCTGCTGCAGGAAGCTTGAGCAGGGGAATCTGTGCTCACTGTCTTAGAGAAAAAAACAAATTTCCAGCAACTGAACAATTTACTTGTCCAAAGTTAAGGCAGAGATTAGTCTAAATTAAGATTATGATACATGAGGAAAATTTTAAAGAGTGCACCTTTGGTGTCTTTTCCTTAGGTGAACAATGTGCTTTCCTTAACAAAGGCAATGAGTTTCTGAAGAAAACTCTCCTGGATTTACACCAAGCTTTCATGAATACCCATACATGTGAGTGAGAAAAGGCTTGTCTTAGAAAGGATTAACTCCTCAGGCCAAGCAAGCTTTAACACATGACTAAGGATTCTCTGAAGATTTAGGTAGCNCAAAATTAAAAAAAAAAAAAAGAAAACAAAAAAAAAAAGCCACAGAAAAACAAACAAACAAAACCCAAACACAAACTGGCTTTTGCAGGCCAATAAGCACCACAACTGAATTAGATCTGCCTAATGCTTGGTTAAGATCTGTAGCCTCAGGCAATCATTCTCTATTAAACAGATTATATTCAGCACAAACACAGGACATTTGTAAGCTTAAAGCTAAGAGGCTACACATGAAAAGACAGAAAATAAATTGTTCTGGGAATAGGAGCAGTAGGAAATCTAGAGGTAAAAACCCCTGTTTTTAAACTGAGGAAAGGAGATGCTTAGTGTTTACCAGAGAAATGGTCACCTCCAAAGAACATCTTCTTACCCCATAAATACATCCTGGATATACAGATCCCCTCCTGTCCTCTTACTGGAGCAGGGAATACAATGATGGCAGGTCTCTGGAAGATGCTTTCCCAGGATCCCCCAAAGCTCCTGCTGCTGCCAAAATGCTCCAGACCACAGCAGGGCAAATTCCTCATCCAGGAGGACCTCATCTGGCCTTACACCATGGCAGAGGCTCTGGCTCAGTAAGATCAGTACTTATGGACAGGAACTGGCTGGGAGTTTCTGGTTGAAAAATTGCTCTTTGGAAAAATATCAGTTTCCTGAGAAATTTTGTGGGAAGTGACCACATTATTGTAAACTTTTCAAACTGAACCATTTTAGAAAATCTTTATGGCCCACATATTCTCACTAGTCATTTTATATATAGAAGATCCATTTTTTCACTCAAATGGTACAGAATACTTTAACCTCCAAGTAGACAAACTCCTAACATCTAGCCTTGTCTTTTTCAAATTTTTTTTTTATCTTTTGTTTTTAAAATGAAGCTTGACTTCCATATTGAACTGGAGTGTGCTTTTTCTGAGTTTTGCTGAGCAGAGAAACAGCTGGTTCCAGAGAAATTCAGCTTTTAACTGACTCAGAAAAGGGCCACCATCCAAATCCACCAAATCAGTAACTATCTTTCAACTAGCTTCAAGCAAGAAAACAAAAAAAGTCTTACTCAGGACCAAACCATGCAATACACCAAACTGTCTTCACTTCCACAGAGTAATAAAGCTGCAGCCTTTAAAGAATGAAGCTCTGAAAGGACACCTGGGATTTGATCCACAAAATCCTCCTGCCGTTGGGGATTTGGTACTCCCATCCATTGGTAAGAAAAGAAATGTAATATGATCTGTCAGTAGAAAAACTTTGTGATAAAAATGTGTTGTTTCTGAAGTGGCTGGAAGAGTCCCCTGCTTTGCTGGAGAAGCAGCTCATGCTTTGGGTTTTTTTCTGTCTGACTACATTTGCCGTATTTCTGGAGTCCCAAGTAAGCCAAACTGAGCAGAGAGCAAAGACGACAGCAGGACCCTCACTCTGTGAACCAATAAATCCAGTATGGATAAAGAAAATAAATGAGAGAAAGAAACATCTCTTTTAAAAGGCAAATTCTCCACACAGAAAAAAACTACTTTAAAAGGGACCACTGAGACATACCTGTCCCCACCTCATCCCAGAAGAAATCCCTCTGGGGCTGGAATGAGCTCCAAGGGAAATCACACAACTGAAGCAAGAGGAGGAGAGAAAGCTCCATTGCCATCCATCATTTCTGAAATGTCCTGGTGGAAAGGTTTAATAACAACGTGGCCTTCACTGAACTCACCATATTTTTATGTTATCCAAATTATAAAAATCTTCAGGTCTATCACCTAACCTCATTCCTTTATCCATCTGTGTATTTATACACAGCACGACTAGACATCAAGGACAGACTGAGGATGAGGTTTAACACAGACTGGAGCTGCGTATACATCCTCATATCTTTAATGTATTTTAGACTTACAGCATCCTATGACACTGTTGCCAAGCCAACTACAAAAGGAGCAGCTCGGCTGTGTTTTCATTGTGAAGAAGCTAAAATACAGAAGCAAGAGCACAGGCTCTAAGTGAGAAATGGATGGGAGAGAAGGACACAGAGCAGTTAAAGAAACCCCTGAATTCAGAGGAAAAAGTTCCCCTGCCCTCAGCACACTTTGAATCCATCCTCCTTCAGGAGAAGCTGAGGGAGATTTGCATTTCAGACTTTTTTAAAATAAAAACCCAACAATATTTGCTTCAGAACTAAAAATTGTACTGGAGTTCAGCTGAGGAGAGAAGCTTTCTCATCTCTTATCGACTTCAAGGACAATTTCAATGCTTTTCAGGATTGCCACACTGCAATTTGCAAATATCTATGTATTTCCAGACTCCTACGCCAACTTGGCTTCACTGGAGGTTTCTTATCAGTTTCCTGTTAGTAGTAAGAGCTTCCTTCCTTGAATTTCCCTAATATGATCTCTTTTAAAACTCCAAAGTATGATTCAATGACCAAATGACAATTCTTTTCCTTTAGCTTGACATTAATAAAGTCTTGTAAAAGACTTTAGAAAGAAAAGTATAAATTCAATACAATTCCCAACTTGTAGCATGTCAGACATGAGATCTTATTTGGACTGGTGAGAAGTGTTCTCTAAACCAAGAGTCACTTGTTTATTGAAATCAAGGGTATCTACATATAGCACATTTGTATATTAAAATAAAAAATAAAGTCAGTGCTCTGTGAATGTAATGCTTTAGGAAAGCAATGAGAGATTCCAATGTATTTCATACCTTCAATATAAATATAAAGGTTTCACCCCATATCTAGAAGCCACTTTTCATTTAAATCTTTGGTATTATCACCAAGTTACCCTTCAGCATAACAGAACTGGTTGCCAACATTTGTCTTTATCTCTGCTGCCTATGTTCTCTTTCTTTAAACAAACAACTTGCTCTATTTTGATAACTCCTATCTACACTAACGCTCTGTAAAATGACCCCTCGTGCATTTACATCCAGCTTCACAGAACTGGATTTCTGCTCCAGAGAGCAAGTTGTGAAAATGTAAATGGTAAAGATTTCTACAACTCTCTTGATTAAAAGAAATTTCTTTGGTCCAAAGTCACCCTGTTATATCTTTACTGAAGTTAGAACTTGTCTCAGTGCTTTTTTCCTAGAACATGCATTCTTCAAAAGAAACTACTGAGACAAACTCAGTATCAAAATGTAATTTCATTTGCACCATTGAAGTCAATGGAGTTTCTTTACAGCTTGACCCAATAGCACATTTCAAAGAAAACAGGGAAAAGAAAAAGCACCATAGGCTTATGAATAGCAGAAATCTTTCCCAGCTTCCTTCAGGATTGATTCTCAAGGTTAATTGGTCTTTTAGGTACACATGACTTGCACAGGCTGGCTCTTTATCTCTGTAAATTCAGTTCATAAAACCATTTCTAAACCTGCCTGTGCTAAAGTAGGGGAAGACGCCCAAGCCTAGTAGGGAAAGGAGATAAATTAAAGGTTTATAAGGAGAAGGAAGAAATAAAACTAAGATGGAGGCAGTAGGCAAGGTCATTGCTGCCAAATAGGAAGTAGGGGGTTGTTTTAACTGTAAGGGATACATTAGAAAGAAATGTATCAGCTATCATGTCATACATTCACAGAGTAAACTAGGTACATGCAGATAATATTGCAGCATGGTTACATGAAGTCAATAGAACATCCCACACTCAGGGCTATTTTCATCTTACAATACTGAACATTAAGCTGGTTCTTTCTCCAACAGCGCATTTTTTCCTTTTTCTCAGCTTTTCTCGCTGTTTCTGGGCAATGGAGAAAGGCAGCAGGTAGAACACAGTCTCATCAGCTGCAAAACACAACATCCTCACAGGAACTAGGCTGCATTTTCCTGATTAATTTAATGATCCTGAAACCCAAACACCACCTGTAATTGGCCCTCAGTCTCCGCTATTGTGAGAGGCAGGCTCATTAAAACCCCTGTGGCTTCAGGCACTGCCGGGAGCTGGAAGCCAGGAAGGGACAAAGCTTTCAGCCCTCGAGCAGCCTTAGCAACACCGGGTGCATCAGAGTTGTTCCTGAATGGATGCACACCTCACACGGGCCAGGACAGGCTGCTGGCTCCACCACGGCTCACACGGGGAAAGGGGCAGAACCTGTGCCAAGATTGTTTTGATAACCATCTTACCTGCATTTGCAAGGGTTTTGAAAGCTAGCAGTTCCATCAGTGCTGTCCCTCAGGATACCTGTATTTGATTTTAAAAGGCTAAATCCACCCCAGTTTCGTATTTTTATACCACACCTTTGCTCCCCAGTGAAAAAGAAGCGCCTTGGAAGCCTCCACTGCTGCCACCACAGGATGCAGAGATGGACCCAGGAGTCCAGGAGCCAGCCCCAGCAACCCCAGACATCCCAAATTGTTCATCCTGCCAGCAGTGACAGGTCCTTATCTCATCCTGTTGGTATTCCAGACAGCTCAGCTTCAACTCAGGGCTCAGGGGCCATAAACAAGAGAATAAAACTGATGCCACATTTTCCCTCCCCATTATAACCACTTACAGTCTATTTGAATTTGAATTGAACTTTTGAATTTAATTTGAATTGAGTTTGAATAAAATTTGAATTTTAATTTAATTTCTCCATAAGCTGTTTATTTACACCCTTCATCACTGGTATCTTCTATTATTTCTTCAGGGAAAGCCACCACAAGACAGACTAGCACTTTTTGTCCCCAAACTGATCTTTCTCACTATGCTGAATTTCATCTGGTATGCTGACACCCTTTATCCCTGTGTCTATTTAGAATCTCCTATTTACAAGTTTCTACTTTCCATTGAACACATCTTTTAGATTATTTTTATCACTGATACTTAATTATTCACTGGAAGTAATTTTTACTGGTTAATATAATTCTCCTCTAAAGAGTCATTAGAAAGTAATTTTTTTAATTATTGCTAGATATTAGCTATCATGCAGACACTGAATCATCTGGGAGAGCATTTCCACTTGCAGTTACACAGTAGAGTATCCCAGCATGTAGATCCACCATTTAAACCCAAAATATTGAGTATTTTTCCATCCAGCCCAACCTCAGAACTAAACATGTATGTGTTGAGGGCTGATAGATCAGGGGCCAGGTTCTATATTCTCTCTCATGAGTTGCATGGCCTGCTTTGTGCTGTATTTACAGGAGAGATGGAACTTTTAGAATTAAAATGAACAAATATGCACACAGACAAAAAGCTGCCTACATGTCCAGGAACGGCCCTTAAAGGAGATGTAAGACAGAACTGGATTACCATTGCAAATGTGGGCAAATTTGGCTCATACTCCTTCTGAGCAAAGCACTGCAAATCTGCTCTTGAGTGGATTCACTGCATATGGCCAACCCTTTCCCTTGCCTAGAAACAAGGGAGAGCTTCATGTCATCTTTTTTTTTGTGTACACTTAAAATACTGAAGAAAAAATAAAGCTAACACTGAGGATGTAAAAATAATTTATTGGATGCTTTGTCCCTAAGTTATACATGTAGCAACCAAATATCTCCATGCCATGAATTATTCCTTTTTCCTCAGTGTTTCCTATGCCTGCCAGTTTAGTACCATCTACACAGTTGCCGAGGGCAGTTTAAAAATGCCCTTATCAAAGGAAGTGCTAAATAAAAGTGCTTTTTGCTCTGTGGATAAATTACCTGCTATGAATCTCTGTCTGGACATGTCACTGCTTTGTTTTTAGTTCTTCAGTCACTTATCAATGTGATGGAGTTCAAAGCACAGGCTGAATTTCTTTTATGAGGATATTTCAATGCAATACGATAGCAAGTGCAAAAATGCGATCATTTGTCTGACATTATTTGTTCCAGTGAAATCCATGATTTTTCCATTTGCAAGACAATAATTTTCCCTCCCTTGTTATTTGTTACACTGTTTTAGTCAGGTTTATGGACCAGTGGTAGCCGAGGCTGTCTTTTTTTTTAGAGTAATGCTAAGCATTATTTTTTTATATTTCTCAGAATTTTCTGTTACTCATTATCATACCAATCTCTTCATATACATTAATCGAATATTTGTTCTCTAGATTCAAATCACCCTTCCAGTTATTGTACAAGCTCTTTACTACTAATTATTTTCCATAAAAGTATTTCATGAGGCAGTATCCTTTCATCATAAAACACTTAAGATATTATCAGTAATGGAGTTAGTGTAAAGTAAACATTATTCTCTCTTCTCTAGGAGTCTAAAATCTCTCTCCATTTCTTTGATATATTTTCGCTCAACATCACCTATTTTATGTAATATGTATAATTCTTCATTTTTGTTTGCTATTTTTTCTGTATTAGACAAAGATGTCTCTTATCTTCACCTGGCTGTTTCCCTTTCTCAGAGCAGGCATCTTTATCCCCACAGTTTTGATAGTACCATCACTTTTGTCATGACCAGGTTGATTAGTGGATCAGGTTCTGCAGTCTAGTTTGATAGTTTTGATCTGTTCAAGNATTATTATTATTATTATTATTATTATTATTATTATTATTATTATTATTATTATTATTATTATTTCCAAGTCTTGCTGCATACCTAGCTCATTGGGAAGCAGCTTTTTGGTGCTATGAGCTGCACCACCCCACATCAAAAATTCATTGAATCAGATCACCAGAGAGAAAAAACCCACTAAATTATAAAAGCAACACAAGTAAGGCTGCAAACTTTTCCTGCCATTCCCACCCTATGCCACACCATGGAAAATACATGGCAACTTGCAGAACCTTCATATGCAGGTGTCTGGGAAAATCTAGAAACAATAATATTACTTGAACTGAGTGGCTTTCTCAGTCAAGGTTTTCCTTTTAAACACCTGTAGGTAACAGTTTCACAATATCCGAGTCTATCTGCATTCTTAACCTGATGAAGAAATTATGGCTACTGAAGTCATCCAAGTTAGGCCATCAAATCCATCAAAGCCCTCATCACTGGCTTACAAATGATTACAGCAGAGACTGTTATTTGTGGCAAGAATCTACACAGCTTCTAGGCTAGTGGAGACTCTCCTCCTGCTGACCCAGTGGCATCTAACCTAGTCTGACTAAAAACATCATGGGAATTCTTGAAGGAAACGATTCCTTTAGTCATGCTTCCTAAAGTGATGAAACTACAGAGCAGGCATGATTGCCTACAACATCATCTACTCAGTAAGTCTGGATCTGTGCCTTCCTCTGAGAAGCAGCATCCTTCCTTTAGTGCCACACACTTCATTAGGGCCGTGCAGGCTGTGACTAATGGCTTCTGCTCAAGCAAGTCATCCCACTGACTCCAGTGAAACTGCCCATGTGAGCCAGAGTTACCAAAAAACACCATTTGTCATAGACTGATGCTTTCAAACACATTAATCTTCCTGCAGCTGCTCCTTTTTAAAAATGGTTAGAAGATTTACTGCTGATGAAGCTGGGTTATTCAGCAAAGTCTGGCAACCCAAAGGCTGTGGACTCACTTTGGCCGTATAGAAAAAAGGGCAGCCACTGGAAAGGTCTGTCTGTAGCCCAGTGGGACTGAGCATGCCCACGTTAATCTGAATGGGCAGATCTTTCCCTGAGTGATCTGGTCCCCAGGTGGCACTGAACACTAAAAACAGCATCCCCTTTGTTAGCCCCCTGCTCCAGTACTTTTGTCATGGACCTGAATGTACAACATCCACAGCACTCACCCTGCCAGAGCCACACTGCCTGGAGAAAGGGAATGGAAACCATACCCCAAAAACACAGAGGCCTTCTCCATTAATTCAAGAGTGCTTTCATTAAGGCATTTTGGACTGGCAGGACTAATCCTTACCTTCACTGTGCTTCCCTCCTCAGCTCCTGCCACAGACAGCTTTTGCATGTTCTGCCTTGCTTTTCTCTGCACCACCCCAGAAGACACAGGAGGAACACGTTCACTGCCACAGCTGCCCAGAAATCGAATTCGCTGCTGAGAATTTAATTACAGAGAGCAATCAACGCAGCAGACTGAGAAGTGACCAAATGTGAAATGGGGGTAAGTGCAGAGCAGAGGTGTGGTACAGCACTGCCTCTCATGCTACATGTTACACTTCATGTGCATCCACTAGCAAAAGGCTTTGTAACACATTAACCATATAGAAAGTATGGTTAACCAATAATAATGGGGCATTTTATCAAATTTCATCATCTTCTCCAAAACACTGTTTCGACAAAGCTCGGCGCAGTACAGTAGCTTTAACATGATATTCACTAAATTGAAATGTATTAACATTTTCCGGGCACACATTACCCTTTATGTACAAGAGCCATTTCTAGTCCCAAACAAGATCATTTTACTTTGACATTTCTACTTAAAAGAAAAACATTGATTACAGATAAATAATAAATGAGAATGCAGATGCTCTTATCTGCATGGCAGAAGGGAACAGGGAATTACTCATGAGTATGTATCCAAATGAAACTACCAGACCTGCCCATAACATGCACATCTGGGTACCACAACAACTACAGTCACTGACTCATTTTCCACCCACTTTTTTCCAATATTCCACCTAATTAATTATATGATTTTCCCTTTCTTCCTGAGGAGTCCTATGATGAGTAAGTACAATGAAAATGTACATGTAAGAATGAATGCTGTCGCTCTTTGGGCTGTGGGTAGTTTTAGTAGTTACCCTAAGTTGGACACTAGCTGCATGGTTTTTTTCTGAACCTGAGAAACTGTTATAAATAACTGTAATCAGAGATTAACATAATTTTACCACCTTGATTACTCATAATGGTACAGAAGAGTGAGTCAGGACTGTGACTGCATTAAATGCCTGGGAGGGTTGAAGATAACTGGCTTATAAGCATCCTAAGTTTCACTCTCCTGGATATTTCACAACACAGACTTTAGGCTTTGGTTTTGCATTAAGAAAAGTGTTTATTGGTGTTTAGACCAAACACTGGGAATAAGGTTTATAGCTCCTGATCCTCCTTCTGCCACCAGCTTGAGCTGTTCTGTGGCTTTGAGAGTACCACTGGGCCACCCACTTAAATCTCTGCATCTCTAACACCTTAAAAGCATACTCTGATAAAGCCCTTCTCCACAAGAAATGGGTGCTACCAGATATGAGCATGCACGCACACACAGGCTTGTTAATGCCCCACTGTGCCAATGGTCAAGGGCTGCAGCATTCTGGGTGATGCCCCGCTGCTGGGAACGTGGAAAACCCAGCAGCAAGGCACAGTTATGGGCTGTTTAACTTCCAGGCAGCAAAGCAGGTCTCATCCTCATCCCTGACCCTACACAGTCAGAGAAGACAAATAGCTGCAAAACCTAAACCATGCACCGATAAAAAAATTCAGATGCAGATCCCAATTTTCCTGACTCCAGTGGGACCTTGGGCTCCCCTGGACATCTGATGCTCTGAACTGACCCTGCTGTTCTTGGGATGATGACAGCAGCTTGTGCCCACCACAGCTGCCCATGGCACAATCAGCTCCCACTCCCGTGGGCAAGCACCTTCCTGATGGCATCAGAGGGTGTTGGAACAGAGCAGAAAATGGCTCAGTGTATTTCTCATGGAAAATTAACAGAGTGGCCTTGCTCTGTAAATGCAGAGCAAGGAATGTCAGTGGCAAAACAGTAACATTATTTAACACCATTTCATCCAGCCTCACTGATTGGAAAGTTGTTAAGGCAGCAATTTAGGCTTAGTCACAAAAGGACATAATTAAAACTTTGCTATGGATTCACCTAAGCATCCAAAGCATTTCTCATCTGAATGTTCATTCTTGTTCGGATTATGGAGCCGAGTGCTCCTATCAGTAATTCCACCTCCTTCTTAATTTACTCAGACAGGGTCAGGATTTATATCCGACTTTGTGTAAGTCCTTTCCCTCTTTAAAGGCTGTGCCAGCATGGGGGGAGGGAGGAAACACTTACACATCCTCATATGTCCTCAAAATAATTAGTTCAAAGACCTAGAGACTGATTCAAAAGGCAACATCCAGCAACAGAGAGAGAATGAGCCATCATTAAGTCTCCAGTTTCAGTAGCACATCATTCAATCCCCAAGCCAACATAGCAACAAACAAAAAACCCAATTTCCTCTATCATTTTATTTTTATTACTTCTCCAGTAACAGAGACCAAGAGCAGATTTTACCACTGCTAACTAACGCTGCTACTCTGGGAATAAAAGGCAAACACTGTGTTACCCTGCGTAGGAGGCTGAGAAACTGAGATGTCAATTTTTCTCTTTTGTAGAATTAGAGCAAGAAATTATATCAGGCCATAACACTGAGTGAAAATAACAGCTTTGACAGTCAAATTGCTCAAAGGCAGGAAAATGCTGCCCAATTCTAGAGGTGAAACACTTGAGACAAAACTGATCATAATAATTAGGCAAAGACCTCACGACTGTCAACATATCTTGAAAAGGACACATAATTAATCCCCTAATGAGGAGGTGAGAGGTACAAAGTTACTACCTATTCTCTTAAAGGGTTCAGGGAATATAAGGGCTATTTTATGGTAAATATTCCAAGAAAAGTGTCTGAGGAGACTTTCCAGCACCTTCCACTACCTAAAGGAGATCTACAGGTGAGGGGCTTTTCACAAGGACACATAATGACAGGATGAAGGGGCAATGGTTTTAACTGAAAGAGGGCAGGTTTAGCTTAGGTATTAAGAAGAAATTCTTTACTATGAGGGTGGTGAGATACTGGAACTGGTTGCCCAGAGATGTGGATGCTCCTTCACTGGAAGTGTTCAAGGATGGGTTGGATGGGGCTTGGAGCAACCTGATCTAGTGAAAGCTGGAAGTTGAGACTGGATAAGCATTAAGGTCCTTTCCAACACAAACCATCTGATAATTCCGTGATCTTCCCATGCAAGTGAGGTTTTCCAATAGCCCCCAAACACAAAAAGCCTCCCATGCTTTGCTTAACCACTGCCATGCAGTGACAGGGCTGCCCAAACCTCAGGGACCGAGGGATACTGGCACAAAACTTCTTTGTGGCTCAGAGGTGGCGTATTGTGCCAGTGGGGCACAACACATCTCTGGACAGGCAAAAACCTTGGCACAGCACCCACACTGGGAGGGGAGATGCCCCTTCCACCCAGTACAGCTGCAGGGTAAAGCCTCAAGCTTGTCATGACCCTTCCTGTGACAAACCAGTGCCTTGTAATCCAGCAGCATTTATTGGATTAACACAGAGAAACTGTAGGAGCTGAAAAAGAATGAGAAGCTGCCTAGTTAGGAGACTATATAATATAGATTCTGGTTTAGTTTGTAATATAGATTTATATAATTGTGGTGCAAAAACCAACACAGACAATGTCCAGCCCAGACAACTTCCACAACGAGGGAGCCATTCCCACCACCCATCCCCGTCTCCTCCTCCTCCACAGCTCCTGCTCCTGCCAGGACACCACCTGTGTCACCCAGTTCTCACCTGTCAGTGTTTCACCACACATTCAGTAATTGTTCTTTCCAATCCCTGGGATACATCTAATGTTTTGCTAGCCCATGTGTTGATTTGCCTTTCAGTATTCTCAGCAGCAACCCTATGTTTTTCTGATACACACTCATCCAGTTAGTTATAATGCCTAAACCACCTAGGGTCTTGCTCTTTCTGGTCCAGAGGACCTTTCTCAAAGGGCTTTGCAGTCTAAATACCACCTTGGACTTGATCATAAGGCCAGATTTTACCATTTCTTCCCTCAAATAACAGCTGCTTTGGAGGAGGTCAGCTACTTTAACACCAGCATTGTCTTTGGTGTGGAGAAAATAAATTGCTGCAATCATTTTCTCACAGTCCTTCCTCGAAATTCTTTTAAAACACTTTACCCTTTGTAAAAAGATGTCGAACACAATAAGCTCCAGTCAGACCTCACTGGTAATAGACTTGTCAGAGGCACACTGGCTTTCTGCAGGGTAGCAGCATGTCATTTGTGGTGTCTGTGAACTGTAACACCGAGCACTCGCGGCCTTTCATGCTCACAAAGCTCTACAAATATCAAAAGAGACCAACAGATAGTTCAGAGCCTTCCCTCTTGAAAATTAACCTCTATGAAGATGAATTCTCTGTGTCTATGTGACCCCCCTCACTTCTCCATTTTTTTCCCTAGGAGTGTGCTGGTGAAAGCCCCCTGTACCTGTAAAGGAAATACTAAATCCTAAATACTAAATTCTTCTGTGGTCAAGAAGCACATGGGGAGGGTGGACTGGTACAGGCAGGATAGAGTGGGATGCAGATTGAAGAGAGCAGTGTTGCCCACTGGAGGAGCATCACTCAGAGAGATAAATTCCACTCAATTTCACACACTGAGAGAAGCCAAACTCAGTAAAATAAAAACCACCAAGCATGCTGTTGCACATGTGAATTCAAACTGGGGATTATTTAACAGAGAACTTGACCATTATTTTCTGAACAGGAAGAAGGCGTTGACCCTTTCAAATATTCTTTTGAAAGCTTGCTTCACACCCTAATTGCCCCATAAACATTGACCTGACCAGCCTTTCTTCCCATGGACTTCTTCAATGTCATCTAAAGAGGATGGAGTGAACTCCACGACCAAAGCAAAAATCCCAGTGATTCCTTTTATGCCATCAGTTTTTGCGTAATGGGGTTCCTCAGTCTTGAAACCTAACAAATCTCTGTTGCTTCTCAAATATGTTTTAGACAAGACTGATTGGAAAATCATAATTTTTCAGTAAGCTTCTAAATTTTCTAAAACAAAAGCAGGTTAAAGAGAAAACCAAAGTAAAGAACAGGGTGATAAAGGATGTTGATACATAAGTTTATCTTCATTGTTCTAATGTTATTGAGCTATCTAGTCTTTTAGTCACCCAGCAGTAATATTTGGACAGGTTTAATCCAGTTCCACAAAATGAATATTTTTCCATTAACTGCAACAAGCTTTCTATGAGTTCTTGTAATTTCCTTAGATTTTTACAGCCAAATAAATGTAGTTTGTCAAACTGAGAATTACTTTTATTATCACCAATCTATGCATGACACTCTTCTTTAATATTCATGACATGAAAATCACACAATTTAAAATTTATACACCATGGGTTGTTTTTTTGCGGGTTTTATTTTCTTTTTATTACATACATTTAAATGCACACGTAATCATATTTTAAGATTAATAAATGCACGCAATTTTCTACATGGCCAAACTTTTTCAGTGATACTTTTACTATACATGGTGATTTTACACAGCCCTACAGATATTCACCCCACTGCCCTGTATCACTTTGCTTTCATACAGCAAGAATCAATATTTTCAGGGGGTCCAGGCTTTTCCATGGTTTTCATGAGGTTCTCACTTCCAAAGCAGGAATCCCTATTTCAATATTCAACAAAAGCATTTAAAAATAACACTTTTTTCACTTGTTCTTGATTGTGACAAGAGGTTTTCAGGTCACTGCAAATGCAGGTTTGTGATGGAGAACAAGGCCCCAACAGCACAGGGCATACCTTGACAATAACCCCAAAAGACCAATCCCTAAAACACCTTGCTGAAGTACGTCCTCAGGGCTTGAATCTGCAATTATTGAAGTCAACTAGATTGAAAGATCATGCATTAACACAAATGTTAGGCTTAAGGAAAAACTGTCAAGTTTAATGCCAATATTCACCATCTCATGAAGGCCCATCAAAGTAGCATTTATGGGCTACAGCTTTTTAACTATCAGTATTTAGACATCCTATGCATGGCTTAAGTAGTTGCCTTGTTAACTACAGGAAATCTATCTAATACAGTCTTTAATAGCAATTTTTAAAAAAGCCAAAAAGAGGTGTAGTGCCTCACACTTGATTTTGTAGTATTTTCCCTCCCCCACTGCCATAAATTTCTACCTACAAAACTATAAAAGAGAAATGTTGGAATCCCGGAGGCTGAAAATTTCAGGCTTTCTGTGCTAAAAGGCACTGACCCTCAAGCAATCACTGCACTTGACCTGAGGCCATGGAACAGGCTTCCCAAACTGAGCGATAGCACTGGGGTTGTGGGTGTGTAGTTTGGATAGTATTGTGTGATCTTACAGGGTGAAAAACTTAGAATTTAAGGGTTTAGTATATAGTAATATATATGGGGCAACATGGAGGATTTAAGGCATTGTCCAAGTCCTTCTTCTTCACGTTCTTCTTCTTGGTTTCGGGGGTTTTTTTCTAACTGGGTGAAAAAGGTCCACATTGCAGGCCTTGAGTGGTCAATTATTGGGTTAAAAGTATAACTAATATAGGTGTCATCTTGTTATTGGATAGTTTATGCTTAAATAACCTTGGAAAGAGTTAGAGAAACCTTCATTTTCTACCTTGTTAGTCAGAGCTCACGACTCGTGAGATTGTAATATAGATAAGAATTAATGAACACAGTCCGAACACGAAAACTGCGTCCAGTGCATTAATCCTGGCTCTAACACAAAGAAAAGACGACAAGAAGTCCACAGAGAAAGCTCACTAAATCCTCTGCTTTGTCATTTGGTATACACCAGTTCAGAGCACAAAGCCAACAAGTGCCATGCAGAGGGGACAATGACACACTGACTCCATGTGGCACCAAAGTGTCAGGGCCGAGTGCGGTTGTGCCCAAGGGATGGACAGTCCCCAGGGCTGGGTGTCCCTCCCTGCCCCCTGCCACACAAACAGAGCAGAGCAGCATCCAGACGGGCAGGCAGAGATCTGTTTGCACAAGGTCACTCCATACATATAAACCCAGCTTTTCTCTCCAGGAAAGTAAATATTAGTGCCTATTATTCACAAACACCAAGTATACAAGTATACAGCATGCCTTATGCAAACCCTGCGTGCATATGGACACCAGATAAGCCACCCACATGCTGTATCTCAGATCCACACACCCTGGTACTGTGCAATCAGCCAAAATGTTCTCCCAGAACAAGATTCACGTTTCACTACCAATATGGTGAAGCTTTTTATTCAGAGCCACTCTGTTATTACAGTCGAACAAGCCTGACAGTATCAAAGTTGATCACAGTTCTAATTATAACTTTTAATATGCTGGATTTTATTCATTCCTCCTCCTTTTCAACCTTGATGTTTTATTCCCAGCTATTCAGAGCTTAAGACTCATAAATGAAAAGAGAAGCTTCTGGTTTTCTGAGCATGGATGTTGCTGACTGTTGCCTATTCAGAAGGCAATCTGCACAGAAAGGGTTCAGGGTATAACTATTTAATAGCTCAGAAGCAAATCCCAAAAAGGCAATTACCTAAGGTACCTGCAGTATCCCAAGTGGCTCTAATTAAGCCACTGCAAAAAATTGCTGAGCTTTAGTTTGTGAAGGATTCAAGGTCATCAAAGCCAGGCTGAGAGGGGGTCTGAGCAATCTGATCTAATGAAAGGTGTCCCTGCTCATGGCAGAACTGGAACCAGATGATCTTTAAGGTCCCTTCCAACCCTAATGATTCTGTGGCTCAATGATCAGGAGGTCCCAGACCTGAGATGGACAGCAAACAGATGAGCCACTGCTCCAAGGTGAGCAAGCAGATCCAAGTAGTCTCCACTCAACAGATGTATAAGCTTTCAGCAGATTTTCCCTCAGCAATGAGTTTTCCATCTTTCCAAGTTTCCCAAGACAACTTTTTCCTTTTTATTTCTGCTCCTTATTCTCCTTCTGAGCACCCACATCAACACAGTGCCAAATTTCACTGCTTCCTGAAGCACCAGCCAAATGAACTCACTCCTTTTCATGCCTTGTCATGACCTTTCTTTACCAGATGCAAGACATGATGATAAATTGGGTTCCTTTTTATAATCTCAAAATAAAGGACACAGGCAAATCCTCATTTTGGGTGCTTCTGAAATGTGTAGAATTCACAAACTAGAACTACAGCAGATATAAAACAGCTGATTAGGACAAAATAACTTACCTCAGATGAGGACCTGAGCTGATAACTTCAGTGGGGAAATTATATCCATGTAGTTGAGAAAAATGAGCCAGATGGAGCAAATGTTAAGGCAAATACTATAGCATATGTATCCACAAGGCTCCTCCAATGTGAGTGAACAATTTAGCTCAACATTAATATTTTTGGGCATGTGCAAGTGCATCCAAGAGCTTGTGCCTCTCCTAGATGGCCTCACTGAGCCATTGCTCTGAACCAGGTTTAGCTTCTGCAATTACAGTGTTATAGGGAAAATGCAGCTTAAAGGATTCAGTTCACTATTGCCAAACTGTCTCATCTTCACAGGGCTCCCAGGGAATGATAAAGGTAACAAGCTGACAACTAAAATCCTGTGAGGACCTGAACTATGGCCAGATTTAATCATCTGAAGAATCAACGTGGCCCATTTCACTGCAGTTGCCCTCCAGTAACAGTCCCACAGTATCATCCTGTCCAATCTGCTACACAAATTCCATTGTAGAAAGCATATGAGGACATCATTAGTTAGTATTAAAACGTCTGCAGAATGCATAGAGAAGAAATATTTCTAGGAAAACCAAAAAGGAGCATGAAATGAGCACCAAACTGACTTAACATTTAAATATTCTTAACACCAATCAATATGATTTTTTTCAACACTGCACCTAAAGCAAAATCCTCAACTCACTGGAGGCAAAAGATTTAAGTCCAATAATATGTCTCAGTTATGTCAGAGCATTGACTTTGTGATACACAGAATTCTTTACACTGACTTTAATCCAGGATGGTATTTAACTTCAACTTCATCTTAAATAAGGCATTCATTTTCAAACTTCAGAGGAATTATTCATGTGCCTAAAAGCAGGCACATGCACGAGCATTTTGCAAAGCTTCCCTCTGCTGTTGGTCATCACTTTCCATTAGGTGTAAGAACTTTTCATAGCAGACACCAGAATAATATTAGAAAAGGAACAGTTATTAGAGGGAAGCCTGGCTGATGCTCATTTATCTGATCTTGTATCATTTTTCTGCCCTGTCACCTCCTCTACAATTTCCTACCAAATGCATTTGCTCCACATTTCCCTTTTTCTTGAGAGATGTTGGAAAAAATATCCATTAGGTTCTTGGCCTGCACAGGGCAGGGTGTGACAAACCTATCCCTCACTTCCTCATCACTGGTGACCCACGTCTGTGTGCTCCTGGTGTATTCCTCCCTCTCTCCATGGGGATGGCCAAGTCTGGCTCACTTCTGGGCTCAGCTTGTCCCCTTCACACTTTGACTTCCCAGGGGCTGAATTTTAGATACAGCCAGGGAGAGAATCAGTGAAATAAACCCTCAGTGTGGAAGAGAATGTTACCCCAATCCAAAGTCTCCTCTACCAATACATACAGCCCCCAAAGGAAGAGCTGCAAGTATTGGTCAGTTTTGTGTCAAAACAAGTGATTTGCACTCAAACTTGAACACACATAATTTTAACCAAAGTGGTCACACTGACAGAAAACACGTTTATAGAGAGGACTTTGTTACACTTCTATACAATATCAATTATACTACTCCAATATATAACATTGTATGTGTATGTAATACTACAAAGTAAGCATTTTGAAAATGAGAAAAAGTGTGCTTCTTTTGCCAAACCTAATTAATTCTTGTGGGGAAGTAAAAATAACTTTATCAGCTCTATGCTTTGCCAAAGCTGCATTTACTTCTATGAAGATTATTACCAGGTTCTGCATTTTACAAATACAAATTTTACCCAGGAGTCTTCTTTGTGGAAAAAAAATATTGCAAAACCAAAACCCACCAGGCTACAGAAAGACTGTGAACTGTTTCCTTCTCCAAATCATTGTTTTTCAGTGGATGTTTTGCTGCCAATATCATTCAGCATTTTACTTGTTTGCTGACCAGATGGCTGAGTATTTTCAAACAGAGAAAAAAACCAAAAAAAACCAAAACCAAAAACAACTCCATAGCAAATAAGACTTTTTTTCTTTATAAATTTTAGCTGAATCTTTATCAATATTCAAGTTTGGAAATGCTATATGTTTTTATGAATATTCCATTCTGAGGGGGGAAAAAGAAAGACAGAATAGAGACTGATGACACCTGTAACACTAGAGGGACATCATGCTTGGGAGATTTAGCTTAGGAACTTCTGCCTGACTTGCAACCACTCATCCCAGGATAGGACCAGCCCTTTGCGAGCACTTAACTGCCTTATGTGAAATAACCCTGCTCATTGAACAAAGCAGTATCTTAAATCACAGCCTGACAAGAAAAATATGTAACACTGTACACTGATGAGCAAGCCTCATCCACTATTGCCCTCCTGGGTTGTCTCCAAGCCCTCAGAGTCCATTTCCACTGCAAGAATAACTAATAAATAAAACCAAGGAGAAACTAGCAGCCCAAGGCAGCCTGAGCTAACTAAACAGTGGAGAAAACACATCTTAGATTTAACTTGGTCATCAGCTGCATTCAGCTTCTGGACTCTTTTCTGTGTCTGTGCTGCTAACTCCAGTTAAAATGATCCCCAGTAGCAGAGTCTAGCCAAGCCTTGCTCAGTGCACAATTCTCCTGAAGTCCAGATTTACCCACAGGGCCAAGGAGGCTTCTTTAGGCAACTACAAATCCAAATTTGTTAGCATTTCTAGCAGCTAGAGAGTGCATGGAGCTGCAAAATTCCCTCCTGCACCCAAGCAAGGCCTGGTGAGGATGAGCCTGGCGTGACAGCAGTAGGCAGAGCTTTGTCCATAGCCCCATGAAACCCTTTTCCAGGGGCAGGGTAATGTGTTATCACAAGGGCTGCATCAGTCAAATCAATCAGCAGTGACTCATCAGCCCTGGACTGGAGGAAAGGCAGGAGGGAGAGATCAAGGTTTTGCTCAGGCAGTTCCTCAGCTGTCCCTTGCTACTGACTGTGCCCACAAGATATGACCCAGTGCAGGACACAAAGAAAGAGATGCATTCATAGCTGGTGTACCTGCCTGGGCAATGCAGCCAGCTTGTAACCACGCACATGGGAAGCCTTAAAAAATCATGCAGCTGCCTTTTTTGCAGTGGGAAATTAAACACAGATACAAGGTCTAGCCCATTTGACAAATTACAAGCTGATGGTAACAGGCAAGCTTAAATGTGTGTCTAGAGATAGATGTATAGACAGATAGACAGACATAGGTATATCCTGCAGGTATAATACAGAAAATGACCCTGGCATTAGCCTGATGTTAATTATTCCCTGGATAGGAAGGAACTCTGCTGTGTGATAATGCATCTTTGGTAGGAAGCTGCTACAAGGCAAAGCAATAAAAACTCTTGGCTCACAAACTGTTCTCCAGAACTAAGGACCAAGGCTGCGCTCCTGCTGCGTTTCCCTTCTAATTCAGCAGTTCAGAGGCAAAGATTTAGATCCCTTCTCCAGTATAATTAGGTCACTGCAGAGATGTCCCAGCCTTATCAAAACACTCTCACCCCTGCAGCTTACAGAGTGCTGCAAAGTGACCTTGCAGCTTGTGTAACAGCTAATGCAACTTGCAGTGGAGACAGATTCCACTGATGGGTCCTTATTTTACTTCAGGTAACTAAAAGCTGAGCATCTACCTGGCAAAAGCCAGCATCCCTCTGTAGCCAGTGGAATAAAATGGGCACATTCAGCAGAAAAATCACTTTCAGGATGATAATCTTAATCTTGGGCAGTGATTGTCTCTGCTAGATACTTAGGTCAAGCTACGTGCCTAACTTGTACAACTAAAAGCGAGGTAAGTTCATTTTATGGTGGAAATGCTGGTTCTGCCCTGTGTTACTACTCACACTATCAGGATCTCGTGTTTGGACTGTGCATGCATCACTGGAGCAAGGTCTCTTCACACTGATTTTCTGCTGTTCTGAAGAACCGTGAGGGTGTCATGTGCTTTCCTAACATACAGTAAGTACCCAGTTATCATCATCCCATGACACAACCACCCCTACTCATCTTTACTGCCTAACTGCAGGATTCCTGTGGGGCTCATCCAGAGCTTCTGCTGCAGTGTCCCATGCTGTGCCAGCTGCCATGGGCAAATCCGTGCCAGGGAGCAGACTGACAGCTCAGGCACCAGAGCTCTTTGGGTCCGTCCTGTTCAGCAGGCTAGAAACTGCCTATGAAAGCAGGTCATTTGCCCCAGTAATTTATTTTTTATTTCTAGCATGTGCGGTGCCCAATGAGGCACTACTGGGTCTCCCCATCAGACTACCTACAGTGTAAATGCTAAATTTAAATAATGTCATAGTTTGTTAATCAAATTGTACTTTCAGTAACAGTCACATAAAGCCTTCCAAAACCTTGAGTCAGGCATCATTGCTTCCACCCCATCAAATTCATATAACCTATTTAAGTGCCACAGGACCTTAAAACACTATGCAAATTAGCTCCACTTCATTTAACTTTACAGATTTTCAAAGTTCACATTTTCAACTCTTCAGTACTGAGGAGCCAATTTAACTTTTCTTATCTCCTATCTTTTTCAGTGAAAGCTGTGATTCCTGCATGGGCACATGATAAGGCTTTAAGGAAATCCTTTTCCCTTGTTTAGCAAAGCAGTTCAACAGATTTGCAGGTCAGTATCACAATGGACAATGCAGCAAACCAGCTGGTTTGTTTGGGATTTTTTTTAATTTAAAAGCTAGAACTGCAAAGCAATGACTTTTCAGAAGAGCCAGCAAATATTTAAGTAGAGTTGGCTTTAAGTGCTGTTAAAAATACTGCAAAACAAAAAGATATAGGAATTGATTGTTTTTGACATTATGCCTCCTCCTAGCTGGGGTGAATGGGAGTGTGGTCATTGATCACAGTTATTTCAGCAGCAGTTCAGGGCTCAGTGTTGAACTATTTGTGACACCTGGTCAGTGGATCCCTGAAAGGATGGCTTGGCTCCAACAGGATGTGTTCCGTTGGTGCAGGATGGAGCAACACCTCTGGAACTACTGCCTCACTGTGCAGAGACTAACACAGAAAACGCTGGGCCTCCAGCTAAAAAAAGGAGAATTCAGAGCCCTGATGTATCCTGTATTCAACATCAAAACCAGGCATTAATTGACAGTCATCCTGTCAGGTCTTCTGGAAGAGGAGGGAGTTGGCCTGGGTTCAGCTGTTACTTGAGCAGCTTTAGGGGAGAGCCACTCTCCTGCTAATCAGGACACTTGACATTCATCACAAGGCAAGACAAGCTCATCAGCAGGTCTGCAGGGCAGGTGCTCGTGAGGAAGGTGCAGCATGATAAGCTGAATCATTTCCCACTCCGATTCTATCGTGCAGCCTTTCCTCAGCATCCTTGAGATGAGCATCAGCTCACAGCCCCTCCATGCAAGCATGAATCCTGCCATGAAGAAGTCTGGTTACAGCCCCTTGTTCTTTCCTTCCAAGAGAAGCCTGAATTTTTTAAAAATTGGATTAAATAAGAACAAACAAAAGAGAGAAGAAAAGAACTGTCTTGGGAAATCTTTCTTTTCTTCATTTACTTCAGGGAACCACAGAGCTGGAGATGAAAAGCAGCTTACCAGAAACAAGCAGCATTTGATCAGCACTGTTGACCTGCCAGCAGGAGGGAGCCATGGATATAAAAGCCTGGGAAAAATCAGCAGTCATCCATTTCTGCTGTACGTCTCTCCAAAGACACAGCACCACCCCTTGTGTGTACAAAACATGAGTGGCCTGTGTGAAGGTCTTCCCTTGAGAAACTTCAGAAGGCAATTACAAAACCAGAAGGATTTCATATGCCACAGGAAACACCGTGGGAAATTAACACTTTAAGAGCAACAGCTCAGGTCTAAATCACCTTTACCCTTCAGTGTGCTGCTAGCAGTCACCACCTTGTGCACTTCAGTTTTCTGTGACAGTACAATCAATTCAGACCCTGATTTCTCTACTATTCAATGTGTACTGTATTTTATCAAGCCAGCAGCAATTATGTTAATGGCATCTTCAGGTTTTGCACTCCCCAACGCTCCTCCCTCTGGCTTGGTTATCTAATTCATTTGAATTTTCTGACCATATTCATTACATTAAAAACACCTCCAAGCATGTTCAGGTCAGTTCCACCCTTAGAGGGAAAGTTCACCCTCTCCCTAAAGCAGGGTTTTTTCATCAAATTGGATTATAAGATTAGCCCTAGTAACCCACATTGGTAATTATAATATAGAAAATAGCTCTTTTGACTGGGTCTACCCTGCTAACTAGAAGAGGGCCAGGGATCCGCCCATACTCATGGACTACCTCATCTTGTTTACAGGAATATCTTCTCCTGATGTTCCTGTTTACAGGTTTACAGGAATATCTTCTCCTGTTCTTGGCAGGGTGGGCATAGCCTTTTAACCAATCCCAAACATCCTAAGCCACTTTCCTGTGGATTATCCCTGGAAAATATTTGTACCTCCAAGGTGGAACAAAATCTAACCAAATGAAAATTGAGCTACCCAGCATTTTCACCACCAGGTAACAGTTCCTATCTCTTTTTATAGGTACTTTCCAACAGTCTTCAAGTATCACCATAAATCACCTCTGTTGTGTGTTGTATTTCTTGACTGCAAAACACTAACAGGTAAGAGAGGTTAATCCCATATCAATGTGATGAGTGATTTGTCTTCTCTTTGTAGCAGTAAAAACTCAATGTCAAAGAATTTTTCTATTTGGCAATACACTATCATCTGGAATTGTTATTTTCTTTCATTGAAAATGTCTTGCAGCCAGCAAATACCTTTCCTCACAGGGACAGCACTTGTATCTCCTAAGTCAAAACACAACAGAGAGCAGCAATCCAGCTCTTTCACACCTTTAACACACAGCTCTCATTTTCTTCTTCCTACATCAGGAAATACAATCCCCTTGCCATTATCTCAGTGTAAATCTAGGCTAGTTCTAACCCACCAAAATTTTATGTTCTAGAAATAAAAGAAGAGCAGACTTGTGCCCTTGAGTAGGTCCCAAAGCCACCTGTACCACTGCTATCACCCCGGAACCTAAACACTGAGTGAATCATCTCTGCCGCTCTCCCAGCTAAACCCTCACCCTTTTGTTTGGAGGTTTTTTGGTTGTTTTTTCCCTTGGTCAGGTGAGTTTGCAGCCGAATCAGCGTCAGTTCTGACTCAGCACAGTGACAGGATCATCAGCACCAACACAGTACAGCCAGTGGCTCAGCTGCACATGTTGTCCCAGATCATCTTAAATCAGCTCTGACCTCGTGTCCCAAGTGCACAGCAATTACTGTCTGGCACTATTTATCACAGAGAGTATCACAATGCTTGTGAAACAAGGTCATTATGAGATTTAGATAATGTTTTGTAATTGAACAGGGCTTCTTCGTTTGTTTGCTTTAAAACATGGTTGTTAAAATAAACAAAAAGGGGGTTATCTATTCCTCTCCTTCAAAACCAGAGGTTTTTGTTTCCGAAAGACTGAAAAACAAATTTTCCCAGTACCAGCAATCAAAATCCAAACACGTTTTCAAGTCCAGGGTAAGACCTAAGGTATTACTAAGGGGTAGTTAGGGAAGATATGGCCATGCTGGATAACAACATGGGACCTTCACAGCAGCAGCCCCTAGAAAAACCTTGGCACCATCTGAGAGATATGTAGGACCTGTTCCCAAACACTGTTCCTTTCCTATCTCAAGTACGAGGCATTCAAGGCTACTTTTCTTTTCACCAACCCTTATCTGTTCTTCCCTAATTCTTTTTTCTACTTCGTTGTTGCTTACTGCTTCCCTCAGCGGGTGTAGACAGCAACCTACCACGACACAGGGAAGCCTGAAGTGATGGCATCTCCCTGCTGCCCACAGCCTGAGCCCTGCAGCTCTGAGAGTCTCTAGCTCTAGCCCATGGCTGTTGCAGTCAGTGGGAGCCCTGCCAACACCTCCACTGAGCACAGGGTCAGGCTCAGGGAAAACGTTCCCTTCAAGTGATTCCAGCATTTCTGACCCAGGTCATCACCTGGCATAAAGCAATACACAGGACTGCCAAAGTCTTCCCAACCAACACCTGATGGAAAACATGGCCTGGATGAGGCAGCTGACAGCCCAAATCCCTGCAAAAACCCATCCAGGCCGGTAGTCCTGACTCCATGATGAGTGGATGTGTCAGGAATCCCAGCACAGCTCCTATTCTCACTCAACCTCAACCCATGAAGAAAAAGAGAAAAAAAAAAAAATCATGGCCCTCTTTATAAATGATAAAACTCACCCTAAATGATCCAGTGATATTTGATGGTGGGAGAAATGCAATCTTGTGTTGGTTTAATGGCTACTACTCTTTTGAGTTTATGGTCTGTTACAGCAGTTTCCACTATGACTAATACTCTTATCCTTGAATCATTACAGCCATGGCTCACTATCCAGTTTTTATGCCAGCATTTGTCTTCTTTCCCAGGTTTTCATTTCTGACGCCTCACCAGTCTCCCCTGTGCTTCCCCCACCTTGGTCTGCTCATGTACTTTCTGCTGTGGTACCTGTGTTTCAGCATCTGTCTCCTCACCTTTTGTGCACGTGTTTCCACTCCATCGACTTCACTGTCAGCAGCTTTGTAGCCTGTTTTTTTGCTCCTCTTTCCTCATCTTTATGACCCTTCATCACCATGGAAAATGGAAGCTGTACATTTCTCCTTCCCCCTCAAAGACAAACTACATATAGCAAGATGTGAAAGAAATAAAATGGTCTGTGTAGGAACCTTTCCACAGCCTCTTCTGTTGCCTATGAATTGTTCATGGATTAAGTGTCTAATATCTTTCAAGATGGTTAGAAATCAGGGAATACAACACTGGATCATCCCAGCAGCTGGTACAGGTAGTACCTGCTCTGTTGCCAAAATAGCAAATGCAGATGCTTCAGAGAAAGGGACAACAAGGAAACCAACGTAGAAGGATAATTCCTTTCTAAATGAGCTAATCCCTTCAGAGATTTTAAAGCCAACAAAGACTAAATGAATCTCAGAGATCAAATATTGTATTTGATCAACCCAAAGGTTGTTTATGGTTACATAAAATAAAAAAAAATATTATCTTTCACCGATAAAAACATTTAGCCTTTCAAGTGCACAAAAATCCTTTTTATTTCTACCTTATCCTATAGATCTGCATCTCATTAATTTTCTCTATCCCATGCATTAATGCATGTTCTTCTTTTTCTTGCTCTGTCAAGTCACTCCCTCTTTACCTAGACAGCCCCACCCTTCGCTGTGATCACCGTGTGCTCATTAACCAGCTGGAGAACAAACACAGCATTCACGGTTCCCGAGTACTAATGATAGGGCACAAAACCACTCTGACAGGTTTTATTCTTTTCTTTTTCTTTTAATCACCCACCCAAATTGTTTCACCATCAGCACATTCACTGCCTCTACAGAGCCTTTTGCAATGACTGCAAACCTCTTCCCAAGCAGGTACAGTTCACTTACAACTCAAGAGTGTTTCAGATACTCAGATTCCTGCCAGCAGACATCCCTGCTACTCCTGCCATGTGTGCTTGGTGACAGGCGTGCTGGCTTACATAACATCTTCCCAAGACTGACACATCTCCTCTCCATCCTTTACATGCAAAGACAGAATTTCACCTTGCTTCCCACGCTGCTTAGCTCAGTACCTAGTATCCTGATTTAATGTACTAATACACTTAAAATACTTCACACTTAGCCTAGACATACTCGATGTTTTAACCTTTTCTCATGATGGGCATTGGCACTATTTCAACACACCAAATCCACCTTACTTGACCTAAGTTCAAGTACATGCTTCCCCTTTAGTCTTAAGACTTCTTTGCCGTGCAAGTGATTTTATAAAACTTTCATTTTCCAAGAACATTTCTTATATTGTTTTTGTCTTTTCCATAAGCATTCTAGCAGACTCGTGCAAGAATACTTTCCCTTAAAGAAAGCATTTAGCATTACCCTTTAATTTACCTGTCTACTGAGACAGCAGGTAAGCCATGCAATGTATCAGAATCACATTTATTATCAGTGTCAAAGGCATGTCTCAATCTGCATAATAACTGAGTCGAACAGGAGTATGAAAGAAAACATCTTTGCCAGCAGGATTCTCTGTATGTCTCTTTGAAAGCAATTTGGCTGAATGGGAATTAAGAGAAGAGTTGCTCAGTGTGTTCAATTTTTTTTATTATTATTATTATTGCGAAAAACAACACAGGGAAAGGAAAGATGAAACGAAGAAGACCAATTTAGGCTGAGTGTCAAATGTCCCAAAAGCAAAATCTGCTCAGATTTGGATGAATCTCTAAGGAGAAGCTGAAGAAGACTCATTCAGTTGCAAAGTTTAGAAAAGAAAAAGTAGCAAACACTGGAAAATAAGATGTAACAACAATTGTCCCTGCAGCAGCAGGGGGACTGGCATGAATATCTCATTATTTCCAACATAACAGCTTAATGTGTGTTTAATGGCAGTGAAAAGCATAGGTGTCATCAATTCCACTCAAAGTCATAATTTATGCAACACATGAAAGATTTGCATGAGTACCCTGATCATCATTGGCACAGCAGAAAGAATTCACCAAGCACTTATTCTGCTACCACTGTCCTAATTCGAGCTGCCAAGTCCCCAGAGGCACAGGGTACAGTAATGGGTCTCCCCAGGTTCTGTACCCCAGCCAACCAAGCCGAGCCTGACTCCATCTCTCAGAGATGCACAAATCACCTCCAAATTTGCTGCTGGCATTGGGGAGCTCAGGGAGGGCTCACAGTGTGAATGACCATCACAGCCTGGACTGAACACTGTTGTGCCAGAAGCTTATGGCTGTACCAATTTACTCCAAAAACTCGCAAGAACATTCATTCAAACTGCTTGTACCTTTGGTTTGCAGCACAAACACACCCCTCCTAAATCCAGTGTGCTGAACTACTATGGTCCCTGACGAATCAAGTCAATGACAAAAAGGTTTCTGGAAAGTGACATTGCTAGACATTATTATTTTATTGTCTATATAATCAGAGCACCAAGGAGCCTCAGGCACAGCCAGAGAACCCATTGCTCCAAATGTTGTGCCAGCACAGAAATCTCACAGACCAGCGGATATCTGCATTTGTTGTAAGTGAGGGAACAAAAAAACAAGTTGTCAAGGAAGGAGTGGGTAAAGTGCTGCTAAAGAAGGATCCCCTATAGATTGAAAATTAACTACCTGTCAGTACATTAAGTCTTGTGCTTCTCAGACCTTTTGGGTATAAAACAAAAGACCAAGTCTCTAAAGAGACAGGCTGTGCTTTCTTACGGCACAACTTCACCCCCGTCTGAGTCTGCCCAAATCAGAGTCAGTCTCATCAGGAGCTGATGTGTTTTTAATGGCAATACACCCACGTCACTCAAAACAGACTGAATTAGGGCAAATGGCAAAGTTTTGGGACAAAACTATTAACTTCTGTTCTTCCCTTGAGTAAAGCAGTTCATCTGCTATCCTGGTTCTTTGTAAGATCGTTTTTTTCCTCTATCTCCATCCAGACATGTTTGTAATCACATTTCCTGGGACACACATTTTCATGGCTACACACACCCCAGCACAAATAACACACAGCTTTTTAACCATGTGAGTGAGGGCTGTCTCTGTTTCACAGAGCAAATAAACTACAACAACATTGTTAGCCTCTCTGAAAAGAAAGCAAAAGCACACAGGTCCAGATCCAAAGGGGTGCAGGAGTAGGGTTCCAGAGAGAATTTGTATACCTAAAGCCCAATGCAAGATACTCAAAATACCAGCTCTACGCTTTTGGTATCACTGCACAGGTTCATCTTTCACCTTTAACCATCTGCAGAGGTTCATTTTTTTTGAAGCAAAGACTTTAGGATGAAAACAGCTCTAAAAGTACCTGTTTCCCTTCGCTAGCTGAAAAAGGAGATAGGTAATTTAAAGCTGCATAAATTCCTCTCTCTCTGAGAATGACTAATATTTAGGAAAAACATGCCCTGAGAACGATCAACATTTAGGAGAAACATGCCCAAAACAGACACTGATTTGCCAGACATCGCCACTCCCTACTGTAAGATTTCCCACGCTAGACTAGCACTGAGCTCTGCTACTTGGAAGACAACAAGGAAATTTCATAGGCAAAGAGAGAATATTCCCCAGGTCAGAAACGCTCTCTTTTGTCACAGGAAGGAGACATGGCCTTCTGCACCCCCAGATGAGGAGGTCCCACACTGCAATATCCTCCAAGCACCGACCAGGGGACCCTTCACCAGCCGAGAGCTCCCACGTGGCTGCAGTCACCCATCCCCAACCCACTCTGGGAACGTACAAATTCGTTCTTGCTAAACGGTGCAACTGCAGGAGGTAAAGTGGGGAAGCTCTGGTCCCAGAGCATCCTCGGATAGGAGGGGAGTAGAAGAAAGGGAACTGACCGTTGTTAACCCACTTACAGTTTCTGCCTGCCTGAGCAGAGCTCCCGCCACCTAGACTTGTTTGGGATGGTGATACCCGCCCTCCTCACCTCTACTGCTGGTTCAGAACACAGAAAAGACCCACTTGCTCTTTAACAGCAGCAGAGCGGGTTTCCCTGCATGTAGGAGTAAGGCTGGAAACCCTGGAAAACAGCTTCATGAAGCCCAGGTCCCCTCCCCGGGAAACCTCGGGGGCCGCCCGGGGCTGCGCATCCCTGCCCGGCCGCCCCAGCCCCGCATCCCGCACAGCTGTGCGGAGCGTCCCCGCTCCCAACACACCGAGTCCCTCCAGGTTCGGGTTCTTAGAGCAGCAGAGAGCCAGAAAGTTTCTCTCCCCATGCCACACGCACGGCTCAGCCCCTGACACACCGAGCTGACACTGGGAGGGCGGGACAGCCTCACACATCATCCCTCCCGTGCTCTCCACCTTTGCGCTGATTCAACACGGTAATTAGAAAAACAGCGAGGCCGGCCGAGCCCCCTTCGTTTGGAGAGAGACTCCACTATTTCCATACACCGAAGGGAGCAGCGATCACCACGGCCAAGGGGAGCGGGGAGTGAGGTCCGCGGCCAGGGGAGCCGCTCTCTCTACTCGTGATGCGGGAGGGCTCGGCCGCCCCAGAGCCCCCGCCCGCACGGCGGCGGAGGGTCCTTCCCCGCGGATCTGACCCCTCTGACCCACGGACAGCCCTGGGGGAGCCAGCAACACCCCTCTGCTGGGATGCCACCCTCCTCCCGAGCCGGTGCGTGCCCCCCACCCGCCCTTACGGATGGGGAAAACCCAAAGAGAAGGAGGAAAATCTCACCTCTTCGCAGGGCGGCAGCTGCAGGGCGGCCGCCTGCCAGCCCAGCAGCCAGCAGCACACCCAGGCGCTGCCCGGGTACCCCCGCTCCGCTCCGGCCCGCCGCATCCTCAGCATCCTCAGCAGCATCATCTTCCTCCTCCCCCGCCGCGGAGCGCCCGCGCACCCCTTCCCGGGGCCGGGGGGGGTGCTGGTGGGGATCACCGGCCCCTGTTCCTGCCGGACACCTCCGAGCCCCGGCCGCGGGCAGCCCCTGGCCCTGCGCCCCGCTTGCAGCCGGGCATAACCCCGCGGCTGTCGGACACAGCGGCCCCGCCGGCCGCCCGCCCCGGCAGCCGGCACCGCCAGAGCCGGGAGGAGGGGCCGGCAGCGGGGGGAGGAGGAGGAGGAGCGGGAGGGGGAGGAAGGCTGGCAGCGCAGGCGCACACTGCCGAGGATGGTCCAGCCCCGACATGGTGAAGGCAGCGCGGAGCATCCTCCAGCTGCTCCATCTCACCAGCCCCAAAACCTCCACGGCGGGGGCGAAACCCGCAGGCACTGCCGGCAGCTGCCGGGGAGCCCGGCAGCACACCCGGCCTGGAATCTCTGGTTTCAATGGGCACCGGGGCGGGAGCGGCGCTGTGGGATGGAATGTCTCCTTCCCCAGCCCTGCCGTGGGATGCTGGCCTGCATCCCCCGCCGTCTCCCGCCTGACTGCTGGCACCCCATCCCTGTCCGTGGCAGCGCCAGGCGGCGCGGGGTGCCTGCACCCATCTCCCTGCTCCTCGGACCCTGAGGATGCCCCGTGTCCCCCCATCAAGGCGGGATCCCACGGGGCAGGATGTGCGCTGGACCGCTCAGCTCCTGGCCAGAGCAGGGCAGCGACCCGCTCAGTGAGATGGGAAAGCAGCTTACTCGTGGCCTGACCCAAATCATTCTTAGCGCTCAGAATTATGCGAATTTCTCCCTCCGTGCTTGCCTTTCAGTCCGAATTTTGTCTCCTGCTTCCCAGCAATGTCCAACTACCCATTCCTAATGAAGTGTGTGACTGCCTCAGGCACCGATCGTCCTCTGCCTCCCTGACATCTCCGGGGTGGCAGCTCAATTTCCTGCTCCCTCCTGGGTCTTCTTTTTTGCCTCCTATCTAGCAAACCCCAGCACGGGCCTTCCCATGGCTGGCACAAGATGTTCCTGTGCTTATTGATCCACTTTTCAGACTCCAGTACATAGCCCTTTTTTTTTTTTTTCCTTTTCTTTCAATTCATGGACTGAGGTTTTTGTGGGTGGTTTTTTTTGTAATTATACTGCAGTTCCTGCTCACCATGATTCAGGTTTGACTTGGATTTTATTCACCTCATGAAAAGAGATGTGGGGTATAAGGGCAGAGTCGGATCTTCTTGTCACGCAAGCCCTCTGTCCATCCCTGGCTGGTGTCATTGCTGTGACCATACACTAACACAAAAATGGTTCAATTTGCCCATTTTATGTCATTTGAGACCCTTGTTGGGCCAGTCAGGAAGGGAGCTCTGTGATGCTCTGCTAACAGAGACAAGTTTGCAATTTCCCTTTGTTCTTGGAGAGACCCTTGCTCTGATTTTAGCTGCAGCTGGAGGAAGGAAAGCGGGTTATGGTGCTTCCATCAAAGGCCCCATTGCTCACCAGGGTGCCAAACAAAGCACCTTGTGTAATCAGTTACATGAAAAAAATCAAATTATCTTTCCAGAAAAAGTGGAAAACAGGATAGAAACCCTGCTGCTGCTTTATGCTTTGTGCTTCTGCACTGAGTAGGTCACAAGGCTGGTCCCAAGGGTTTATTTCTCACCTGAACTGCAGGATAAAATCCAGTGTCTCAGGAGCACTGATTTCAGCTGGAGCAGCGTTTCTCTTCACCTTTGGTAAAATAAAACACACAAAACTGCAGGCACTCCCAGGCATGCAGCAAGGGACACTCTGGAATTATATGGGAAAAAATGTACTGGTGGGATACAGCATGCCTTTCATGCAAGGAAAATGGGCACAAGGGCAGCTTGCAGAAAAGTGCACTTCTTGCTGCAGGTGCTGACCTCGAGTGAGAGTTCAGAGTGGGAAGCAGATCTGGGGGGGCTGCTGGCAGAATTGCTCTCTGCAGTGTGGGGTTATTGCTGCTGATTCCCAGGGACACTCCAGGGCCAGCAGGAGTCAGTTCAGGTGAGCAGAACTTCCATACAGCACAGGGACGGGTGAGAAAACAGAGAACCAGAGCGTGCTTTGTCAGCTGCTCCGTCACCCTTTTGCATCGCTAAATTATTTAACCTTAAAACTCAGAGAGGGGCGAAGTCAATTTACAAATAAAAGGCTACATACTCTTCTTCAGGACTCAATGTATGTTACCAAAGCTTTTTTACTGTCCTCTGTGGGACTTGCTGTCTTCCTAGCAAGAAAAATCACTAGGATCTGAGATTTTTTTTTTTTGCCTTACTTTATGTTTCCAAATGACACCAGGTCCAGATATTACTCGATCTTTAAAAGCAATAAAGCAATATCATCACTCTGGTTGTTGTGCTATTTGAAGAGGATCTGAAATGCCCATGTTATTAAATCCTGAAGATCTTACCTGAAAGCAGGATGGCAAAAATTCTGCAGTGCATAGTAAGCATGTGGCTAGCAGAAAATAAAAAGCATGCTGTTGAAAAATTAATGAGGTTAGATAGACATTAACAAAGGAACTAGGGAAAAGCAGTGTGGGATTTGAGACATATTGTGTAACTTTAATATTAAAAAAGTAGCACCTATATATAAGGCAGCAGAGATAAAGGAGATTTAAATCTAGTAAGAACAGATATCAGGGCATGAAGCAGAGTTTTGAGATCTGTATCTGAAATCTTGACCTAATATTTTGAGTCAAGTGAGGAGATACAGAAGTAATTCAGAAGATTTATGCACTCTCACTTATAAACAATTGCCCAGCTCAACTACATTAAAGTACAAAAGAAAAAGAAGGGGAAAAAAGCAAAGTAGTGAGTAATAATTTATACTGTAGTGTGTTTCAAGCTACATATCCCCTATTGCCTGAAGTTTATTGTGCATCAGCCTGCTATAAGTTAAAGATGTAAAAGTGTACCTTTATACTGCTATTCTAAGTTGTGCCCGGAAAAAAAAAAAAAAAAAACAAAAACAAACAAAAAAACAAAACCAACAGCTTGCAGGCATTTAGGATCCAGATCTGTAAACAGTTCTTCCTGACACCATCAAGATGCTGAAAGTTAATCATGGACTTTCATGTTTGCAAAGCTCAAGCCATAGGTTTCCCTGGTAGCCACTGAGCCGGGGCAGGGAAAGAACCATATGTCACCAGTGTTAATGACACCAAGTGAAAAGGAAAATTAAATGGCTGCCAGCTACTGTTTGGATGACAGCAATTAGTAACTACACTTGGGATTAGTCAGGTCTGTAGGCTGACAGTGGTTTTCCTGGGAATACATCACACAATGAAGCTATTAACCCTTTCCTGCTCTGCCTCTTTCTGGTGAAATCGCCTTAAAAACCTTGCCTGCACACACATTTCACTGCAACTTTTGAAAAAGCTGACCAACATAAAGCAATTTCATGGAGTTTCTTCACTGAAACTAATTTCCTAACATTGCTGACTATCCATGGTTAAATTTTTTGATTGCTCTACAAGAGTAACTGCTTTCCCACAGGAGGTAACATTCTTTTAGCTTGCTAGTATGTCCATCTGTGGGCTCTACTGCAGTATGTACTGCTCAGACTTCTTCTTTTTCTTGTGAACCATTTATTTTCCCATACAAGCTGGTCATCTGTGTACTTTGCATGAGGGAATACTTTATCTGAGACATAAATTAACACTCTTTCAAGACATTGTGTCATCCTGGTGCTTTACTGAGTGCAGTTCAAGAAAGCCTTAAAATATGTGCTTGCTCCTACAAACATTCTTACTTTTGGACTTCCAAACTTTTCAAGCTCTTTGGAAATTCAAGATACATAGCAATACTAAAAGAATGTTTATATACCCAGGCCTCTGGTTCAGCTCTGACCTACTTAGACATCACTTATACTTTCAAGTCACTCAAGGACCATCATGACTCCATCCTAGAATAATCTGGAGAACCCAGCAGAGAAAGCTGATGTGATGGCTAAGCAGTCACTGTGAAAAATGGGTGGCATTTGCAGTGAGATCTCTCTCAGGTTCTCCTGTAGCCTGTGGAAGAACCTAATGCTTGGATTCACCTCACTTTACTTTGTCACCCACAGCTGGTAGAACTTTGGGAGTACTATTCACCCTCCCCTAAAAACTAAGTTATAAAAACATCAGAAACCTTTTTCTAAGGGTACCTGACAGCATCCAGAGCTGAAAGTGAAGGTAGCCTTCATGAAACATTGTTTTATTCATCTATTTGGGGAGGAGTTGAATGTCTTTTCTCTCCATTAACTGTACAGGTAGTTCTGATATAGATACTTATACATGCTGCAATGCAAACTAAAGAATTTTATGCTGTCTAGTGAGTTTCCTCTTTAAACAAGGTTCACATCTTCCAGCTTTGGGCTTGTATTAACTGGTACATGTCTGACTAGCCTATATTCTACCCTCAGTCCCACCTCATCCAAACCAGAGCCCAGCAGAGGGAAAGTGACATGGCACAGGGGTTGCTGGGCTGTGTGATGAAATTATGAAGCTTCACATAGCTGTGGCCTCCTGAAAAACAAGGAAACAAGGCTTCCTGGATAGAGAAAAGCCAGGATCAGCTTGTACTGCCTTTTCATAATTCCCACTCCTGTATGTAACATTCAGGATTTACCCCTTTCCCTCCTATGCTCCTCAATGTTGTATTTTTGTCTCTCTTCCCTAGAGATGTTTAAAGTGCCTGTATTTTGCTTTTCTAGCAAACCTCATCTTTTGAATCCACTTTAAACCTCTTGGAGCCTTCCATTTGTGATTTCTTTGTTCATCCTTTCTCTCATTGTGACTTTAGTTGAATTTTCCTGTAAATCTTGCTCTTGGCTTGGCACTAGAACAGCTCCTTGAATACAATTTAATATGAGCTGTGCAAAGGTTAGACATAAAAGACCCAAAGCACTTCTGCACTATTTCTATCTACAGGCCTGGAGAAGAGATATGTTAGAGACATGATCTACCTTGCTTGAATCTGAATCACCAGAATTCAGCTGTAAGAAAGGAATTTCTCTGCTTTTGAGATAGCCACATGATTTGACAGCTCTTTCTTTGCTTTCTAAACTAAGGGGAAAATATTAATTTCCAGTTTTATAATGTATAGACCATCTGATTCTCCTCCCTATCATATATAGGATAAATACAGATGATCACTGCATCAGAAAAAAAATCAGAAAGCATGCTTGTTTTGAGTAAGAAGGAATAGCAAGGGTAAATATTTCCAAGACAACTGGGGACAGGCAGCAGGATCAGCATCCAAAGCCTTTTACTGCTGCTATTAGGGTTTCTTAGCCATTCATCCACAGGCATTTTTTCCCAGCAGACCTATTTGTCTGCTGTCGGGTAGCAAGAGGGTTTTGAGTAATAATGATTCTCTTGACTTTGCATGGAAAATCAAGCCCTGTTAGAGGACTCTCAGGGACCATGGTGACATGGTTATGTCCAAAGAAGACATGCCACAGGGGGGCTGGGGGATGGGGCTGGGTGAGCAATCTGAAAAGTAATGCAGTGTAAACTGTTAGAAAGCAGAAATCTGTATGTTCTGCCTGTGTTGATTTGGTGTGTGAACTAAGTCAGGAGGAATGACATGGGCTGAATTGCTTTCTGCAGAAGAGAACAGTTCTTTGGTGTAACTTTGTAATTCATCTCAACAGTGATGCCAGGTATATTGAGGCTGATCATGTCCACTCTAGGCTGGCAAGGACCCTGCAGATGCACTCTTGGCTCTAGGAAAGAGCAGAAAGCAGAACAGCCCCCACGCAGTGCTGCATTTCTGACCAAGGAGTCCCTGTGTTGCCCAACTTCTCCAGTCACCATTTGTCCCTTGTACCATCACCAAAGTGTCAGAGGCCACTATCCCACGGTGTAGTGAGGAGAACTCCCTCTCCCACCTACCCTATCAGAAACATCTTATTTTTCAAGGAGAAGAAAAATCAAAACATCACAAGGCTTTCACACTGTTCGACCAGACAACTTTTAAAGGTCCCTTCCAACCCAAACCATTTTATGGTTTTGTGATAATCTTCTCTGGAAGGAAACAGGGCTCATATTTTCTATTGACCTGCCTGATCTTGATGGAAGTCTTGTGATTAAAACTTTAAAACCTTAACACTGCATTTTCAATGGTCTCTCAAAGGTCTTTCTGCTTCCCCTGAATCAATGACAAATGTCTCCTCTCACTTCAAAAGCTTCAAAGAAAACAATACCAGGGACATCGATGGGAGCTATCCTGAGCCAACATTAAAATGCTTTGCAAGTCCCACCAGTTTGATAAACGGGAATTTTTGTAGATGGGACATATTTTATCACCTTATTATTGCTATGGTTGGTAGCAAAAATGAATTGAGCTGACACTGCTGATAGCACTGACACATGCAATGGCAGCAAATGACTGCAACTCAATGTTAACAACAGTATGGATTTTCTGCTCCCAAGAGAGCCTTTGTAAACTTTCAAAACGCAGTTTTTCCAAATAAAAAGCACACAACTAAATGTCAGAGATTGTAACAAAGTCATTTTAGTAGAAGCCAGAGGTGTAATTCATCATGTGACAAGACTGACTCTGATCTCATATATCTGGGTGTGACATTGTGCTGGCCCTACGCAGGCACATGATAGAAATACGACTTTTCAAGGTGACTTCAAGGAGATGCTGTGACCAGCTGTAAGGAGGCTGAAGGAGCAACACACAAAATTCACTTGATTCCTAATCACAGAATCATGGAATGGTTTGGGTTGGAAAGATCACCCCAGTTCCAGCCCCCCTGCCATGGGCAGGGATGTCACCCACTAGATCAAGCTGCTTCTGTGGGTAAGGATCGATGTAAGGCAAAGCAGGGCATGTGCTGTTAGATGATTTTGCAGCTATGACAGGAAAAGCTTAAAATGCTCAGTGCTCTTAGCAACTTTCTTGGCACCTGGGAGCCTTTTGTGTCCATCCTCAGCAGTCCTGGAAGCAATAAATACCCTCAAATGTGTGTGCTAATGCAAAAACCTTCCTTACAAGCTCCTCTTCTCTGTGCTGGTTATTGCAATTAGATGAGCACATCCAACTGTCACATGCATCATCTGTCTGAGAAGTTATTTTATCCTAACACGGTGACAGTCACTGTTCAGGCTCACTGTGGCTCAGCTCTGGATGAGTCACGGTGCATTTACCCAATGCATCAGGCTCGATTATGATTAATTTCTGAAAACAATTTCTGCAGCCATTCAGGTGCCGCAGGCAGATGCCTGTGTGCTCAGAAATAAACACTGCGTAAACTCTTTGCCTGTCTTGCTGAGTTTACAGCCTCCCTCTCCTAAAACTCCCACATGTTTTCATTCATTAGACTCAGCTCACTCTGTTGATCTTCATGGAAAAAGAGCAAGGTTTGGGGCCAAACCTAGCAGAGGAGCAGCACCCCTCAACCTGCGGGCTTTTACTCCTTGCCGAGAGGGAGCATCACTTGCCTGGGGAAAAGGATGCACAGATCTGCAGGACAGCTGGGCTTTGCATGGTTTTCTGCAGGAGGAGAGAGCAGAACATTTCAGATCAGCCCTGTCCCTGCTCCAGGAGATGCCTCAGAGTCAGCCTTGCTTGCTGCCTGTGTGATTTTAGGATGAATTGTCTCTTAAAGCAGGTGCTCTGAGTCCTATAAAGAGTATTATAGCATCTTTAGGAGTATAACCTGTTTCCCTCACAAGGAATATTCACAAGGAATGTGGCAGTATTTGAACAGAGAATATACCTTGCTCTGCACGTTTGCTTCTCCAGCTCCCTCAGGATGATGTTGTTTTGACACAAAGTCTCAGTTTGATTTGCTCCACAAAATTACTGATTGCTCTGTCAGCACCTTTAAATTTGGTAACACACCACAGCCTTCAAAATCCACAAAGGTAAATTTGCAATTTAAGGGGTGAGGTGATTTGTTGCACTATAAATAGCTCGCTGCGTTAACATCCTGCTGTTCAAGTGGCACTAAGCTAAGTAGAATACTTGTAAATGTAGTTTTTATGCTTTATTAATTGTTCCCTCATGAATTTGCTTTCCTTGTTGGGGTTATGCTGATGTCTGAATTTCTCTCCCTCTTTAAAACCACTGCTTAACTTATTACCTTACCCAAAGGTAGTAAATAATTCCATTTTCCCCAACATCTTTCCCAATGCCCCCTTTCCCTACAAACTCGCCTGAAAGAAAATGTTTTGAATTAAAAACACATCTTACATCTATGAGGCACTCTGGTTCATCTTAAACCCAGCCTTCTGAACAGAGATTCCACTCATGTGCCAACCCACTGCTTATGAAGATGCAGAACAGCACAGCAGGGGTGAGTCCCTGAGAGAGAGCTGAGTGTGGTGGTAAAGCAAGAGCTCCAGGGATGTGTTTCCACTCATATCACTGCCACTGACTCATCCCAGATAAAATTTATTCTTTTGCAGAACATCACCTCAAAACTTACACCTTAGTTAAAGGCTTACTCTGGCCTCTGTTGTCTCGGGGAAGTCACTTTTTATTTCTTTATTTCAATGTCTTCCTCTGTAAATTACTATTTAATCAGCCTTTGAGATGTTTGGATGAAAAGGACTTACAGCAGGACAGAAGAGGTTTGTCTGCCAGCTGATTATAGCCAAAAAGTGCAGTATCTGGCAAGTGGAATGCAGATCTCCTGGATCCAAGCTTCTATAGAACCATGGATGCTCATGCTGGAGCATTTGTCTACTTGTCCTTGGCACATGGATTCTCATTGCAGCCTAGATCTGCCCAAGAAGACGTAGAGGATGATCCATGAGGAGCCTGATCTTGGCACAATTCACAATTAATTAGAGGGGGGTTTGAGCCAGGCCTCCAGGACCATGAGGAGGATTAGACATCTCCAAAGAGCCCATCCCAGACCAAAAAGATGACAGATCTCTTCCCCTGCTGAGGGATGGAAAGAGATTTGTTTAAACACCTCGTGAAACTATGTATTAACTCATCCCTAGATATTACTGAGAAATAGTGAAGGTGAGGGCAAGGTGAATCTTTAGTACCTCTGGCTGTAAAAAATACAAACACTAACGTCATTAGAAACCCACAGACCTGCAAGAGATCAGAGGGAGTGAATTTGAAATTAACTCTGAAAACTGAATAGTGTGTTTGAATTAATCTCTAAAAACGGGCTTTACCATGGAGGTAAGGTAGAATGTCAGCCTGAGGTTAAAAGCTTTGTCAAAGCAATCTCTGTTTTAAGACTTAAAGTGACCCTTGATATTTATCAGAGTAATGAAATTACAGGCCTTTTCAAAAGGCTGATGAGAGGTTGTATTCAGCCCACCCATCATAACAACTGGGTGCTTTTGCTGCAGCTCAACAACTTGCTTCTCTGTCACTTTTTCACATGCAGAAACAAATCCTGCAGGCTGAATATTCTTATTTCTAGGCATATTTCTACCAAACTTCAGAGTTAATTAAATATAGATGTATATTTAGGTAGATATAGATATAGATATATTTATTTTATATTCTTATTTCATTTATATATATATCATATATAACATAATACATACTTTTTTCTTCTTTTTTTTTTCTGGTAACTGAAGTGGCCAAACAGGACACCCAGCTGAGCCCCAAATGCTCCAGATGACCCGACAGGCAAAGATGCTGCAGGCAGCAGGGATAACCGAGGTGACTCAGCCCTCTCCTTGCTGTGTCACACACAGCTGGACAGAGGCAGACGTCACTGTGTCCACAGGCACAGACACAGCAATGCACTGCCCAGCTGGATGTGCAGGCTGCTGCCCTGCTGGTAATCCATGCCTGCCTGAGGCTGATGGGAAACAGGGCTTTAATTTGCTGAACACAAGACAAACACAGAAGAGAAAAACTCTTCTGTGAAGCCACGCTGCAAAGGAGTCCTATGTCAGAAATATCACATGAGCAAATGATAATTTCTTTCCAGGTGCAAAGTTCCCTGTCTAGTCAATGAAGGTATCTTGTACTGCCAAGTACCTTCTTTTTTCTTTCCCCAGAAAATCACTGCAAAGCATTCAAAATTTGGAAGGAGAACCAACAACATGCCTTTGTCCTTGAGAGTGAGGCAAAGTTTAGACATTTTGTGAGTACTTGTGTAAGATGAATTGGGTGCTTCATCCTGTTCCAGTTGCAGCTGACCTCTCTACATGAGGGCCAACATGAGCTGGTTTTTTTTCCCCAAAAGCCACTTCCAGTGGGTATCCCTTTGTGTGTCTCCAGCAAACATAGGCAAATGGGATTCCATGAATAAAACATCAACCAAAATCAAGTTTTCTGAAGGCAGTGGAAGCATGCAGGGTCAAGAATCGTTCAAATCCTGAAGGTTTAAAAATAGCACAGACATTGGGAAGCCTGATTCCACTTTTTGTCACCCTACATGCTCAGGGTTTTGTGCTGATGGACTGCAAGCCTGGCTCAGGCCAGTTGACCAGGACCTTCTCCCTCTGTAATACATTCACCGAGTAGTTTTCAGACATCCCATTGCCAGCACAAGGGAAACTGGAAGGTATCACTTTAAAACTAATAACTGTTTTAATATTTTGTATTTTATAAAATGATGCTCATTTTACTCTTACCTTAAAGCTTTCTTACTCATTTCAGAGATTTAAAAACTTCTTGGAAGAGTGACAGCCAAGGAAGAGCAACATCAAAACAGTCAGCCTGCTGTGCCAAACATCCTGAAGTGGTGTCAGGAATTCCCAAAGCTGACAACTGAGTTTATGGAGAAGGGATTCTCACTTGCAGACTTCAACCAAAGCTGCTGTAATATCCAGCGAGACTGTGTGGGGAGAGGTTGTGGGGTCTCCACACAATTGTAGTGCTGAGTTTATAACATATATTTAGTAAGTGAGCTAAGAATAGGTGTGTTTTGTACCAACTGCAGTTTTCATTGAAAAAGATTGTGGGATGATTGTTATCTATTGAATTATTGAAGGATTTTGTCCTGTTACACTGATTTGCTAAAAATAGCCTAAAGCTCTCTCTGATTTTTAAGGTGGAGCTGTTGGAGTATCAAACAATTCAGAGCCATCTGCTATGCATTTGGGTTTACATGGCTTATTTCAGACATCTACACTAAAACAGGATGAATGACATCCAACAGACACCTATTTCTTTGTGGCTAGGATAGTCCTAGGAACTTGCTGAAATCCAGGTTTCTGTGCTGGAGACACACCTTTGCTCAGGGGCATCCCAAACTCCCTGCCTTCAGAAAATAGTTAAAAATCACTGACATTGCTAAGAATATTTCCACTTGTTCCAATGAGGACTAAAAGTGGCCCTACAAAGTTCCTACAAAGCATTTAAATGATCCAAGCTCATATCAAGTCTGTTGTTTTCACCTAGACTGTATCCAAACATGAGGATATTTCTCCACTTTAGGGTGCACAAGCAACAGCAGGGATTGATTATTCACAGCTGGTAAAGCTGAACTGCCCTGTTTGGAATTCCTTATTCTCAAAAACTACAAACCCCATAGCTGTCTCCACAAGGAAACTGAATTTTAAGTGCTTTACATCTTTCACAGTGCTTTGATTTTTGGACAGGAGAAAGGGGTGGGGTTTTTTGTTGTTTTATTGGTTTGTTTTTGTGGGTTTTGTTTTTCTTTTTTTTTTTGGGGGGGGCAGTTATCATGTACAATTTATATTAAACAAACATGCCCTGATTGGCATGATACCATTATGCAGGATAACTGAAAGCAGAGCCCTTCCTAATCTTAGAAAGACAGGTCTGGAAGCAATGTCCAGGGGAGGAGCCTCATCCACATTCCAGGCACTGAAACTCGTGGCCTCGTGTAGCAGTTCTGGGAGCTGCTTCTATGAAGGTCACTATCTTTCTTAACCTTTATACAAAATTCATAGTGCTGAAAGCCAGGATTCACTTTTCATCATTGATGGTAATAGTCTGACACTCCTGAAGTCCTTATTATCCCATACAGCAAAGCTATATATATATATATATATA
>VZDJ01000623.1:3715188-3861980 GCA_008694505.1 Cyanoderma ruficeps | reverse complement strand
ATATATATATATATAGCTATATATATATATATATGACAAGACAAATTCTGGCTTATAGAACCAGTTCTGCCTCCTTAATTCATAACATCATCCCCTGGAAAATCCACTTTTGCCACCCAAAGAATGTCTGCTTTTAATCACATCATTAGGAGAATCATCCCTCAGATCTGCTGTAATGCAGAACTGCCCTGAATTGCCTCAGAGAGTAGCTTGGGACAGAAAATAGCATAAACTCAGAAAATAGCATAAACTGCTCTCTTAGTCTTCACTGTAAACTTCGAGCCTAATAACAACATTTCTTCATCAAATAAAGTAGGGCCAAACCTGCAGATTTACAGAGCAAATGAGTTGTAATTCTGGGGCAAGGAATAAATAGATAAAGCAGAAGCAAAGCTGATACAAAGGAAGCCATGTCCCACTTCTGTTCGTTTGATAAGTGACTGTTTTTCAGGAGGAAAATGCAGGAACATTGATCTGAGACCTGCTCACAGTCAGTTGATTACATGGGAAGAGTTTTAAATTTGGGTGAAGCCCCCCTGCTGTTTTCATGGGAGATTTCAGATGTTTTTTCAGGTTATTATTACAATTATAAGAGAAAGGACTACAGTGTGGCCCCAACACCTGGGATTTGCTTCCTAGCTAATCCCCATCAATAGTGATGCCTAAGGACGGACCTTCATTGTTTCCTGTTCAAATTTTATTGCCAGAGGAACATTGCTGCACAAAAAGATATAAATAATGCTTACATGCATAAGTTTTAATCACGGAGTATCTGGGGCTTCCAAATTCTGTTTTGGAAAGTGCAATAAAGAGTGATATAGAGAGGGAGAAATTACCTGATTAGGAAAAGTTGCGTGTATCATGATAGCTTTTTATATATTTGGGCTTTTTGGTTTTAGGAATTACATAAGAATTCATATGAATAATATTCCTCTTGGATAAAACTGAGAGAAAGGAAATTTCAATGCTGTCATACAGTAAAATACCATCTGCTTCTATTTAAGAAATCCACGATAATGGAACCCAAAACACTTTGATCAGATGTTTAATGTGAGTTTTGAATTAGTATTCCAGATCAGCCTCGTAAAAAGCTGGCAGCTCCAAAATTTCCTCTCAGCTCCTTTCCATGACGACCAAGAAAGAAAAAACAATATTTCATTCTCTGAGAACAATAAAAACAGACTTCCCCACAAATTCGATGAGTTTGTTACAGCACAGAAGAAAACCCTGACGTGTACTCAGACTGTATGCAGTTATAAACAGCAGATTTGGGTCAGACTGAATGGAATGGCTCTTACTCTGAATCATCTAATTACAGAGCACTTAGGAGCCTTTTTCTGTATATGTAAATGGGACTTTAATATTCTAACACACTAAGATTGCAGAGTGAATACCGTACAAAATGAAGATTGAGTAGAAAAGTAAAATGGCAGAAAGATGCCTCTTGTACCCCCCAAAGATTAGGAACCTCAGAAACAATTTCATGCATGTCAAAATAAATGTCTATGCCTGACTGCAGAGACACCACATGACCTTGTAGGGTTCTCTTTAATCATGGTAGGACATGGCCAGGGGAATGGAACAAGAGGCTATGGGGAGACCTCATCATGGCCTTCAACATCCTCATGAGGGGAAGCAGAGGGGCAGCACAGATCTCTTCTCTGGTGACCAGTGACAGGACCCGAGGGAATGGCCTGAAGCTGAGTCAGGGGAGGCTTAGGCTGGATATCAGGAAAAGTTTCTTCACTCAGAGGGTGTTTGGCTGTGCAGGGCAGTGGTCACAGCACTGAGCCTGACAGAGTTCAAGAAGCATTTGGACAATGCTCTCAGGCACAGGGTGTGATTCTTGAAGTGTCCTGTGCATGGCCAGGAGTTGGACTCAATGATCCTTCTGTGCCCCTTCCAACTCAGGATATTCTGTGTATGAGCTCCTAACGTGATGCTCATGAGCTTGCAAAAGCCAAAAATTCCTCTCCAGCTGCTACAGCATTTAATACACAGATGTCAGAATATCAAAGATCAGACCACTGTACGTTTATTACAATTATTTCTGACTTTCCTGTTTAATTTGCGTATTTGAGACTCAGTATTGCCCACTTTGCAGCTTGTTTGTACTGGAAAAAATTACCCAAGGGGCGCATACCAGTGAATGGAGATGCCTGGATGGGAGACACCTGTACCTTTACCAAGACAAATAAAGCTGAGCAGATGTAATCATTAGGAGATTTTTAAGAATTTCATATTTCCTGTGAAATATACCTTTGGGTTCCCCAAAACACAAAATGCCTTCATGTAAAAGCCTCAAGGAGCAAACAGAAAATGCTGAGGTTATTTTGGTCTGTTACTGACTGCAGCCTCATGAAGACAAACTCACTCTTTTCCTTTGCACCAGCTGCAGAATTGCTTCCAAATCTGCCTAGAATCTAATAAATCATTCACATCACCTTTTCTTTTAATGGATGAATATTCATGGTGAAGGTTTGCAATTATAATTTGTAGGATGCTAAATTTCTGGCAAAAATTTGCACAGAAATAACCAGTTCCTTTTTTAATTTTAATGATCACACATCTTTAAGGCACTTGTTGAAGCTGCCTATAGGAATTCAGACGAGTACTGCCAATTAAGGAAACTCAAAAGTATGCAGAGTGTATTGCCAGTAAAGACACAGGTGAAAGCTTTGATGGAAGAAGTCTGTCTTGAATTCCTCACTTATTTTTAGCTTTCCCTTTGGATGTCCACAAAAACTGGTGCAAGTGAAGTTTGAAAACAGCAGGAGATGAATTGTCATCTCTGGTTTTCCTATGTGTCACACTGGCACTCCTGGCTGTGGAAGCTCTCACTCATTTGGCAAAATAAAGCCGGAGCTGTTTTCTCCTCTAGGAATAAAGCACAAAGCTGAACATCAGGATTGAAAAAGCTTCACACCAGGCATGAAATTTCTCTTTGGTATCACAACTAATCTGTGTAGAGGGAGCGTCTGTTCAAAGAGCACTTCTGCCCATCTTGGCCCATTTGAGTACAGATGATGGGAGTTGGGTGACTCAGTCCTGTGCAGATGAGATCTCCAGTGGCTCTGCAGGTAACCTACAGCTCCCTTGAGGCCAGCTCTGCCTCAACCCTGCCAAAGTTAGTGGAGATGCACAACATTGACTCTGTCTGACACAACCATCCTGAGGAACTCACCTGTTCCCATATTGTTCCTATGCAGTCTTATTTAAGTGCAATTACATTTATTATACTGGAAACTCTCATTAAAAATTTAAACAATGTTGTGGCAAAAAAAGCACGTGCTTTTATTCCAGGCTGCTTTCTAAATATCAGATCTGCTTTCAGAATGGAAGTAACACAGGGATTTTCATGCCAGCAATTTTCTGAAGATTAGGTACTAAGATTTTACTAATATTTTGACTCTGTAAAACATCTCAATAGTATTAAAACACCCATAAAACTTAAACACAAGTAGCAAGGGAGTTTTCCTCCATTTATCCAATATTGTACTTTCAGGTGTACCAGGGCTGTTGCAGGGTTCAGATGGGCTGTACTCAAAGATCAGGTTCAAACACAAACCTGCCCTTTTCTTTCCCTTTCTTTCCCTCCCCCTCCCTTCTCCTTCTCCTTCCTTCCAAATCCCAAATACTCTAAATGGGATATAAGCGCCTGGACTGTAAGTGTGGGTTCATTTCAGGGTTTGACAGAGAATTAAACTATTTTGTCTCCTAGCAATAGAGTGACAATTCAGCTATTATTTTGCAAAAATCTGTATCACTGCTATGTACTGACCCCATCTCCTCCCCTTTGAACCAGCTCTGCTGCTCCCACAGCCCTGCCCAACCCACAGCACAGCTCAGACAAACCAGAAAGGGAAGAAAAGACAAGGCAAGGCAAGGCAAGGNGGCAAGGCAAGGCAAGGGGGCATCATGCAATTAACACTCAGCAGCATCCAGCTGGCCTGGAAAGGGTTTTTTAATGCCTGAAACTTTGAAAGTTGAAGAAAGATGACGCACTGCCACAAAGGTGGCTTTCAGGAGCCCATGACTATCTTTGTTACAGATTCACCTGAAAAAGACATAGTATTTTCAAGAGGACTGTTGGAATACATTTCCCACACCCAGCAAGTGTTTTCCATATAGGGAAAAGTTTAAGACTCACCCCCTTTAAGGTAAAGAACCCAGAAATTTTGATACCCTCCTGACAAGGATTGGCTCAGTGACAAGAGAGAAGCATCTGTTGAACCCTTTTGCTGTTCTTCAAATCCTGTATCTCTCCCTATTGGCAACAGGCTAGGTTGTCCCTCCCAAAATATTCAGTATTTAGGAAGGAGCACAAAGGAAGTAAGGGGCTTTTTGGAGTGTTTCTAGCAGGGTGTCAGAGGTTTTCTCAGACACCTGTGCACGGCTTTTCTTTTGTTTTCTGTAACATTTGTTATTGTATTATTTTTCACTTATTAAACCTTTTACATTACAAAACACCTCTGAAGAGCAGTCTCACTAAAATTATTTTAAGCCAATCTGCAAGGGCTGGACCCTCAGAGATTGATACATTTATCTGTTGTTCATAAACCTCTGGCCACATGTTAACCTGTATCAGAGGACTTCCTTGCTGGACGTGCCCAGGAAATAGAAACAAAATTGCTGTCGTTTAGGCAGCAGATAGGACTGGCTTGGGTCAGGATTGCCTGTGACTGGTAAAGAGAGGCAATTCTGAGTGAAAGACTGCCAGGGCAGAAATTTGCAGGGTGCAGACAAAGTACTAAAGAGGCTTTGTGACTCGTTATATCCCTTTTCTTTTTTTCTTGACTATTTAATACTTTTCTGAAATCCTGCACTGACAGCACATTAAACTATTTAGCTGTTAACTGTTTGTTCACTGGACAAATGTATTGACTTAGTATGTCCCAAGTCAAACAATGGGCTGTTGGGAGGAAAAAAGATCCTGCAGATCTCCTCAGATCTGTTGAAGAAAATGGAAATGTGCAACTATATTCTAGCAAGGATATTCCTGATGAGATTCATTTCCCTATGTACAATTAACAGAATTTTGATTAAAAAAAGGAGTGCCTTTCTCCAGAAATCACAGCTCTTCAAGTTAATTCTGACTCAGCAGGGAGATTCTTTCTTTTATCAAGATGATCACCACTTCATTCAGTGCATGGGAGCTGCAGTGCTGAGTGTTCCAAATTCCTAATGGCTATAAAATATGTATGTGTAATGGTTTGTGCCTTTTCACAGAATATTTATAGGGTGAGACTGTTAGTTCAGCCATTGACAGGTATTTTCTGAGGTTATGAAATGGTGGAACCAAAATGCAGACACCTGAACCCCCCAATCCAATCTGCAATGGAAAAAAATTAGACACATAATTCATCTAAGTAAGTCTGGGGAGTGCAGCTTGTAGCAAGAGGGAAAAGATACCCCTTCCATTTATTCAAAAATGTTAAAAGGTTCTTTGTTCACAGGTGCCTTGTTCACGGCTTGTACAAGAAACATATTTTGGATTCTAGATGGTTCCCTCCCCCCCCCAAAAAAGACATAATGAGAATTATATCCGGCTGGAAACTGATGCTGAATAGTTTCATATTTAAAAAAAGATAAGGCATAGAATGGTAACAGGAAAGGCAAGTCATGGAACATGTATAGAGTTGTGTGGGTTATATATTACCAGAAATCTTTAAAACATGCTCAGATATTATTCTGAAAGGACAACTACAGCTGAAACAGAATTTCCCACTCCATGAAGAAATTACTGTGTGGAATTTGGAGGTCTGTGACATATAAGAGGTGAGCTACTTAGAGGTGAATGTCAACATTCACTTTAAAAATCAAGAAAATCTTTCTCTCTGACCATCTCTCTGAGCTCTGTGGAAAAGGGGAAGTTTTTAACTTCCCCTTTCCACAGAGCTCAGAGAGATGGGAAGATAAAACCACCATAACAGAAAAAGATCAAACGAGAGCCAAAGCAAACAGCAGCTGGCTCAACAATACCAATTTCAGGTAATGGTCATGAACAACAGGCTGGAACTGTGGATGCTAATAAAGTGAGAGCAGAGGTCAAATCTTGCTCTTTAATAACATGTTTCGTTCAAAAAAGCAGATAAAACGAAAGTGTCATTCACAAAAAAGCTCATTTGTGTGAGTAGTGCAAATAACTGGTCCCCACCCCAGCAGTGCCTGAGTTCCTATAGCAGGCACATAAGTGGTGCCTCCAAATGAACCGACCATGAAAAGGCACCTGGGAGACTGAAACTGCTGCTGATCCTGCTGAACCAAACTCCCTGTTTCTTGGTATTCCTCAATCTGTTGATTTGCACCCCTCTGCCATCTCTTCTCTGACAAACAGACTGTAAAGTGTTTGGGGCAAAACCACCTTTCTGTTGAGTTTTTTTGTGTAGTGGGTTACACAAAGGGCTTCAGGTCTTGGCTATGACACTTTGGGTTTATGGAAACAGTTGAAACAGATAACATTTCATCCTTTAATCACTGGTGCCTGCAGGGCCCCTGAAATAACAGAACTCACACTGGTATCCAAGTACTGATGTTTAGGGAAGAGATTCAGCTTTTACAGAGACTCTGAGGATATTAATTCATAGCAGGTCAAAACCCAGAGAAGTTTGGTCTTGATGAGGTCATTGCTGGAGCTGGTTTCTTCCCCATCTGCTTGTGTGAGATTTTGGATGCAGCTGTGCAGACACAACAGGGGCAGGATGCTGTGCCACATGGATGTGGAGACTGATCCAGACTCTCAGCTCCTGTGAGAAGCATCAGCACTCAGATAGCTGTAGGAAATAATCAGATTTTATGCTTAACACAAGAAAAATCCCATAATTGTCCTAATATCTCTATGAACAATTTATCCCATTATTTGTTTAGTTGTTTGCCAGTGCAGTAACCTGAACACAGATGGTCAGGAAATACATTTTTCCATCATGTGACCTTTGGGCTCTATTGTCAGCTTGTTTTCTGCACCATGTAGCAAGCTCATTTGTGAAAAGGTAGAGGAAAAAGAAATAGAATAGCCAAAATTTTTGTATTAAATGTATTTACTTGGGCTGGGGGATGTAACTCTGAGTCCAAACTATCTTGAAATCAGCTATTTCCAAGGCAGAGACATCTCTGCCAGACAAATCTCTGACCCAAAGTTTATTTAAATGATTAAAGAAAGAGTAAATGACCTCATAGAAGAAACTAAGAATCATGCCATGGAGCCAAGGGGGTATCCTGGAGTTAGGCTGAGGTCTGGGCCACTGCCCTGGGTCAGGATTCAATCCTGACTCCTCCATCAGCCATGAATCCTCCATCTGCCATGTTTGTCCTGTCTCTGCCACAGGGACATTTTACTTTTGAAACTCAGAGACAAGGACAGATGGAGGTAAAAAAGCTCTTCATTAGCTCCCCATTCTCTAATGAGGATTGTGGTTCACAAATTGTGATAGGGAAATGATGAAAGAGTCCTACAACTTCTGCACAGTAACCACTCAGCACTGAAAATTATCCCACACTGGAAATGGCTATCTAAGTGGCCAAGGTAGAAGGAAAAATTAGAGAGGGGATCTCAAACTCAAAGAATAAATAAATAAATACAAATGTCTGCTAGTTATGTAGTTCCAGGCTATTACATCCATATTAATCAAACTTCATAGCATTTTAAGTCAGTAAATAATGTTTTCCTTATCTCAAAAACAAAAACCTGCCAGGTTGACAATGATGAGAGAGAGGGAAAGAGGTGCTAAAACACACAGTGCTTGGACTGTCATTTAAAGCCAGTCTTGTCCCTTTGAGTGGAACTAAACTGTGTTATAACCAAGTTAGGAAACCGTGAAAACCTGTATAGGAGCCCAAACTGGGATATGTCAGCCATAGAAACAGAAATATACAGATGATGCTCCGGAGACTAATGAATTTTAAATGGACAGCTCTGAGATCTTCTTCTTAGAGAAAGGAGAACATTTTTTTAATGCTTTTGGATAAGGTTTTCTTGATTAAAATATATCTTACAACTTTTTTTTAATCCAAATATTCAAATATTAATATATTCCAATAATCCAAATCCAAATTACCAATAATGATTTATTCAAAAACCTTTGTTGCTGAAAGGCTCCAGTTTTGGAAAAAGGGTGAACTAAAAATTGAGTAGTTCTAATTTTCAACCAGGACAAGGCAATACTTCATGCAAGGTTAAGCAGCAACACAGAGGCAAAGTGAGGAGACAATTCAGGTTTGCCTGCTCTGTGTGCAGCTTCACCACTATATCACACTCCTTTCCATTTCCTATTTGCAGAAGCAGAACAAAACAAATTTGCACAGAGCTATCCAAATCAAAAAGCAATGATTACCTGCAATGAGCAAATAGAAAACAGAGTCATTTCTAAAGAAAGCTGTCTGACTCTCATATATGCTGCTGAACTGTTGGTATATTAGTTTCTTTCAGACTTTTTTTCTTTCTGGTAAATTTTACTATCCTTTCTCTTATTGGCAAAGCACGTAATAGATATTTTTGTCAATTTAATGGGAAGATAGTTCTCTGCAATTTTTTTGTGACCAAACAATGCAATAAAGTTGCACAGAAATGATATCTGGGAAAATGCATCATATTTTTGTCACTTCTTCGTTGAGATATTCACCTCTCTCTGGGCTCTTCAAGCACATAATGGAGCTATCACACACTGCGAGGTTAAAAAATAGCTGCACAGAACAAATGAACTTGACTGGCAGATTCTGTGAAGGTCACAGAGCAAGAGGGACTTCACATAAATTCACACAGCACTCAGAAAATGTCGTATTGTACTGAATTCTGACAGAGGCCACATCCAAATCCCTTCATCTGAATGTTATGAAAACTGGGAGGAGGCTGGATGTAGACATAATCTCTACAAGTGACCTTTGCTGCCTCTCTGCCTTGGCTTCAGACATAGGCAGCTCCACATTTAGAAAATATTCAGAGATGAATTCAGAGCACATTGGAAATCTGCACCTGAAACCTACTTTTTAATGCTGGAGCTACCAATGATCAGAGTGAAGACAACTCCATCAGCCTGAAAGGGCAGGATATAAAAGGTTGGAGCATCTTTACTGTCATTTAGAAAAGTTTCTATAGTCAAACCATCATTAAAGGGAGAAAGAAAGGGGAAAAAGCCAGGAATCTGTGCAGCATCTTGCATCAGACCTGAAAGATGGACTGGCCTGATTCTCAGCTGCTGCTGCTGCAGGCAGCAAACAGCTCTGAATTTAAAAGCACAGTACTGACAAGCAAAAAAGAAAACAAAAACAGACAAACAAACAAACAAGCAAAACCCAAAGCCAACAAATTAAATCATTGATTTCAGCCACATCACTGCATAGATAGATAAACAGATAGGTAGATATCTCAATAGTATTTATTTGTTCTTTTATCAAACTGATAAATTCAATATTCACTGTCATTTGCAGTGTACTTGGGCTTTTTTCCTTTTTTTTCCTACTTTCCCATTTACTCCTCACAACTGCCTGTGGTGTCTAATACACACTACAGAGATACATGAATTATTAAAGGCTGTCTTTTCAAGAGGGCTGAGGTGTTTATCAAGATTTTTTCATTTATGTAACCAGAATTATTTTTTTCCCCAAAATAATTTGGAATTGCTAGGCTTTCTAACCATAGGACTGTTTGCTATAGCTGGCAATATTTCTGATATTATATATGGCAATTATTTCTATTTGACATAGCTGACAGTATTTCTCAGCAGGGAATTTGCAAAAACGTCTAGAAGGGATTTACAGCTCCTGTGCAAGGACCTCAAATTCAGACTCTTTAACTTGTATCACTCCCTGGATTTCAGCCATTATGAAAAAGGCCATAAATGCCCAAATATAGATTTAAAAATTTTATATCTTGGGATCCCATCATTTATATTCCTGATCTAAATTCACAGAACCCGTCATTATTGAAATTAAGACTATACTAAGGTATTTACACAGTGAGAATGCTGAGGACTGATATTTTAAATTTCTCTAGTATGGATGTTCACATTGTCTTAAAGGGAAGAACATGTAAGAAGCAGATCTCAAGACTATGATCTCAACATCGATGTCTTTAGATTTTCTTTCCAAAATAGCTGATTGACGACAGAGTATTTTAATTGGAATATTGTTCATTTGAGAGGGGAAAAAAAGTGATTTTGTAATTTCTTGTTCTTGTCAGTCTCATAATCAGAGATGCAGTTTTTTTCCCAGAGTTTTCTGATCACCAGTGACATATTTTATCAGCTGCAGAGATGAAAATGGTTTCCTAGACAATTAACTGAGAATCACCTGTTAGAGACAGGCCAGGTGTGCTCTCACTGTTCCTTACACCGATGGGTGAAGCTGGCTGGTTTATGTTATTATGCCTCCTTTGCTGGCTGTAGCTTTCCCTCGTTATCAACGTTAGAAAAAGTTGTGTTTCTGAGTTATTCTGAAACATTTCAGATCAAGTGAGAGAAGGAGATAGAAATACAGATTCTCCATCCAGCTGAAATATCCCTCCCAATTATTTTTGTCACCCAGTGACCTCTGTCATCACCAGCATGTCCTTATCCTGCCTCCTGCTCCTTCTAGATACTGAGCTGCAGTGAAAGGTGCCCTGCCAACAACTACATGCCATAGCTAAAGACTTGTGCTGATTTACTTTGAGAACAAATTCATTTTAAAAAGATTGAACAGATGAAAACATAAATTATAACAGAAACCAGGATGCAATTTGCAGTATAGCAGTGAACAGCTACAATGCAGGAATGAGGCCATATGCTTGTGAGTGTAACATTTTGTCCTTTATTTTAATTCTGGTTAGTTCAAGATGGTTAGAAAGCTTTTAAAAATGAGCTAAAGGAATGAGTCTGACACTTGAAACATACTGATCACTTCACTGGTAAGAGTGATTTTACTGGTTAACTCCATCAGTTTAGACTGAAAAATCTATTAAAGAACAGACAGATTCTGACAGGAGTCATCCAGGTGGGATAAATCCAGATTTACAGCCATATAAATGAGGAGGATATGACCTATCTGGCATGAATTTAAAAAAAATACATATTCACAAGATCTTCCAGGTGCTTTCAAACCCCTAAGAGGATCACTCCTTTTCTCTTATAAGAGTTCTGTACAGAGAAACCAGAAATTATCTTAATGAAGAAACTCATAAATCATTTGCAAGCTCGAAACAAAGTTTTCTGCTTGGACATGATCCAATCCCCAGTGCAGCAACACTCTGACATTTACTAAGGGATTAGCACATCCTCCAGCATCACATCCCAAACCCCACAGCACTGCAACCTCTGGCCCCACACATACGGCTGCTGTTTGATATCAACGTGATTTGCACAAATGCTGCAGCCGTGCTGGCCCCGGGTGAGCTGACATTTGTGTAATAGCTGTCAGAGGAGAAAGCTGCCCTGTAGCTCAGACCTGGGGGAAGAAGGAATCTCAGCCCATGGTAAAACCCTGATAACAAGTCTAGAATTTCTTAGTTCAATCCCTTTTTGAGCTGGCTGTGGACTGAATCCTGCAGCACAGAGTTGGGGATCAATTTGTCATGCTCCCCTGCGTCACAGCCCCTAAGAAGGCATTTTAGCTTCTGCCCAGCACTTGCTCCTGATCTGACCCCACTCAGAGGTGGATGATGACTGCATGGCTTTGGGAACTTTCCCAAGTTCCCAAATCGTTTAAAACAACCCAAACCCTATAGGGCCAGAGTGGTCCAAGGGAAGCACAGCCATGCACTGCTCCACAGGAAGTGACCAGAGGACTGGAAAATAAACTGTGATTAGGACAGTCCTTGGGGAGGATGTCACACACCTGACTGAAACAGGAGGAGGGGGTGAGGTTGGAGTATCCACCTATGAACAGATCCCCAAAGCAGTTTTCATCTCACAGGGCTAGAATAGCCCAGAGGTTGCTACCAGCAACCAAGCTGGATAAATCAGTGCTCTGGGAACAAAGACTTTGTCTTGCAGCCTGACGTTCGCACAACCCTTCACCTGTGCTGGAGCACAACCAAAGGGCAGGACTGAGAGGGATTAGAGTTGAAAGGCTTTTTATTCCTGAAAGTTGAATTCACAGTCTAGTTTCTCATTTGATAAATTCATAGCTGTCAGCTACAGGCACTTCAGGGCAGATTCGCTGTGTAGGAGCACAATGTGCTGTACACACAACTGTGATCCTGGAAGACATAAACACAAAGAATTGATTTCTCACTCCTTTGTTCAAAATGTGCCTGTCTGTAAATGCTGATTATAAACTCATTTTCCGTGACATCCATGTCCTCATCCTTTCTCTCTACTATGTAAAAGAAAAGTATCCAAAATGCAACAAAGAGAAAACTGGTCATCTGGTAAAGGTGGGATGTACACTGAGTGATGATGGCATATGAGAAATTCTTCTTACATTGGAGCACAAGCTAAAACCTGAGATTTTCAGTGAACTACAAAGGACAGACAGACAGCCTGTATCTGGGACAATCTTCCTATTTGTTCACTCCCTACAGATTCACATTCTTAGCTGGTCTAATTCTGCCCAGTTTGATTCCTGCAGTGGAGTGAGTTTACAGCAGGTAAATATTCATCCCTACAAAGGTAAGGGGCGTTCAGACCACAGAGGAGCCAGTCCATCTATAGCCTGAAGAACAGAATTTACCCTTCTGACCCCTGCAAAGCAATGAGGATATGAATGAGATAATGAGGAAAGGGGAAAATTAGACACAAAGCATTGAATTTATTGTGAAGAAAAGACCTGAGGCATCACACAGTCCTCCCATCAAGGCAGGGACAGGTGCCAAAAGCAATTGGTTAAAATTCATTTTTCCATTCATTCTGAGGCAGAGAGCAGACAGCAGAGCACAGACTACAGGGCTGAACAGCTTCCAGCCACCAGAGAAGGATTTAGATCTGGTGAGCCTTGGACAATGCTTTAAATGCCCTGGAACCCACACCTTCAGCTATGGGAAGCTGGAGACTGTGCTACAGACACAAGAGAGGGGCTTCTGGAAAGGCAAATGTGGGAGCCCAGTCTGCATTTTCACACTGGGCTCAGGGCTCCCACTGGTGACTGAAGCTACTGATGGCAGTTTCACTGGTGGAACAAATTCAGGAATCATCCCCCCAGCGAGCAGCTTTAAATTAACCTGGTTATTTCATCCCGGCTCTTTGACAAATGAGTCTGATTTATTTAGCTCATTTGAAACAAGTTCATTTTAATGAAGTTATTTATATAACTCCGTGATGCCATTAGCCAGATTACACGCTGTCCAAAGGGCAATAATGCATGATCTCATTTCCAACTTAAACCCCTTCTATTCCTTTCATCCTCTAACTTAAGTAGCAGGAGATCAGAACATATGTTCTTCTGTTTCTCTCTGGATGGCAAAAACTCGTTTGACAGCTGCCAGGTATTATCAGCTCTTTTAGCCACATCTTCTCTAGCCTAGGAAATCAGATTAGAATGTAAAATATATTTCTGCTAAATCACAGGGAAATACAGTCTGGTTTGAGGTCCAGAAACATATCACTGTCATTTTGGAAATAGATAATATTATCCTGACCACTGCCCTTTAAACTGTCAAATTTGTTTCACTGCTTTAATCGCTTCTGAAGATTACTCTTACCAGTTTTTGGATGTCTGTAATAGGAAAAAACAAACCTGTTGTGGCTTGGGTTTCAAATTCTACCCTGCCACGGATTTTCCAAGAGGCAAACTTCTCGCACTCATATTCACACTCATACTTCCCCACAGGAGTGCATGGGCACATGGGCACAGAAATCCACTCTACAGAGCACCTGGAATGTTTGAGCCTTGCTGTGAACATGAGAGAGCCCAGGAAAAGGCACGTGGGCACTGAAATCACCACTGAAACTGGGCACTGGGTATAATCTTGCACTGAGACCCATTGATTCTTTGTGAGTTCAGGTGGAATTGCCATCAGCAAGACAAATGTATTTGAAGAACTTGGCCATGCAGGACTGGACTGATGTTATTGATGTTATTTATGAAGTGCTGAGTTTGGAAAATACTGCCTGAGGGTCAGATGTGCTTAAGCATCAGGGACCTTCCTTTGGTCCTTCTGATGCAAATGCAAACACTTCTCAAGGCCTAGGAAGAGACAGAAAAGTGCTCTGGAGATTTCAAGAGGATAACCTTGTCTCCCTAAGTTTACCTCTAGCTCTTCTTGAATGTAAAGCATCCACAGAAAATTTTAGGCACATGCATTCTAAGAGGACACATCTACCTGGGCATCACCTAAGAAGTGGTCCCTGATGGACTGTTTTCTCATTAAAAGGGAAAAAAGTGCTCACTTCTTTTTTCATGAGAACTCCCGGCACAATTCCCTCCCCAGGAGCTGGCAGCCTTCTGTCCAGACTCCTCCTCATGGAGCATGGCTCCATGGACATGTTCTCCTCAGCAGTGAAGCCACCAGAGAGAAGTCTCCCTGCAATCACTTCTGCTCACATCCTGCAGTTCTTATCTCTGACTTTTTAACAACTTTATGGGTTTGTGCTGGAAACTGGGTCACTGGAAAAATCCAGGGCAAAACAGAAAAACAGCAAAAAATTACCTATTTTGGACATTTTTCTTAGCCCAGATAATTTCAGTCATGTAGCATTCTGGCAGGGATGGTGATGGGATCTGCTCCCTCTCTTCTTACACAGAGCCTGACATGAATCCAGGGTAGGAAGCCTGGTGTTCAGATGGGAAGGATAAAACAGGGGGCTCACAGTCAGTTTCCTGGACTTTCAGATTACACTCTCACAGGAAAAACCTGAGGCAAGTGACAGAAATCCTTGTCTGGCTCCAAGTGTGCTGGTTGCAGGAATAAGGTCTTTCTTTTTCTTGGTGCTTCTGGTCTTTAGCTCTAGCACTTTCAGCCACCCTCTGAGAATATGGGTGCTCCATGGACCTCTTGAGCAAAACAAGAAGAGTTTATGCACCTCTCAGACAGCAGTTCCAGAAAGCAAATGAGATCTACCCCTATTTTTTCACCAGGTTTTCAGACATTTAAATTTAGATATTAAATAGGCTGATCCCATCCTTCACTAATTCTTTCAAATATTCTTTTTTGGTTTTTTTCAATATAAAAGTGTTTGGGCTGGTCCTGGGTTTTTTTGTTTTCCAAAAAGAAACTACTGAGGGAAACCTTTAATCACACTGTACATTGCAAGAAAAACACTCAGCAATGCAGCACAATATCGAGCATGTGATATAAAACGAAACATTAAAAACTAGGGCAGAAGTGACTCAGATGTTCTTTAGGTTGTGTCTCAGGTATATCTATCGACAGAAACTTCAGACTGCTATTAAAGAGAGACTGCAAACCAGCATAGGCCTGAAGGGCTGGATTTGTAAACATAAGAAAACCTTAAATTGTGGGGAATACTGCCACGAATAGATATTCTTCCAGTGTAAAGATTTGGGGTTGGAGTTGTATTCTTCCTGCCAGCCCCATGATGATCCAAAGAGGCAAAACCAAAACTGTCGATCTGCTCAGATAGTTGAAGTTGGGAGCAGAACAAGAAAGAGGAGAAGAATTTAATTTCATAGTAAAACAAATTTAGGAACAAACTCGAATGAAAATATAAAGGAGATGCTGCTTGTTAACATCCCCTCGAAGTTGAAACAGCGGATTCCCAGGTTCTGGATATATCACAGCACCATCTGCCAGCAGAGAGTAGAATTACACCACAAATGGCACATTTCCCTAAGAAACAATTTGTCCCCTCCAAATGCACAGAAGGTTTGTCATTGCTTTCACGATAACCCAGAATTTAGCAAAAGCTGCCATATAGCTGAACCTGCATAAAAGCTAAATCAACATGCAGCTCCAAAACAAGGACAAGTTTTTCCACTATGGAATACATCACTCTCCTCCCACAGCTTGAATTTATCAGAATTCAAGATTATGACCATTCAGTTACCCAGGTTTTATGGGTGACACAGGCCAAGGAAGTAGCTCTTGGCCCCTCTGGTTGTCCCTTCCTCTCCTACACAGCTGCAGCCCCCCTGCCCACCCGTGGTCCCAGCACACAACCTGTGCACAATGCCATGCAGAAAGCACCTGCCCACTTTTACCTGTCCCTCCTACAGAAAAAACTACATTTGTCACCCTCTCCTCACGCCTCCCACTGTGTAGCAGGATGCTTTGCCTGGAATGGGAAAAACAACTTGAACAATGCTCCATTTCCAAAACTGTCAGTGGTAAATGAAGAAGGGACCCTCATGCTGGTTTTGGTGCTGATTAGTGCTGAAACCAGTGTGACACATCAATCTCAAAGTTAAACATCCTGATAGTGAGACAAAGATGTGGTAGACCTGGTAAAATACCTGGATAAAAGAACAGACAAGTGCTACTACTGATCACTTACCTAGAGGTGCTGAGCTGACACAGCTGGCCTGGAGACATATGACTGACAGTGCATCACTTTACACTATAAAAGCCCAATTCCAAATTTGAACAGCAGGGTCTTATAACATTCCCCTTCTTGGAGTGTATGTGTGGAGATTCCTCCCTCCAGTGGGGATGCCCCTAAAGGTTATTCTTTGAGGCTGAGTGAAAGAAATCTGCCCATGGTCATTGGTATGGGTGAGTAACATCAATCTCTATTTAATAATCGTTCTTGCTAGCTTTAATACAATTGCTTTAATACAATTGCTTTAATGCAATTGCTTCAATATCCCTTCATAGTGCATTATATTATAATAGCTATAGCTCCTGTACTGTCTACTAAATAATTCTAAGATCTTTTTGTCTAATCATAACCATAATAAATCATACATATTTATATAAATACATCTGGTTTGCCATCCTTAATCCTGTGGGACAAAGTTGTACAAAGGTTCAATTACGCCTAAATAAACCTTTACACATAAACTGTTGACAAAGTCTGGGGCTCAGACTGGATCCAGCTGCACCCAGGCACCTCACTAAGAAGGACTTTAGAAAGCAAGGGGCATCCTCTCTGCACCTCATGACTCAATGGGAAGGCTTCTCTAGTGAACTTTGTCTGAAGCTCCCACTCTGCCCACAACATGCTGCCATCAGCGCCTTTGATTTTGGTAGCACACAGTAAAGCACTTCCCAGCTGGGATCCATCTGCTCCTCCCATCTGCTCTGTCCTTTTCTCTCCCTTCTCTTCTGCCAGTTATCCTGTGAAGTCTCATTCCTTCTCCTCTTCTGCTGTCCATACGCCCATCCTATGGAAACCAATTCCTCCTTCCTGTTTTCTCAGATATCCCCTCCAAACACCAAATCCTGATGGATACTGTGAATTGCACAGCTGCCTTCCTTCTAAACTCAACAGCAGGAAGAACAGCTCATCCCCATGTCGCTGGCAGCTCAAATCCATGTAGATTTTGTCCTCTGCTCATTGTCTCTGGAATTCTGATCCTTTTTCTCCCCACATTTAGCCATATCAATGGAAGCATTTCTAGTCTTGGACTGGGCTCAGTGGGATTGCTACTGCCACGGCCCCAAGGTATGGAGAGAGCTGGGCATGTCCAGATAGCAACCCAGGCTGTAGGTGTGCAGCCTGCACTGACTGACATCAGAATTCAGGTGTTCCAGCAGAGGTTTCAGGAAAAAAGAATGACAATGGCCTCATTCCCAGCTCTGCAGACTGGGTGTTGATAGTCCTAAATACATTGCCATTCTCTAACATTTTACCCTGACAGAGGGTAAGTGACAGAGCAGGCACTCAAAACAAATACATAGAGACTTTCAAGGTGGTCAGTCCGTTACAGCCTCACACAGATGCAAGTCAGGAAATTACGAGATCGTCACCAAAGACAAGGTCTCAGAGTGAGTGAGTGCTCTTTATAGGATTCTTCCTAGGCCAGGCCACAAGGTAATAATTTTTCTTACAGGAGATTCACTCTGCAGTGAAGAACCCACAAAAATTGCCACCAGTGCTCCATTACTCCTTCTTTGCCATCTCTCTCTTTCACGGCAGCTCTTCAGAGCCTGAGCAATTCTCCATAGCCAGCCCCTTCCAAACTGTGAGCATACAAATGAACAAGTGTTATATAAATACTAGATTCTGTATTTAGATATATTTTTTCTGTCAATGAGTAATAAATATATTTGCTGTACCCATATGTAATTCAGTACATATCAACATAGACAGAAATCTATGTAAATATGAAAAGTCTCAGAAACAACCAGGAATCAAGGCCTTTTCTAACTTCTGTTTTGCATTTCTTCCCCTGAATCTTGCAGAATAAAACTTTATCTTTTCTATTACGAAAAAGAATCTGCACCAGGCTTTCTGTCACCACCCATGTAATCAGATTTGGGATTATTAAATTCACACTTTGCCTTCAGGATTTATGGTGAGTCATAAGCATGTCGATCCTCCTTCTCACATCTTGGCCTTATCAAGCAGCACCACAGTCTCACTTTTCCCCTAACGCTTGAGGAGGTGTGAGGTTGCTGTACCTACAGAGCAATGCTAATTGGGCTTTAATTGGAGCAGAAGGAAAGACATTCCATCTCTGGGATGCAGCTGGTGGGCCTGGAGCACATGGCAGTAGGGACACCTGGTGGCCACCGGGAACACAGGACCCCTGGAAGAAAACTCAGTGTCACTGAGTTAGTGAAAAGCTAACTCAATCTAAAGAAGAGATTGTTAGGCCCATAGCAAACTCTGTGTTTGAGTCTTTCATCAAGTCAAATAGGTATAGATGCATGTAATTGTTCCAGTAACATGAGATAAGTCAGGATCCATGAACCTCATTTGCTCTGTGGAACAACAGTCTCTTATAAGAGTAAGATTTCATTCTGCTCCTGAAACACCAGAGAACTGCAGTCATCATTTTATCTACAAATACCTTGGACCTGATATAAAGTGAATGTTCCTGAGTATGGTTATAACACATATTTGTGAGGAAAATTATATTCTTTCTATTGCATAAACATAGAACAGGGCCCAAACAGAAGTCATCATCCCAAACTCTACACAAAGTCTTGCAGATTTGTGACTAAAATAGTGGCATAAAATTCCCAGTAGCCCAGTCCTTAACCTGCTGCCACTTCACAGCTTATCATGCTTATATATTGCTGTGATACATTCCAGAACAACACCACTGTGTAAAAGGAAGTACAGATTTTGCAGTTAAAATAATGTTTTCTACAAGGTACATCCAGATAAGTAAGATAAAAATATAGTAAAGGGAAAGACTCCATATCCAGCATGGAAAAGGCTCATAACTGAAGGGATGACATATGGGGAAACTAATTTATGGAAGGAGTCCTCTTCATGTTTGCTGCTTACTGCATAAGGTCTTTTTAGAAATTTTCACATGGTGAAGGCGTATATAAAATTTCAGTATTGTTTCCTGCAGTCTGAACACAGCCTCCTGATGAACCATTTTGGAAGCTCAAGGAAGTGGTATCCTGTTATTTTCAAAGCAAGCCCATAGCTGCCTTGAAACCAAACCAAACCAAACCAAACCAAACTAAACCAGCCAAACAAACAAACCCAAAAACCAAACAGAAACAATAAACCACCACAACAAAACAGAGATACTTCAAGGAAGGCAAGTGTAGTGTTCATGCTTCATTTGCTGCAAAAACTGGGGGGAAAACCCCAGAAGCTGCAAGAGATCATGGCTGGTGAGTCCAACAGCTGTTTGTAGCCCCAGAACAGCAAACTGTGTCTCTACATTGGCCAATTAGTGCCTAAGGGTACCAGGCACTTAATTTTTTCTCCTGGAAGTCAACCACTATGTGTGGAACTCGATATTCCTGAGTTTTGATGTCCAGAAAGACCGAGTACACCTAGACCAGAGTTATTGTGTGCTTTGAAGAAAACAGGTGCTATAAATCCTGCTTTCAGCTCCTTATACTGGTTACCTTCTTGTCCCAGCTACACATTTCATCTCCATATTTTACTGCTATTTTTATGTGCAATGTCTCCTCCCCTAAGCTGCCCTGTCTTCCCATAAGAACAATTTTTAAAGCTCCCAAGGTTTGGGGAGGACACAGCTGGAGGTCACACATATGGGAAGTGGCCAAAAAGGGGCTTTGTGGTAGAAGAGCAATGAGGTTTTTAGACAAAATTGCAGGCAGGGGATGCCACTCACCCTCTTGCCCTTACGTGCTGGGTTTTCTGTGAGGGGCTCAGCTTGTTTGTCAAGAATCCCACAGGCACCCATTCCACAGGGCAGCAAGAACCACAAGCTTGGCGCCACTACATGCTTCTTTATTCTGGGCTTTATGGATAATTTTTGATAATGTGCCTTGGTTTTGTGAGGTTGTTGGGCAGGAGGGAAAGGAAAAGTGATCATAGAGTCACAGAATGGTTAGGATTCGAAGGGACCTCTGGAGATCACCCAGTCCAACCCCCCTGCCAAAGCAGAGTCACCCAGAGCAGGTTACACGGGAATGTATCCAGGCAGGCTTGGAATGTCTCCAGAGGAGAAGGTTCCACCACTTCCCTGGACAGCCTGTTCCAGCGCTCTGCCACTCAATGTAAAGAAATTGTTCCTCAAGTTGAGGTGAAACTTTCTGTGTTTTAGTTTATGGCCACTGCTCTTCATCCTGCTGCTGGGCACCACCAAAAAATGTCTGGCACCATCCTCTTGGCACCCACCTCTGAGATATTTATACACACTGAGATTCCCTTCCAGTCTTCTCCAGATTAAAATGGCCCACCTCCCACAGACTCTCCTCATATGTGAGATGCTCCAGAGCCTTCATCATATGTGTGGCCATTGATTAGACATTGATTGACATCCACTGATTAAACACTGGAATGGGCTGCCCAGGGAAGTGGTGGAGCCACCATGGCTGGAGGTGTTTAAGGAAAGTCTGGATGTGGCACTGAGTGCCATAGTCTGGTTGACAGGGTGGTATTCGTTTGTAGGTTGGGCTCTCGAGTCCCAGAGGTCTTTCCCAACCGAAGCGATTCCGTGATTCTGTGGCGAAGGCGGTGTGGATGTTCAGGGGGTCTGTTCCCTCAGCCGGGCGGGGAAGGCGCCATGCACTTTGTCGCGCCGCGGGCGCTCCGCTCCCCGCTCCGTGCGCTTTGTGGCGCCGGGCGGGCGGGCGGAAGCGCCGGGCGGGCGGGCGCGGGCCCTTCCGGCGGGCTCGCAGCGCCTCGCCCCGCCGCCGCCTCCGCCTCCCCCGCTCGCAGCCTGCCGCCGCCCGGCGCCTCCATCCTGGTACTTGGGAGTCTCCATCCTGGTTTCTCAAGTGCCCGGACCCAAAACAGGAAGTAAGTGCGCGGGGCCCTGCGGGATCGCAGGGCCGGGAGCTCCGGGCAGCGGCGGCGGCCGCGGGCGGAGGGGAGGGGACGGGGCGGGGAGCGGTCGTGTGCGGCCCCGCGGCTCGGCGCGCTCGGGCCGGGCTGCTGGCCGGGCGGGCAGGGCCGGGCGGGCAGCGGAGCCCGCGGCGGGTCCGTCCAGCGCCGCCGCCCGCCCAGGGCACGGGAAAATGGCGGCGGCCGCCCGGGGCCAAATGGCGGCGCTGGCGGCCGTGGGGCAGCGGGGCTGAGGCGGGCCCGGAGCCGCCGCCCCGGGGGCAGTGCCGGGGCAGGGGCAGGGCCGCTGCCTCCCGCCGGCTGCTCTGCTGGGAGAGCCCTGGGCCAGCCCTGGGCCCCGGCTCCCCGCCTTGCCGGGGAGCTGCCGGGCGTCGGGAGCGCTGCGCACAGGGAAATTGGGAAGCGAACGGACCGACCGGCCCTGGAAATTACCAAACCCGGCTCCCTTTGGTGGGCAGGGCAAAGGGAAGCTGGCCAGCGCGTTTACTACGGTTTATTATTTTCTTAAATTTTGTGGGTTTTTCTGGTTTTAACTCCCTCCTCCATACCTGGATGTCTCTAATAAGAGGCCACCTGCACGATCGCGTTTGAATTTCTCGATTTCCTCTCGCTGGGTCTGTGCTTGGGGTATCCTGAGCTTGTGGGTTTTATCTGTTTTGTTTCATAATCTCTTCTTTTTCCCAGCGAGAGTTGTGATTTGAGGTTGCTCAGGGCAAGTAGAGTCTGAAATGTTCGACTTTGCTACGATCGGGGGTTTCATCTTAGAGCGGTACTAGGATTTTCTGCACTAGAGCTATGCTCTGTTTTCCCAGAATAAAGGATTCCGGTTGGAATCCCCCCCACTCTTTTCTTTTCTTTTCTTTTCTTTTCTTTTCTTTTCTTTTCTTTTCTTTTCTTTCTTCTTGGTTGTGCCCTTGGGCATGGTGAGGAGTATTACACTTGTACCAGCTACTTCTTTAGCTGACTGATAGTATTTGTGTGTATTCATTCACGGAGTTACACTGTTCAGCCCCACCTGGCCATTGTTAGTTGAAGCAATCTAGAAAATGCTTTTTGTTTGCCAGTGCTGCTCTGGCTACAGATGTAAGTTGGCCTCTTGACAGCATAGTTAGAATTCCTTTGCAAAAGCAGGAGGTGCAGGTTCTGCATTGGGATGGACACATATCAGTCTCGTTTTCATTTCCATCATTTCAAGTGATTATAATAATAAACAACTTCATGATGTTTTATGACTTACTGAAGAGATTGGACATAAATTATAATTCCTTAAGTAGAATGCCGAGAAATACCTATTTTTGTCTTAACCACACAAAGTTATAAAAAACGACCATGTAAGAGACAAAGACCTCTTTACTGTGTTTAATAGGTCCTTTTTTGGAGCATCATTTCTGTGCTTGTCTGTCCGTCAGAAAGCAAGAAAGACTTCTCTTTGCCTATCAGTTTAACAGTTAGGGTAATTTTTCTTACTTTTCTTGCATGCTAAAATTCTACCCATTGTTTATAAAGGTGAAGAAGTTACTGAAATTCTTAGCATGGAACTGGATTTACATGAAGGGAAAATAATTTTAGTAGATGCCATACTTAGGGAGATTTCTGTCCACAGCCATAATCTTGTGCCCAAGAGCCAATTCCTGAAAAAGAAGACTTGAGATTTCTGTGTTTATTTCTTTTGAAAGAGCGAAGACATCGGTTTTATTTTGGTTTGTGTTGGTTTTTTATCTCCTGTGTGATATTTAAAGCATACTCAGTACTTTTTATTAAACTTTTAATGGACAGGCTAAAACTCATGGAGTTCTGCCAAATTTGGATCAATGCAAATGAGAACACTTTGTCCCGTTGTGTCTCCCATATATTCTGTTTCAGTGATGGCCCACTTCTCTAAGTACCACTGATGGGTAGGATGTAACTGTTCCTAAAGGGCTGTAATCTCATGCTGATACAGATTAATAAATCCTTGTATGCCCCAGAATCAGGTCTCTGCATCCTTTGTTGTCTCTGCCCAGTTTGGTTTCTTTTCGTATCCATTGTTGGAAGCTGTTAGAGAAAATTTCTCTGTGGTGGAATTTTAAATTTGAGCAGAACGCATTTGTCTGGAGTATAGTTGGGGGGGATTTGTTGAATATTGGCATAACAGCACTGGCACTAGTTGAATAACAAAAACTCCTGGTAATGTCCTGGAAGTACTGACTTGGTGTGGAATACACTAAACATTCAGACTTCCTAAAATAAGAAGTCCTGTAATGACTTTGTTTCCTTAGTGTTACTCTAGAACAAGTATCTCAAAATACCAATGCATTGCATGGGATTGTTCCAGTTAAATGCTACAGTAACTGGAAACCACCCTTCATAATCTTCAATTTTTGCTTTTAACAGGACTTATTGAAACATGCTTCTTACTCAATGCAGAGAACACAGCCTTTAATACAACTTACTATAGAAATTTATTTAAAAGATCTACAACAGTCCGCTGAAGACTAGACGTAACATTCAGTTAATAACTAGGGGCATTGACAGAATTCTGTCTGCGAGAGTAAAAATACTATTTCTTAGAAGTGCTTAAATTTCACAGCCCACAGAATAATTGGGCCCTTCTGCCTGATGACAGCTATTTAGAATTAAAGGAATTTTGTATTAGGATGTTAATTCTTTTTTCAGCTTGGTGTAAAATCAGCTTTGTGGGGGTTTTTTCTGCTGTAATTCTGCTGCATGCTTCCCAGATAAATAAGAATGGCTTTATTATATGGCTTTATTGGAAAACTTATATTGGAATTCTATATTAAATGGGTCTTGTAGACAAAGTATTTACCCACCTCTTTGGCTGCAGGCTGAAGCCTGTTTGAAATTGTAATGCTGCTCTGAAAAATGCTGAGTTTGGTAAATACACACAGAAATCCAGTAAGGCAAAACATGCTGATTGAATTGACACTGATTTCTAAGGTGCCATTTCATTGTGGATTATGGCATCCACACTTCTCGTGCATGTCTATCCAACACTGTTCTTGTCCCCAAAAGCTAACACCCTCCTTCAGAACATGAAATATTAGTGATAGATTGGCATCTCTATCAAGAATGTGTATGAATCAAAGATTAAAGAAAAGCCTTGAGTAGTTCATTTAAAATTCAAGTAAGCCTTTTGCTTAAAATAAAGCTTGTTTACATTTCCAAAAGCACAATTAGTGAAGTTGTGAAATGAAGGTGATATTTTGTAGACGATGAGATTACTTGGGTCCTAATTCTCACTAATTAAGAAACCTTGACTGTCATTTACTTCGCCTTTAGCTTTTGCGGAGCAGATGTGTGGATGTGCAGGTGTGTGCAGTGAGCAGAATCCACAGGCACATCCCGCAGCCTGTGCCGAGGTCTGGCGTTGTTTGGCACAGCTCCGGTTCCGCGCTGGGATGGCTCGAGGGCATCGGGCGAGCGCGGTGTCCCTGCGGCCGGGACCAGGAGAAGGCACCAAAGGGCCTTGGCTCGGGCAGCAGCGCTGGGCTTTGGCCGCTGAGCTCCCTGTGGATGTGTTGTATTTGATGCATGTTAAGAGTACCTGGTAGCTACCTCGTTATTTAAGTGTGAAACAATGAGGTTTGTAAGATCTGGAGGTGGTTTCCTATTCGCTCTAAAGAGCCACCGCAGTTACTCCTGATTTCGGTCACTCATTCGTGTGTTAGTGTGTTGGTGCCCGTGTCCTGGGGTAAATGTAGCTTGAAAGATCCTGGTTGGTTGGTTGGTTTTTCTTTCAGTTTTCTTGTATTTGTATGGTCTAATGAATAAAAAATAGTGTTCAAAATATGCGTTTGACTTGGACTTATTTCCTCATGTTCTTTCTACACAGTTTTCAATTGTGGTCCAAGGCTATATGCATTAAAGCTGATGGGAATCAAATCAAGGATTTGGCTCTTTTTATCAGGGCTTGGTCAAGGTTTTTACATTTACTCAAAAAACTTAGAATATGCTAAATCTTGAGTATTTTACATAGACTGTCATTATTTTGTGGGGGAGAGCCTGTACTTACAGGTGACAAACCATTTTTGGGAAATTGGCAAGGAGTTATAAACCCACCCTCGATCCAGGAATTACATTGAGGAATGTTTGTTGGGAAGTCACAGGTCCTTGAACAAAGTGCAGTGCCCAGTGTCGGGTGCTCTGCAATTTGTGGGAGCTCGAGCTGGCAGCTGCAGGTGTGTGACTTGATCAGAGGAGTCAGTGGTGCTCTCAGATGTGCTGCCTCAGCCACTGTCTGGTAAATCCTGTTACAGCTCTGGATGGAAGTGTCAGGGTAGCAGCTACTGATCCTGGTGTACGTCCCTCCCCATCTCTGGGAATGCCATATTTGGATGTATGGATCCCTTTTATGCTGTGTCCTGTTCCTTCCTGACCTGCAAACCAGCGAGGCTAAGAATGTAAAGGGATTAAATGCCCTGTTTTTATTTGGTAGCCAAATCCTCTAAATATGCAGGTTGATTTTCATCAAGTCCTGAGTAACTGCTGAAAGAATGACCCAGCTTTGCTGTGCCTGTACTTAATTTTTGTCAGTCTTCCTATAAAAGAAGGAATACTGTGCTGTGTCTTCTGCTGTGGTTGTGCTATAGTTTCCACTGCTTTCAGAACTGCTGTAGGTGAAGTAGATGACTGCTGTAATGTGTCTTATAAATCTCATGTCTTTCAGGCCCCTAAAATGGTGAAAATAAAAATGGGTGCTTTCAACTGATTATAGAAAAATAAATGTTGTGACAACTAGTTGACATAAAATTAAGGAATAATCCTCCACCTCACTTCCAGTTACTTTAAGGATTTTTACTACAGCAGTCCCTGTAGTAAAACTTACTCAGAAAGTATGTGGGAACATGAAAAAGAAAATCTGTTTATTTTGGCCCAGTTTGTTCACTCTCCAAAAGCTAAATTAATAAGTTAAAACTGGGTTGAAAACGTTACATTCTGCTAATTTAGCTGTAATGCTTTAGATGTCTTTCTTCATGTTTTAACATTAAGGATGTATCAGTATTACAGCCCTGCAGCAAACAGCAGCTTCTAGTAAAGGATAGAGCACAGGCTGTAAAACTCAGCAGCAGATGAATCCCAAGGAATTACTCCCTCCTACACTTGCATGTGGCAAGAAACTGTTGCTGATGGTAGATGTGAAAGTAAGTTTGAGAACTCTCTGATATAAAATGTCAGTGGTATCTGAAATTTTTTATGTGTTCAGAAGAGTAATATCACTTCATCTGAGGAATCACTCACTGTGTGTTCTTAAAGATGTGCCAAATCTTCAACAAGCTTGAGAGGTGAGAAGCAGTTTTTTAGAAGGACTGGCAGTAGTTTTATATTTCTAGGATAACACTTCTCTTGGGAATCTTCAATACTGAAGAACCATGTTTTCTGATTAAAAATTAAATAATCTCCTGTGATGCAATAATGTTAACATTATGCAGGGAATTCGAAATCCAGGTTGTAAATTCCACTTGCATATGGGTATTTGGGTATCCCTGCCTAGTACATGGAAAATTTGTAATGTATTTGTGATTTCTTTTTTCTAAAGCTATAGCCAGATATTTTTAACAACATTTTGGCTTCAAAATAAAAGTTAAAAGTAATTTGTTGTTGTTGACATATGAGTAAACACAGAAAAAGGACTGAGCAGTTAAAGGAGAAATATATGATATTTTCTTTTTACAAATCTCTGCCAAAGTCAACAAACGCAGGCGTAGAACTGATGAAATCTTTGCAAAGCTTCTGGGTATTTTGGATATGATTTAATTTAGCTGCTTCTGCAGCAGCAAAGGTTGCATCTCTTTGTATCTGGATAAAACTTTTGTTGTGGGGTTCTGTTTTATTTCAGAATTACTGGTGGTGGTTTCATAGACTGTCTTAGAAACTGTGTTTCATTGTAGTACTTTTATGGCGGAAATGGAATTATCAGAGACACTTCATGTTGCCCTAATTCTTGACTTGAATGTATATGGCTTATCCTGGATTACTTGTTCTCTCAGTAGCTTTTTGTACTGGCAATTGCTTGCAACCAGTTTATCTGTTGCTCTTGTTTAAATGTTAAAGAAAAAAATGCAAGTTTCACGTTTAGTTATATGCATGGAAGGAGAATAAAACTTTGCAAGTTGGCAGTCTATAAATAGGGCAGCTGTGACTAATAGGACACTAGAAAAATAATTGTCAGTCCTGACTAGCTTTCAGTTCTGTAATAGCAGAATTATTAAATTAACAGTGGAACAAATACTGGACAAAAGCCATCAGATGTGAAGAATTTAGAACTGGTGAAAAAGTAATAGCCTAGGTTTGTGTTTGACAAAAAAAAGAAATCAGTAGATTGCAAATCCTCCTAATAGGGTGTTTAGGTACTATTTTTAACTGGAAAAGTTACTTTTAAGCTGTCTGATTTTACCCTGTGCAATATATGTATGCAGGAAAGTACAGGTAGGTGCATGTCTGAAATTGTGGATTTTTCATATGAAGGAGCAGGCTCATTCCCTGTGGGAGTTTGTGCTGGTTGGTTGGAAGCAGCATTATGATCCAAGTGGAGTCCAGCTGCAGAAAAATGTAACCTGTCTGTTGCTCTTTCAGGTTTGAGTATGAGCACAGTTGAAGAAGAGTCTGACACAGTGACAGTAGAAACCGTGAACTCTGTGACTTTGACTCAGGATACTGAAGGGAACCTAATTCTTCATTGCCCTCAAAATGGTATGGAATTGTATTACGTAGTATTTTTTTTCTTCTTTGTTTTGATTGATCTGGCCACCATACATCCCTGCCCACAAATTCTCTGAGCTATTTGGGTGCAGCTTACTGTGCAAGAATTGTTCTGCTTTGGTTTAAAGAACGATAAAGTGTTGAATTAGGTATAAATCCCCAAACTGTCTATGTGTGCCCAACAAAGATACAGCTGCTGTGGTTTATTTCAGTTGGAAGAGATTCTTAGAGCCAAGCACGTCCCCAGGTTTCTGTAGACTGATTCGTGTTCGACACACTGTGGATGGAATTTTCACAGAAAGTGCACATTGAAGAAAACATGTGAACCGTTGTTGCCCATAACTTAGGCCAGGTTCATGGGCAGCAGCAAAGCACTGAAGCAGCCTGTCACATTTGCTTCTCCTGTTTGCTTTGGCCTGCTTTTTAGGAGAGCTCTGTCCAAGGCTCCACTTAGCTTACAGGAAGTAACCTGGGTGTGTTTTTGTTGTTAGAAGCTGATGAAGTAGACTCTGAAGACAGCTCCGAACCTCCACACAAGAGGCTTTGCTTATCAGAGGATGATCAAAGCCTTGATGATTCTACTCCATGCATTTCTGTTGTTGCAGTTCCAAGTAAGTTCTTTTACATACTCCTGTAGCAGGTATATCTCTTGGTAAAGGTTAAAAGTGGACTCTTGAATCACAGTAGAATATTCTGCATGGGTTTTTCTTCCAAATTTTATCAATATACTTGGATATCATGATTTTTTTTCAGCCTTGGATAGTTTTGCAGCGATTAGTACTGGCAAAATAAACCTCTGGTAAAGTAGTTTAGAGACGTGTAGGCACAGATGCATTGAATAAAATGAAGGATAAGTAAATGAACAACTAGATGCTCTCCTGCAAAGAGCTTTGGGGTTTTTTAATGATCAGACAGTACAATTAATATTTCAGTGTTTTGTAATATTGAGGTGTATGTAAAAGAGATTGATGCAAAAAAGATAGGGTGAATACTGAATTAGTCTTCTGGAAATTGATGGAATATTAGAAAGTTTAATATAATCTCCCAAAGGGAGACAGAACCAGATATAGTTAAAATACCAATTTGCAGTACCTAGAGTGCCTGTTTATTTGGTAGAACTAGATAGAAATTCCTTAGAAGTAAAGGCATTATCATATTGAAGTTGAAGCAGGACTGGGGAAAATGCTTGCAGCCAAAAGATTTGAATATTGTCCTTTAATAACTGGAAATTACTGGAGGTAGGGCTGGAAAACAAATATTAATACAGTTTCAAATTTTTGCATCAAACACATTTTGTTTATGTTTCACATTAGGTCATAATTGTAGTCAAGCATAAAACTGAAGGTTTCAAAATCCATATTTAAATTTTATGAAGAGAAGCAGTTGATAATCATTTTAGTGAATTTACTGTGTCAACAAATAAATAAGGCTTGAATAAGGCTCTTCACAATTTTCACTTCAAAGGTAGCAATTTATAAAACTCATAGCATGTGTAAAAAATGTTTCAGGAGTGAAGTATGCAACTAACTTAGCCATTCTGAAGTTTCAGAAAATGATCAGAGCTTTGAGGTGACCATGACTGCTACCACTGAGGTAGCTGAAGATGAGATTAATGAAGGAACTGTTACGCAGATTCAGGTACAGTAAAACTTCACGATTTACCTATTTGGTGCATGCTTTTATTTAAATTGAAATGAAAAGGGAAACAAGTATCAGAAATGCTTACTAAATAAATCAGACTCCTTGAAACAAATGTATGTGAGTATGAATGTTGTTTGTAAAAATGCTGGTCTGTAAAAAGACAGTTGTGTAATTTAATGAGAGGTTATTTGTAGTCTTAAGTTACTGCCCAATGAGCTATACTGCAAAGAGTGATAGAGGTAACCCTCCACTGGTAATTATGTGTTCTTTTGTGATCTGCATGGAATACAAGTTTGTCTGTTATTTCTGTCTTTCCTTGGTTATAAGTTAAGCTTTGTAACAGGCTTAAATAGGCTTTGTCTTGTCACCAGTCCTAACAGTTACATGCAGTTTTCTTTGTGGGTATACCATGTTTGAAAGTTCTAGATTGGAGATGCTGGATATAATCCTGTTTCCACCACAGCCAGTGAGACTCTTCTTACATTAAATAAGATGAAGAATGCTACCTAATTAATTCTCACAACATCTGTGTATTAATATGTTAAATCTTACGTGTTTTTAGGAAGGTGATAGTTTCAATGCCATATCTAAGACATGACACTTTTGAACAGTCAGCAAGGTGACAAGGTCTACTGATTGAATTTTCTTTCAAACTATGTCTCAATGTTAATTGCAAAGTGATGTAAACAACTGAATATCTGACTGTATCATTTCATATTGGTCTTTTCAAGATTCTTCAGAATGAGCAGTTGGATGAAATCTCCCCACTGGGCAATGAAGAAGTATCAGCTGTTAGTCAAGCCTGGTTCACAACCAAAGAGGATAAGGATTCTCTAACCAATAAAGGTAGGGTATTTCAAATGCAGTTCTCCCATACTATAGAAAGGTAACCTATTCCAAATGTCTCAGAACTTTTTGCAAGTCGCATAAAGTAATCTCTGGTCTGGCGTTTTGGAGATGGGCCGTGCCTGCAGTGGTGACAGTGGCCGCAGTAGAGAAGGGCTGTGAGTGCTGTGAGTTGGCCCAGATGGGAGAGTTGTGTTTGCCTGGTTAGGGGGCGGGAAGCTGCAGCAGAAGTGGGGGACACCAAGGAAAAACCAATCCATGCTCAGGTTAATGGAGTTGCTTCAGAAGAAGAGGGCTCCTGCAGACCAGGACCTACTGAAATAATCCCTGCTACTGCTAAAACTTCCACCCCACTGGGCATTCCTCTCTTTCCAGATACAACTGTGCAATCATGTAATAGTTGCCAAACTCAAGAGCTTTTGTTTTTTTCTTTCCTCCCCACAGGGGAAGGGCCTTTCTAAATCTAGAGAAAAAACTTAGTGTCAAATGAAGCTGTGTTGTCTCTCGAGTTTCCTCAGTCCCTCTACTGTTTTTCTTACTTTGACTTTTACTTTTTCTAGAGGAATTTTTTTTTCAGTCAGTTCAAAGCAACTCTCTTTTTTGTTAAAAACCCTTTAGGAAAACACACAGCATTCTCAAAGGAGGGCACTCAATCTGGTGATTCCAGTTTAGAGATTAATAACTGGAGGAAGACATTTCTAGTAAAATATGCCAAGAAAAATATTTGAGAATCTCTACTGGCTGAACTTTTCTTGTAAGCTCTGTGGTTTGTCACAGAGATCAGCAGTGGAGGAATGCCAGTGTGTGTCTTCTTTTACAGTAGCTCAGAGTTTGGTATATGTTGCCTGAGCTCATAATTTTATAGCAGTCTCCACTTGATAATGCTTTTTTCCCAGGCCTGTGGGCAGTCTTGACTATGAATATGCAAACATTTGAAGTGCAGAATATATGTCCTTTCCTAAAATAGTTTGGTATTAAAGGTTATTCCATGTAAAGAGTAGCAGTGTCCCATTAAGTCAGTTCAGAGGCTTGGACCTGTTTGAATCACAGGAATACATTTTTTTTCTGTCTTTGTAACTGTGGAAGAAGAGATTGAGGCTGTGGGGCACCGGGAAGGAATACTCTCTCACCAGTTCCAATGGAATTAGTAATAATGCCTGTACTTTTCATTATAATTAGATTTGAGTTAACAGTTTCTTTGGTGTGTTCTGTCTCTCAGCTCTGGTAATTAGCAGGCTGAGAAGGAAGTACCCTGATTTCTCTGAGCAGAGGTGGGCAGGTAGCCAGCACACACCAGTGTGTTAACTGGGTCACACCAGCGTAAGCTTAATTAATTGTACGACCGTAAGGGGGAAAAAGGATAATTTAAAGGAAGAAGGTTTTAATGGTTTATTGATAGACTTCAGGTTTGATGTTTTCTCTCTGAATAAAGTTGGTTGGGTTTGCTTTTAAAGCTTAGCTGGCATTGTAGTTACTAAGGGCACAGACAGAGAGGAAATGTTATTTGTTTCTATTGGTTTGCCACTTTTATTTGAGGAAGTAAAAGACTCACCACAAGGTTTTATGTTGACTGTGACCCCTGAGCATTACTCCCAATGCAAAAAGAAGGAAGAGGTGGGGACCAGCTTGTCAAAAAAGACTAAATGGAGCATTTCCCTCTATGAAAAGCACTCACAGTAGGTGGCACTACTCTCATGTTCAGGAGTGTTAAGGCATGCAAGAGAACCCCACTTTGTTGCCAATTCCTCAGGTAGTCTTCTGAGTCATATTTTAAGTTCCAGCTTCTGGAATTATTTTGAGTGCATGGAAAATTCAGCTGTCAGTTTAAAGACAGAAATTTTCTAGTTGCAGCTGAAGAGGAAGCCTGAAAATGTGACTTGACAGCACGTAGAGGAGTTCATGCTGTTTTTAAAAATGGGATGTTTTTGAAGAGGGGTCTGACTCACATTATTTAAATATTAGTTGATGGTTAATGTCAGTTATGAAATAACATCTGTTTAAAATTAATGCTAGTTATATTTTAGTAGCTAAAATTATTCTTTTCCTTTTTAATTGCGGTATGGGTCATGTTTTCAGATACTTCTGTTCTTGCTGTTTTTCTGGCCTTCACCTCAGTAATTAGTTGTCATTTCTGTTTTCAGGCCACAAGTGGAAGCAAGGAATGTGGTCAAAGGAAGAAATTGACATTTTGATGAGTAACATTGAGCGTTATTTAAAGGTATGTTAAGAGCATTTTCCCTGCTCGTTGATGTGGTGATGCAGTTCCTGCTAGAAACCAACTTTCTTTAGTACTTCCCAGAATATGCAATAAGTGATTGGAATTGATTTGTTGTAGGAATGGTCATTACCCATTTGAAATACATAGGAAGATTTTATTCGTAGACAGGATTTAAATACTGCTGAATGTAACATTGCTTTTAATTTTTCTACTGGATATAGTTCATTTTGAGCATCCTGAGATGACATTTTATATGGTTAAATCTCTTTCTCTGACTATACAAACTCATAAAACCTTTGTTGAGGATGGTGGAAAAAAAATAGCACTAGCAGTAGAGATAATTTTCCTTACTGAGCACTGAATACAACTTCCAGATGTCCTTGGTGCCAAGTCTGTGATTGTGTACTACAGTAGCAGGATGCCTGTGTCTGCTTTCTTTCCCTTAAATTATTGGGGTCAGAGTTCAGTGTAAATGGGCCTGTGGTGAACACGCTGACAGTGATAATTGCCCATAAGTCATGCTTGTGGTAGGCTTGCAGCTGAGAATATTTGAGCTGAGCCCTTACAACTGAGGATATAGAGCCTGGATATTACAGTTTCACCATCCTTCACTTGTGGTTTAAACAGAAAAGCCCTGAATTTAGTGTTCATTGGGATAAAAATCCACAGTATTAGTTGAGGAGAGTGTGTCTGCCCACACACATACTAGAGTTTCTGCCACAAAATCATTCATGGGTAACACTATGTTTTAAATCTAATGAAGCTTTTTTAAGCTAGCTAAAAAACTTTTCTGAGTTACTGATAAATCATTTGATTCATTCTTTTCCCATTTATCTCCTTTCTTGTACTGCTTTGAATAATTGAAATATAGTGGTTGTTGGTTCAAGCTGAAGTTAAGCTTTACTGTTATACTTCATTGCAGTGTTTTTGTATTGAATTTGAGTTTCCATCAGAACAAGAAGAGTAGTTTAATTGAAAGAAATTGCTTTTGCATAAGGAGTATCTAAAATTTCGTAATAAATCAGTATAGCACTGTTTGACAACCTTCCCTTGTATGGCCCCAGACTAATTCCACCACAGTTTCTATATGATGGTTCAATTTCTGATCTTAAAATACACGTTGGACAGATTTTTTTTCTTATATATGGATAGGTGTTAGAATTCTGTGTCTCCCTGGACTCCAATGTGAAAAAAACCAAAACAACAAAACCTGGTGTTCAAGGGTTTGTATTTGAGGCAGCTAATCCATAAATACTCAGTTTTATTTTGGACTGTAGTATTTGTGATGCACGGAAAGTTGCATAATGGCTTCAGTTCTTGTGTTCTATTTCTTGATTCCTAGGAGACTTTATCTAAGGTGTTTTGTTTGTGGTTTTTGTTTTTGTTTTTTTAAATGCTTTGTTCTAGGCCCGTGGAATAAAAGATGCCACTGAAATTATATTTGAAATGTCAAAAGATGAAAGAAAAGATTTCTACAGGACAATAGCTTGGGGTCTGAATCGGCCTCTCTTTGCTGTCTATAGAAGAGTTCTTCGCATGTATGATGACAGAAACCATGTTGGAAAGTATGAAACCCTCTAATGCTGCATGGTTTTATTGGTATGAGTAGGGTCATGTATTTCTGCTTGACATGTTCTATGTGAGACAGAAAATTTTAGCCAAACAGACCCAGATCTTGTTAATATGTCCCCTCTGCTCTATTCTGATAGATCATCCTTGGCAATAGTTGTGTTCAATTGGTGGTATTTAATGACAGCTTTAAAAAACAGACAAAAAACTCAAAGGTGAATAACAGACTGATATGATGAGAGTACTTGGACAGAAGCAGGGATCTGCTGAGATGTAACTTTTTCTAGAGCTGTGACCTGGAAGTAATTGATCTTCACCCCTTATGCCCTTGCTTGCCATTCTTTGAAGCAGTGGTCTAGTGCTATTCAGAATGGATATTATATTTTAATTTTTGAATGTAGTTGAAAATTAAAAGTATCTTCTCAGTGCTGATACACTTTTATGATGGAAAGTCAGCTTTATGGTGATGGTGAACTGGGACAGAAAGGAAGAAGCTGTTTATTTGAAAGATTAATGGAGAAAATTCTAATTCTGTTCACAGCAGTAAGATCCCGGAGAATGAGGATTTTTTTCTGACAAATGAGAGGAATCTTATGCCAGTTAACCTTAGAAATGCACTAGTGTGGAAAATGGCATGTTTTCCTTACATTCTTCTGAAGTATTCAGTCAGATTGTTTCTTACAGCTGAAATTCCTTAATCTCTTGTTGCAGCTAAATGTGTGCTGTGTGGTTAGTAAAATAAAAATATTTATGCTGTATGCTTTCTGTTTAAAATAATGTCTTTTTATTTGCCTGTTGCTTAGGTACACTCCTGAGGAAATTGAAAAGCTTAAAGAGTAAGTTATCTTATGGACAGGTCACTCTTCCTTGTTTATATTTAGTAGCTTGATCAGTTTCTAAAGGTTTCCTTATGTGAAATAGCTGAAGAGTTACAAATAAATTTGACTGCTCCAACACTATAAATTTGACACTCCAACTATCCAAGAATAGTGGTGACTATCTAAAGAAAAATAAAACTACATTTGGATTATTTTAATTTTTTTTCTAATGTGTGTTCAGAACCTAGCGATATGCAACAAAGTTCTAGAGCAAGGCTTCTGTTGTAACTAGAAAAGTTTCAGATTTTTACAAGCACAGTCAGTATTTGTGGTTATGAGAAACAGAAGTTCATTTTTTTTTACAAAATCTGAATAAAGGTTATTCCTAAAGGAAGTGACAGGTCAAGAGTAGGATCTCCCCTAGGAAATATTACAGATACATAAATTATCAGTACAGTTCAAAAAGCCTAATTTTGAGTATGAGCCTGATAGATCAAGGAGATGGGGCTGCAGACTTTAACCCCTCCTGCCCATTTCCTGGGTTGGGCAGTTAGAAGAAACTGTTGGACTGGAGGAAGGAAGGGAGTATATTGCATTGCATTGATGGATCTGTTTGGATCAGTTGAGCTGGTTTGTGTCGTTCACAAGGTGCCTGTGGTTCCAGATGTGTCAGAGCTAGTCATGGATCAACATTTTAAGCAACCTGCTATCGTATGAGGGAGGCAGATGATTGCTAAAATGATGAATGTGTTTATGCAGTGTTTTGCTTAATTTAAATTGTAGGATGCCTCGGTTTTCATTGGTCATTATTTAAATTTCTTCAAGTGCTCTCTACACCACCTGGAATCATTGAGGTACCTCTATAGAATGGAAATCAGCCACTTATCTAAACATTCATATTGTGTTTAACACACTCATTAAGGCTCACAATCTTCCTACAACACAGATACTATGCATTTTATAAGTATCTTGTGGCTTAGCTGGTCCAAAAGGCTTCTAGAAACACATAGGAAAAAGTAGCAGAAAATATTAATAGTCAAGTAGCAAAGTGATTTCCCTGTTCTCTCTTTAAGCCTGTAAACTGCACATTCCTCCTGTTTTTATTAGAGAATATTTGATATTTTGGTAGTTGCCTACCCAGTTATAGTGCTAATGAGCACATTTCTCTTTAGGCTGAGGGTAAAGCATGGTAATGATTGGGCCACAATAGGAGCTGCCCTGGGGAGAAGTGCTTCATCTGTAAAGGATCGATGTAGACTGATGAAGGATACCTGCAACACAGGTGAGGTAAATGCTGGTGTCAGAACTGGATATTGTGGTTAAAATTCTGTCCCTTGTGTTTAATGGTTATAAACTTACACCGTGCGTTTGGTGTCAAGAGAGAGACAGGTGCACTTCAGGGGTAAAGTACTGTTTATTTTGTAATGTATACATTATAAAACATATACATTACAAAATGTAATGTATTCAAGTATAAAGGAAAATTCAGTCAGACCTCATGTGAATAATGTCCACTAAATTGTTGCATGGTTAATTCACTCCAGTGAATGCAGTTCAGATAGCTTGGATCAGTTTGCTTTGGTCACTATTTGGACAAGTTCTGTGTGGCTTTACTCATTTGTGAAAGGAAGAGAAAAGAGAAATTGGGCAGCAGAACAATGGAATTGCAGATTTGTTAATCAAGAATGGATACAATATAAATTGTTAGTAATTAAAAGCAGTTACATCTTCTTCACAAGTTAATATTTGCATCTGGAATAAGGTGTTGGACATGGAAGTTAAATGTCTGCTGGCATGTTATGGATCACAACAGAGGGTATGTGCTGCCAGTTAAGTTGGAGGGCGTCTGTCTTTCAGGAAAGTGGACAGAGAAGGAAGAAAAAAGACTGGCAGAAGTAGTGCACGAGCTGACAAGCACAGAGCCAGGTGACATTGTCACACAAGGGGTGTCGTGGGCTGCTGTGGCAGAACGGGTCGGGACGCGCTCGGAGAAGCAGTGCCGCTCTAAATGGCTCAACTATCTCAACTGGAAACAAAGTGGGGGCACCGAGTGGACCAAGGAGGATGAAATAAATCTGATCTTGAGGTTCGTTATTTTAGTTACCTTTAAAGGTTTGTAATGTGTGTTGCTAGCAGGATTCCATTGGGGTCCGTTTTGCTGGTTTCCTAGACACTGAAAATTCTAGAACCTTCCAAAAATCACTGCTGTGTTTACAGTTCCCAGAGATTTATTATTGAACGTATTTTTTGTTTTTTGTTTTTTTAGTGAATGTTAGTGTTCGTGAAAGGTGTCAGATTGAAAACCCTGGAGACTGAAGTCTTCTTTATTCCACAGAAAAGGTACAGCACAGGCAGCAAACCGTGCAAGCTTCCCACACGTTGCCCCACCGATGCGCTTTAACCCTTAACTGGAGGGTAGCTCAGTCTCCCTGCCCGTTCAGTCCTTGGCCTCTCTGCTGAGATGACCAACAAGGGTCAAGTGTGGTGGTGGTTTCTGTGATGTGGACATCTTGTCTACAAAGAGCTAAACTGAGACTGCAAATTAATTTCATGTAGGCCACCAGACACTGATTGGATATCAGTATCTCTGACTACATTTGAACTGGCAGCCTGGTAGTGACTTTGGAAATCTTTTGCTCTCTCCAGTCCTCCTCCCATTTTGAATGCCTTTAACTCAGGCTTTTTAGCCAGTGGATTTTTAGGGTTGGGTGGGAATAAAAAGCCTAGACATCCAGGGAATCTAAAGATTACTTGCAAAGTAGTATTAACAAATTTACTGAAGCTGTTTGACATGAACTCAAAATGAGGAGCCTGATTCCACATTTCAGAGTGTGCTGGGTGTATTTCTTAGTATTTCTGGTTTGGTCTGTCCAGATATCCTTTACTCATCCTACAGGGTTGATTTTGGTAGTTTTTTAATTTTTACTTTTTTCTTTCTTTAGCTAGCAAGAGTGCTCTTGCTTTGTTTGTGAAGAGGACTTTTCTTAACTTCCACAAAAATACTTTCCCCTCACTATTGGCCTCTCTTTCATATGCTCCATGTACAGATGAGGGCAATTCAGAGATTTTTAGTGATTTCAGACAGGTTCTGGTAGAGAAGACTGTCCCTTATCTGGAGAGCCTGGTGGGATTGATTTATGAGAAAGTGTTTAATGCTGTAGTTAACTTCATCTGCTTTGGCTAAGAAGCATCTGAGAGAAGGCAAAAATCTGTGCTAAGGACGGATGGTTGTTATTTAGAAGAAAACAAGTAAATATCATAACATGAAATTAATTAAGTGAATGTTCAGAGTGAATCTCAGGAAGTATTTCCTGCCTTGGAGATGTGTTTGGGGAATGATTTTTCAAAAAGAAAAGATGCAAGTACCACCACTTGGAATGCTTCACGATAATCCGATCTAAGACCTAATGAACAAGTAATTAAGGAGAATAATCCTGCATGGCAAGGAGATGGACTGGATCATCTAACAGGTCTAGTCCATCTTCTGTTGTTTATGATTCTGCTTGACCTCTGGCAGCGTGGAGCCTTGGAAGCCTGTGTCGATTCCTGAGCTCTGGTGGGCTGGTCACTAGCATGTCGTTCTGCGCTGTTACGTGTGACACGGCCGGACATGTGCGACACCCCTGCTGCTCTGGGGGACAGTTTCTAACAGGTCAATATCTTCTGTGTCCTGCCAGGATAGCAGAACTTGAAGTTTCTGATGAGAATGACATCAACTGGGATTTACTGGCTGAAGGATGGAGCAGCGTCCGCTCCCCACAGTGGCTTCGGAGTAAATGGTGGACCATTAAAAGACAGATTGCAAACCACAAAGATGTTTCATTCCCTGGTAATGTACTACTTGCACACTTCTGAAAGCTGTTTTCACGTATGTCAAAGGAACAAGGCTGCGTTTTGTTGTCTGCTTACAGCATTGCTGGCCAAGGAGCACATTGCTCCTTTGCTGGAAGTTACTGACCCCTTGGATCTGCTGGCTGAATTGCTCCTACAAGCAATCCTTAAGTATTTCAGTCAAACGGGCCATGCTGATATGTACAACTAGACAGATTTTGTCGTCCCTTTTTGCTTTGGCTAAAGTGAGAGCGTGTATATAAGCAGCTCAGCTGGCAGATCTCAGATGATGCTGATCTGTGATATGGAGGGTAGTGACCTCTTCAGGTGGAAGAGGATATGTACCTGCAGCCTGACTGGCCTCAGGTTGGATGTGTTGCCTTTACGATGTTAGAATGTAATCTGTGTCAGGTATTGAGCCTTAGCTGTAGACAGAAGGTAGATCTTCTAGTAGCTGCAATGAGGAGGAGGGCAGGAATCAGGAATATAAAGCTCCCCCAAGTACATTTCACACCATTTTCCCATTCTGGCTTGGAGAAACTAGTGCCTGAGCCAGAGGGGTGTCTGTGACCTTCAGACCTCCCTTTGTCTGACCTGGGGAGAGAAAAAAATCAGAGAGATTAGTCATGTTATAATTAATGAAAGGTGTAGTTTAATGCACACTTGGGCTGTAGTTGACAGTGTGGTTGTATATTAGTCCTTCCTCAAGGCTGCAGCTGAGAGGAGAACCCCTGTTACCAGACATTAATAGGCAGTTGTTGCATCAAATAATGCATAATATAAATGCAGCCCTGAATCAACAGGCTCTGCTCTCTTTTCCCTGACAAAGGGGAGATGTTTAGGCAGTTTGCTGTAATGAATTCTAGAAAAGCTGAGGCCTCCGATTTTGTAACCTGCTGTTACATCTGCTCCCTCAGCCGGGCCAAAGCAATCATAGACAAGAAGGGTGGGTGGTTCTGTTGGAGCATTGGGCCTCCTCATGCGCAGGTGAAGGATTGTAATATAACCACTGTGGGATTCATTCTCTCTTGCTCCCTATTTTCAGTGACATTTCTGTCAAGCTCTTGAACAAATCTGCTTCTGTGTTGTAGAAGATCGGAGGATTTACTTCTGGTAGCAGTATTATACAACTAGTGATACAGGCACTCGATTATAGCTGGGGATATACCATGCATCATTCTAGAGAGTTCATAACTTTTATGGGCTGCATGTTCTTTATTCCCCCCAAGCATCGTGAAATGCCTGGGTTCCATGAGGAAGTCTAATTTACTGCTGTAGTTGACTGTAAATGGTCTATGTATGTATCTGTGTATCTATGAACTTCTAGTTTCTGTATCTCTGGAGGTTGTTTAAGTTCCAGATTCTGTAGGATTTTGTTTGCTCTTTTCATCTTGGGTAGTCACCAATTGCAGCATTTCAAATGTGCTTCTTCTGCCTGCTTTAGCATGAGTGTTTTTTTCTCTTAGTGCTGATAAAGGGTCTTAAACAGCTCCACGAGAACCAAAAAAACAATCCAGGGCACCAGCTTCCAGAGAACAAATGCGGCAGTGGCTTGGCAAACACTAACTCCAGCTCGGGGGTGCAGCACGTGCAGATCCGGGTGGCTCGCTTGGAGGAGAGCACGGGCAGTGCCCCCAGCCCCATGGCAGCTCTGCAGATCCCAGTGCAGATCACCCACGTCTGTAAGTACTGGAACAAACCCGGAGCCTGCTTGTGCTAAGGTAGTGAGGGAGTGAGCACGTCTTACATATTAATTCTCCCTTGGTCATGCTGTAACTTCAGATGAAACATTTTTGTGTTCTGTTTAGCTGTTTCTAATTTAGTTAGGCAGATGTAGAGTTTGCTGTGACAGTAGTTCCAAGAAGCTGCAATTGGAGCACCTGGACACAGATGTTGTAGCTGTCTGTTTGTGGGTGTGCACACAGGATTTTGCCACATAACCTGTTCTTTGAAAAGCCTTCAGTGCACAAACCTCTTAATAAAGATACAGGATGTGTGTTTAGTCCTTAAGTTGTTTCTGGCCACTCTTGTGCAGAACAATGAACATCGTGTACTAGATCTCCTTTTGTAAATTATGTAGGCCACTGTCCCTAAGTTCTGATGCAGGGCACTGAAGGGAAGGTATACGTGTTTTTTTTTCTAGTCCTTTATCATGCAGTTATTTCTAGGCACAAACACTCTGGAAAGTGTTAGTTGCTAAGTCACACCAACATTCAGCCAACGTTCTGCTAAACCACTGTATTTTTTTTTAAGTTGATGCTTCCCATGCTCTTAAGGATGAACTTTGCTCATTATCTAACACTGATTACCAGGTCTGCTCTGTGTGTAGTTCTTATTGCTTGATTTTGTAACTAATCTGATTAAGTAACTCCAGTCACATGCAGTCTGTCATCTGCACTGTATATTATTTTGCACGCCATTTGTCATTTTTAATTTTTATTGGGGAAATTTAGTGCTTTGGTTTTGCTGATTACCAAATTAGTTACAGAATATTCTGAGTTGGAAGGGATCCACGTGGATCATCCAGTCCCAGCTCTTAAATGAATTTCCTGTGCAGGGTTTGGACCCATAGCCCTGACACCATTAGCACCCTGCTCTGACCAACTGAGCTAAGTTGGTTGGTCTACAAACTGATTCTTCAGGCTCAATAGGCATTTGGCAAACAATTTTCTGTTTATAATTTTATTAGGTCAATCTATCTTAATCTATTTATTAAGTGCTGTCTTCATTTTATGTGGTTTATTTTCTGATTAGAATGACAGATGATACCAAGCCAAGAACTTCTGGTTTGTCATACTGTGTCAGTAGTCTCAGACATTGCATGAAACTTGACTGAAGCTGATGGGTTTTGATGAGCAGGCAAGATGGGCTGGGATCCTGGAACCTCTAGTCCTTTCTGAATTGAATCCTGTAATGGTTATTTTGTACCTTCACTTGCCCTTGTCTGCCTAACAAGCCTTTTCCCCCATTTTAGTCTGCTTTTCTGAAGAATTTCTGGTTGTGTAATCACAGTGAATTTTGTATTGTGTGTTTCACAGTCCCACGAGAGCTGAAGCTATTAGCCATTTTCTGCTACAGGCCACACTTTATAGCTCTCTGCCACTGAGTACCAGGAAATCTGCAGCGGCAAACCATGAACATGCCACTACAACAATAAAAGCTTCAAGAATGGAGCTTTTATGTTCTTAAGAGACCAAAATTACTGTATTTTGCAGCCACAGAGTCTGAAATGGCAAAGTTTCCAGTGCTTGGGTCACTGTTATCATCTTGTAGATCTTTTCCCCTTTTGGTATTTAGGAAATTACTGGAAAGCCCCAGGCAGAGTATTAATTTGGTTTCAGCTTCCTGGAACTTAGGATTTTTTTAAGAGTAAGTAAGAGTCGTAATTATGGTTACAAAGTTTTGAGTACAAGTTGTTTGGACCTGGTGATCTTGAAATACCTGGTACATCAACTGTTTTCAGTGCTTCTCTTCACTACTTCTAGAATCAGTGGAGCTAATTGCATAAATAATTACACAGTTGTGGGAAGAATGCTTACAGCTTTTATACACTGCAGTCATAACACACAGGATAGACAAATATCTTGGGAAGCACCTGATCTTTCATCAAGGGTGGACATACTGTGGAGGGCAGAAAAGATTAAAAATACAAAAAAAGAGGTCTGTGGGAACTACAACAATATTAAGCCTGACATGAGTTTAAAACAAGCAGTATATGATCCAAAGGATATCATTGCACCAAAGGATATTGTTACATTAGAACCTCTTGTAAATCTCATTGCAAAAAGTAATTAAATTGTGTCAGGAACTTTATTTGTCTGCTTTCATCTCAGTGTGCTAAGCCCATACTTATTTTCTTTTGCTCTTTTGGATTGTAGAATGCTCTCTTTAAATAGTATTGTATCTTGGGTACCAATTAGAGAACCTTGTCATTATGATTGCTGCCAGTTTTCTTTTTCCTCTTAGGGGAATTAACAGTACCCTGCCATGTATTAATTATAGTATGTTATGCTTTCTGCAGGGCTGAACATTCTGGTTTACATAGTTTTCTTTTTTTTCCTTCCTTTTGCAGCCTCAACTGATTCCCCTGCTGCTACTGTTGATTCTGAGACAATAACACTGAACAGTGGAACACTACAGACCTTTGAGATTCTTCCAGTAAGTGTTTGTCACTGTGTTTTTTTCTTTTCAGCCCAGCTACTTCTTAGACTATAGAACTGTGCATTTCAAAAAAAAAAAGTGAAGGTTTTCTAGTAGAACGAAGAAGAGTTCTAAAACTTATTTCTGAAAGTGTTATCCATTAGGGCTGCTGAGTAAACTGTGAATTATGGTTAAATGCTTTAAATTTGCTTTAATGCTACAAAGTTTTCCTTTGTGTTTGGATTTTTGTCATTGTCGAAATCTAACATAAAGGAGACATAGAAAGCTCCCAGCAAGTAAGGATTGTCTCAGTTCCATTGTCCTGTAATTTATAGCATAGTTTCTCTTCCATCTCAGTGCAAAAGTAAGTTGAATTTGTTCCTTTTTTACCTGCTGTTGTACAGCATAATACAGACCTGCTGGGATCCTGCCCTTAGTACTTGCCTTGGTGGCCTAAGGCTACAGATGAGTTTTTTCCTGCTGTTTGGGTACAGTGCAGCAGTCAGTACAGAAGGGATTGGTGTGATTTTCCAGGGGAGTTACAGTTAGGCTGGTTCACATAAATCAAAATGCTCCAGTACATCCTGGGCAGTGCATTTGGGTTTTAAACCTGTGTTGTCTTTTTAGTCTTTCCACCTCCAGCCGACTGGGACACCAGGAACCTACTTACTGCAGACCAGCTCGAGCCAAGGCCTCCCTTTAACCCTGACGACGAGTCCCACCATGACTCTGACGGCCTCGGCTGCTCCGGCCTCCCCGGAGCAGATCATCGTTCACGCCTTATCTGTGAGAGCGCTGCTGTGGGCCCTGGGGGAAGGGGAACATTGAGGGTCAGGGCCCTCCCTGCACATGCATGTCAAACTTGCAAAGCAGTTCTTAAGTCGTAACAATGTTACTTTGCTTAAAATCCTGAAGACTGAGAATTTAGGGGGTTATGTATTGTTTTTAAAAAGCAGCCTCGGGTTGCTTCAGAATGTAGCTTAGTGAGCAAGTTCTGAACACAATGTCTCCATTTAGTGGCTTGATCCCCAGCAAAACCAAATCTTGTTTTGTGATGTTTTCAGTTACTCTCACAAATAGATATTGGTCCACAACACATGGATAGTAGTGACAATTACTGCTTTTTGTTAGAGGGAGGGGAGGGGAAGCAAACTGGAGATGGAATCAAAGAAGTGATAAAGTATTCAGTGGAAAAAACACTGAGCTTTTGAATCTACAGTGATCCTCACCTGAATGGTTGCCTCTTTCATATTATTGTGTATTTACTTTATTTGTGACTTAAAGAACACATGACACCATATTCAGTCTACAAAGTTATCCTTTAGAAGCAGGAAAGGTCAACAGATGATCTGGGCTGACATGCTGGGTATATAGAACTCTAAATTACACTTAGCAGTTGGAATATTTTTGCTTGTATTTGCTCGAAAGATTTGTAGATAGTTACAGAAAAGTCTCTGACCTTTTTTGGGGTTTTGTTTGTCTCTTTTTTGCAAATGCTGCTCACAGCCAGAGCATTTGTTAAACACAAGTGACAACGTCACAGTGCAGTGCCACACGCCGAGTGTCATAATCCGCACTGTTGCTGCCGAAGACATCTCCTCCTCTGTCACCCAGACAGAACTGGCTGTGGATTCAGACATTCAGTCAGCTGACCTGACAGATCCTCCAGACACCCTAGGAGCAAATACTTTCCCACATGATATCCATCAGTCCAAGCTGAGTGACGAAGAGCAGTCAGCCTACAACGAAGATGATGCTTCCAAATTTAGCAGCAGGAATAGTGGAGAACTGATGGATGGAGTTATGGTAAGAACAGAGGAGGAGATTGCTGATGCTAGCCTGAAACAGAATGAGGATTCTCACTCTGATTTACCCAGCACTTACGTTACTGAGGTAAGGAAGGGCGTGATACTTGATATTTTCCCCATTTCTGCACGGAGGATTATTTCATTGAATCTGTGGCCTTTATGTTAAGCTATTCATCTGAAATATCTCAGTGATTTCATTTATACTGGTAGCTGAAGGGAGAAAGATGGAGAGAGACTATTCATAAGAGTATATAATGACAGGACAAGGGGGAATGGCTTCAAACTGAAAGAACGTAGGTTTAGAAAAGGTGTTAGGAGAAAGCTCTTACCCCCTGTGAGAGTGATGAGGCACTAGAACAGGTTGCCCAGAGAAGCTGTGGGCTGCCTCATCTCTGGAAGTGTTCAAGGCCAGATTGGATGGGGCTTTGAGTGATCTTCGAGGTCCTCTCCCATCCAGACAATTCTGTGATTCTGTATCACAGTTCTACAGGTATTCACTGAGATCCTCTATCCTTGAGCTTCGTTAGTGTATTACAAGTATGAAAGTAACAGCATTTAATTTGGTGCTGAGGCTTATATTTGACTTCATCTGGAGCACTGAACACCTCATTAGCTGTGGAGCTGCTTCACTACTCAAGGTACTTCTGCGTGGTGACAGTGGAAAGCTGGAACATTGGTGGCACTGAACAGTGATTCCTGTTTGATGTTATTGCTGTAAACTGGGCTGTTAATTGTCCAACACACCTGCATTAATAGATAGATTGAGCAAGGGAGTTGAGCTAGAGTATTTAGGTTTTGCTTTACGAGTCTAATAACAAACTTCAAGATGTACCTCAGTTTCCAGTTTTGAGGGCTTCTGTTAAACATGCTGCTCCAGTCAAGTATCTGTGAAGTGGGAATTTGAAGCATTAAGCTATTTCTCTCTCTGGCCTCAGATTTATTCCTCTCCAACACCTGAGATGCAGAAATGAGTTTATCCAAATGATTACAGGTATTTGGATTGCTTATACTAAGTTCCTCAATCTTTCAGTTGCTGAAATTATGAAAATTACTAAGTCACAGAAAACAGAGGTGCTAAAAAGAAGATAACATTCTTTAGTGGGTAGAAAATTCCTCTTCCAGTACAAGTTTGATTAGGTTGGAATTTGGGAAAAGATGAGTTAGAGTGAAATACCCATTCCTGTCTTTTAGAACACTGTTCTCTACAGTAGCTGCATTTCTGCTTTGTCAGCCTTGAAAATCCATCATTAATATGCTTTGTCTTTGTCTTTGAAGAAGCTTCTAATAGACAGTGCATATTAATTTTGCTCTTACAAAAGGGTGAATCTCAGGTTTGCTACTACTGAAGTATCTGAATCCTGAATACATCCAAAGCTGGGGATTATTCTTCCATTTTCCTCTTTCTTTGTCATGGTTAACATAATTGTGATAAGATTTTCAACATTTGAGGCAGACCATCAGCTTTCTATTCTTATTTTAAAACTTCAGCTTCTTGAGGTAGCATTAATGAACTTTTGATATTAATCTAGTTCCTAATTTTACTTTGTACAAATTGCTCACAACTAGCAGAATATAAAACTACTTTTTTTTTCTAAACAGAAAAACAAACTGAATTTGTAATTCTAATTTGCCTTACCCTTCAAGTCAGATCCAAGTTTGACATGTGTACTTAAATTCTAGGAAATAGTGAACTGTCTGTGAGTAATTCTCAGTGAAAAGTTACTCTAGAAAAACATGCCTAAAATTTGTTTTCTTTAAGTCAGTGTTATTTTTATGAGCTTGCCAGGGTTGTATTGTCACTGTGGGTGGGTAGTGGGAGGCAGGCAGTCATGCTGCAGGGTTTTATTATTTCTGGCTGGGAAAGGTGCCCATTTGCCACAATGGCTTCTTTAGTTTTTCACGCCTCCTCTTCCCAGTTTCAAGCCCTGCAGGCCAGTGCTGCTGGTGGGCAGAGCTGTGTGCTCTGCTGAGAGCTGCTCCTGCAGGTCAGGCACACGGTGCCCTTGTGGATGGCACAGAGTGCAGTTCCCTGAGCTGCAGCACACGCTGTCAGCTCCTCTTCAGCAGCAGCAGGGAAGGGGTTTTCAGGCACCTGCCTTTGCAAAAACACTGTGGAGTTATGCAGGCAAACCAATTTTCCTACAAAAACAAAGTGGAGGAACATCAGGATTTTCTTAAACATAGAGAGCTGTAACCTCTCCTAAACAATTCCTGCTCCCTCTGGAAACAGTGATAAATCCAGATACCTTCCATTGTGTCAGCAGCAGTTGCTAGCATTCTACATCAGGGAAGTTGGAACAAACCTTGTGCATGTTACACACAAAAGCTGGAACCCAGATCTCTCTGCTGGTTCTGGCAGTACTGTGTGGGATGACTTTACACTGCATTTGTGGAGCCAGGAGGGTGCTGTGACACTGAGTCAGCCAGATGTGTTGCAGCCGTTCCAATACCACAGGAGCAGCAGCAATGGCAGAACTGGAAGAGAAATGAGGGTATTGACAACTTGAACCTGGAAGGAATCAGTGTGTTGCCAATCTTATGGGATCATGAGGTTCAGCAAAAAAAGCCTGGAGCCAACCTCCAGCCAATGACAGACCAAGCAAGGCACAGCACATAAAGTGGGTCTTTTGAGCTCTGTGTTCAGTGTCAGTTAAAACTTGACAACAGGAGTTGTGAAACTTAAGGTAAAGCTGTTGGGTTTGTGGAGCAGGTAAGTGCTGTAAAGGTAATGCTTCAGTCTCAGAACATCTAGACAACGAGAGGTGGAAAAGCCTAATTATTCCGCTTCACAGACATAATATTTGACTTGAAAGGGAATGTTTTATCACCACCTTGCAGTGTCTCCCTTCCTCTCCACCATTGCTCAACAGGGTAAAATCCTTCTCATCTTGTTTTTGGGTGCCTGCACTAAGATGAAAGGTGCCCTGTAAATGCTGAAACAAACTATCTCAGGTGCTGCCATTTCAATTTAATGGGATGAAAATCATCCAGAGTGTATTGCTTACTGTGGAGTGTGGCTGAGCAATGCAGGTTTTTGTTTGTGCTACCAAGAATACACTTTCATGGCCTGTTCTGTGTTGTGCAGGACCTGGGTTCCCCAACAATAGAACAAGTTGATCAGCCTACAATAGACGATGAGACTGTGCTTATTGTTCCTTCTTCCCATGGATTTATCCAGGCAACGGATGATATAGACAGTGAATCAGTCTTGCCCTTGACAACTCTCACAGGTATGACAGTCCTTTCATTAAAACAATGTATAGAGCTTTTGAGTCTCTGCAGACAACACTTCATAGATCCTTGCTTTTTCTTAAATGATTTTACATATCAGTGCTATGAAACTTGAAGTAACCTAACAAATACTCCTCCCCAGAGGAAGATCTCCCTGTAGAGCCATCAGAGGGTCAGCACTGATAGTGCAATACCTGATGGATGCAAATGTGAGTCACACTGTTGCATCCCTATCCATCCATATTGATCATCACTTAACCTTCTCTAAAGATACTCAAAACCCACCTGGGTGTGGTCCTGTGCAATGTGCTCTTACTGAAACAACTTTAGCAGGGGGTTGGACTAGAGGATCTCCAGAGGTCCTTTCCAACCCCAGCTATTCTGTGATCTGTGAAAGTAGAAATTGCAAACTGCCTAGTTTGAGCAACACTGCCTGGAATTGGTTAGAATTCCAGGCTGTATTTCCGAAGTTTGTATTTTCTGTCTTGTTAAAATGGCACAGCAATAGTTCTAATGCTTTCTGTCCCTTGACAGATCCTATCCTACAGCATCATGGAGATGGGTCACACATTATTGGCTCATCGTTGGGCAGTCCTGACTCGGAAGATTCAAAGGATGTTGAGGATTTAGTGAACTGTCACTGAAAAGGAGCAACGGTGTCCATTTTCTATTGACCATGTTTGCATTGTGAAATTAGTTACAACCCTGTGCCACATTTCCAAAGAAAGCAGTCACAGTCTGTCTCTTTGAACAGAAGCTTCCAGTGTGAAATGACTACTGTGCACTTTCTCTGCTCAGGCTGTTCCCCTCATGCGGGAGGGAGGACTGAGCTGCCAGCCAAGGCCTGAGGTGCCACACCTCACTGGGGTGTTCCAGTGTTCTGAGGAGCCTGTGTTGCAGCGCTCACAGTGCTCAGATCCATCCAGCCAGTTCTCATCTGACTTGTTCCTGATGTGCTGAACCGCACACATGGCAAACTGGACAGAAGTCAAGGATTGTGGACTGTAGCCTCTCAGTGCCGCAGCAAGTATTAGTTTGCACAGGTTTCATGAAGAATGGGTGAGGATTTTTGCACTTACTGACTCTTGTAATACATGGAGTAAGAGACTGTTACATTTCAGGAAGGAGTGAGTTCCATCAAAGACTTCAGGGAGAACGGGCAGCATCGTGAAGCAGTGGTGTGTATTCCCATCTCACCTGACTCCTTAGTATGTCTGTGGCATAGGAAGAAGGCAGAAGCTTATGGGACTTGCCTGGTCTGCTTGTTCCTGAGGAATCCATTGCTGGCAATGGACAGAGCTCAGAAAGATCACTTGTGGAAAATCTTTTCTTTTTTTTTTTTTTTTTTCTTTCATCACTACAGCAAGCTGTATAAAAAGGGAAGGGCTATGAGAAAGGGAAGCTCCTGGGACCCACAGGCCTCCCCCCACAAGCTTGGAATTTCTGTGAGATTGTTGTGAGTAGGTTGGAAGGTTTGTCTCTCTCGCCGTTTACCTGACACTACCAGCCACCTCTCCAGATGTGATTTCTGCAGCGAGTTGGTAAATGGGGAGTGGTGTGAAGGTGGCAAAGTCTTGGAGGAATAGCTCTGTGAGAGTCTGGACATAGGGCCCCGAGGCAGAGGAGGCCAATTAATCCCTGCATCTTTTGAAACAGACACTAGGCTGAACAGCAGCCTGTTAGCTAGGAATCAAGAGAAAAAGCTATAGAAACTAAAGACTTGTATAAATTATTTTATTTATTTCTGTAATTAGCTCTTCATAATCAAGAGTCGGTCTTTTTCAGTCTGTGGTTTTGTTAATGTGAAAAATAAGTTGTAGTTTTAAATGGTTGCCTAGGGAACAGAAATAATTGTATATTCAGTTTCAACAAATTAAAGAGTATTTGTCTTACTTGACTGTAAGATGCCATTTATTTATACTGCCACAGATCCTTTCAGTGCTGCAGTTTATTTGTACAGTAATAAAAAAAGTGCAGTTTTTTCCAAAATGAAAAAGCTTGTGCCATTCTGAAACATCAGTACAACTGGAATGTTCATTAAGCGCAACAGTAGCTCTTCAAAAAAAAGCAGAATGTCACGTCTTATGGCAATAATTCTCCCCAACAAGAGGGACATTACATATACATTTACATGAAAATCATGTACTGATTGATCCTTGCACAACCCACTTCTTTCCTCTCAGGCTGATGGTTCTCACTTAAATGTCTCGAGTAGAGCTGAGAGCTGAGCTGGAAGCAGTCTGACACAGTAGCATCATTGCTGGGTATTCCCAGTGTCCTTCATTTACCCACTTCATGGAAGTACAGGTTGGCACATATACATAACATGACAATAGAAAACAATATGTAGTAAATTAGATTTCTGAACTTGGGTTCCAGGTCTCCTTGTCGATACCAGTAGATCTAGAAGAGAAAAAGAGTTTGTGTTATTTCAGAAAGCCAGGTATTCTGAGGAAACTTTCTTTGGTAACTGAATTGGCAAACTTGCAAGTTTAGTTTTGGGGGTTTTTTGTCTTTCTGTAAAACAATCCAGCTTCCTCTGGCCAGAGAGACTGCGTGTGTGTGTTTTTACAGTGAAACTGGCCCTGAGGACATGCGCTGTCTGGTCAGCTTTGGTGAGAGGGAGGGAGAGTGGGAGGCTTAGCTGGGGCTGTTTTAACACTCAAAGCTGGCTACACCCTGGAGGATGAGGACAAACATCAGCTTTGCACTAACACAGTTTATTCTGGGCAGAGTCATGGCCACCAGCTGTAGGATCAAAAACTGGGACTGACCAGGCAATGCAGAACAACTTCCCAGTGTACCCAGCAGTGAGGGGTTCAGGGCTGTTCCAGGTCACAGCTGGAGGAAGGAGAATGCTCCAAGTAGGAAAAGGTACAGCAGCACAAGGAGCCACCAGTGTGCCTGTCCATAGAAGGGCGATTAGACAAGATGGTCTTTGACAGCCCCTTCCAACCCAAACCATTCTGTGAGCTCAGACCTGCCAGTTCCCTTTGCCAGTGCTTGGGACCAACTCCCTTGCAATTCTACAGTTGTTGAGTGGAGGAACATCTTTCACTTGCTGTAGCTTCCTACCCCTGTAGCTCATCCCCTGTGTTTGAAAGGTTTGAAAGACTAATGCAAGTGCACTGCTGATCCCACTTAAAGTGTCTTCTGCAGCACAGTCCATCTCTGCATTCCCATTTCAGTGCTCTGCTCCCTGGTTTCCTACTCTGTGTCTCCACTGGCAGCTATGGGTTGCAGTGCCACAGAGGTGACAAGTCTTGCACCACAGCTGTTGGCTCAGTTCCCATGCTTACTCTGCAGTAAATACAAAACTCATTACCACTCCCTCATTGTCAGCTTGTGTTATGGAGGCAGGAAAGCTTTTCTGGGAGAGTGTAAAAAAGAAGGCAGCACCACGTAAAGCAGATTTTATTCAGAGCCATCGACTCACAAGTACGGCAAACATGGCGGTACTTACAAGAATGCCAGCAGAAATGCAACACAAGGAGATGCAGAAAGCAAAAAATACATTCACAGGTTTTGGAGGTAGTTGCGGGAAGACAAAAGCACTGATTAGAGTGACCTGTATGGAGGAAAACAAAGATGAGGATTTCACTCTGGCCAGAGCTGCAGTGAGAAAAGGCTCAGCCCAAGGGCTGGAGCAGCACAGCGCTCGCATCCTGATCTGCACACCCCTCCCTGGTCTCTGACTCCCACCCCTGAGCAGCTGAAGGAAAATGTGCAAGTCTGGAGGAAAACTGCTTTGATACAGCTGCACACTGAGAGGAGTGGGAAAAAAAACGGAAGCTTTGCCACGCTGGCTTATTCCCAGAAACCACCCTCCCAGCAGCTGTGAAGCCGTCAGGCCCAGGGGTGCACACTGCCCATGTAGGAGCATCCCTTCAGCCAAGTGTTCCACCTCAGCTGACCCCACAGCCTCCCTGCACCTCAGCTCTCCAACAATCCCCCCGTGGACCACACCACTGATGGTCTCCAGTTCTGATGGTGTCGGGTTTGTCCTTAAAGCTTGGGGGAAAGCACAGCTCAACACAAGGGGACAAACTTTGGAAAGACTTATATAAGGATAAATAGAGGACAATAAATCATAAATAGAAGGAAATAGAAGCAAACACGCTCTCCTGGCACATAAATGCTTTGTTGTCTCACACGGCCTCATGTTCAGCCAGGATACACAATCTACCAGAGAACTTCAAGGATTTTATTACAGCTCTTAGAGAAAGGTATTCCCCTTCTGTTGTTCAAGAGTTTCAAATGACAGATATGTCCCAAAATGACTGCCTGCCCTACATCAGAGCCTCTTTGGTCGTTGGAAGTTTCACCACCCATTTTTGGGGAGGAATTCTGGTTTTCTCCCTGTCACTTAAAGATGCAGCTTGGGTTGGGATGGGAGATACTTACTACAAGCAGCAATGTTGTTAAGCCACCAACAACTAGATTGATGATTCTGTCCTGAAGAAAAGAGAACAGTGTTATGTGTACCTAAAAAACCAAGAATAAAAAAACCCCCAAACCATATAAAACACAGCATTAACCAACAACACTGAGAGCATCAGCCAGAATCCACATTATCCCCAGTACACCATCAAGGCTCCCTGGTCAGCTCTGCCACACAGGAAGGTTTCCCCTCCCTCCACAGACCCCAGGGAGGTTGTACTGGTCAAGGCCTCATGCAGCAGGTTTGTTCATTTGCAAATGGCTTCCCCACTACATCCAAATCAATTGCAGTTGTGCAAATTATATTTAAATCTTTTTTTCTAAAGTGGGAGTGCACAGATGGAGGTTGTCAGAAAAAGCTTTTTTTAGCCTCACTGCATGAGAATTAATAGATTGATAGAGTATTAGGTGGGGATTTGTGGGCTGCTGGCAAGGAGCTGAAGCGTTGCCCACACCTCAAGTGCTCCACCCTAACACCAGCAGATCTGAAGATGCCACACAGTGGCTCTGCTTGTCTGCTGCTCCTGATCAGTAGGAAACAACTGGGAGGACACAACCTTTTTGCACCTGGGAAGAAAATCCAGTGGCATCAGGGCAGGGACTGGCTGTGACACTGGGCTGTGTGACCACGGGCTCAGAGGAGCACCCACAGCAACACCCTGTACTGATGAACTTTCTGGAGTAAAAATGAAGGAAAAGGAGAATATTCCAATCCCTGCCAGCACACTGCCTCTGTCCTGGTGCTGCTCTGAGTATAAATATGTATCGCCACAGTCGCACTGGGCTGCACACAGCCAGGTGTGACAGCCCACATGGCTGACAGCTCAACTCAAAGGCTAAAAGAACAGCTACAGCAGAAAAAATGCACAGAGAGAAAACCCCAGACTTCGATTAAGTATACTGAGAGTCATTAAGTAGGTATGGTGAAAGGAGAGTGAGAAAAGAGTTTGAGCAGTGAAAGCATTTTGCCCAAGATATCCCATCCAGCAGGCAGAGCAACACAGGCTTCCCTCCACCTGCTCTTGCACCCTCTTTCCCTCCTAGAATTTGGATTTGTAGAGGGAGAAGTCCCAGGTCATGAAGAAGTAACACATGACAGCAGCAGGGCACTAGAAGGAAGCAAAGAGAGAGCAGCAAATCATGCTTTTGTGGGACGCCACCAGCCGTGACCTAAGGCTTCATGGAGCTCATGTTAAGGTGGTTCAGGAACAGGTGGATGCTGTGCCCTGGTTGTGTTCATCTCCAAGGGATAGGGCCACAGCAAGCAGACTTTGAAACCTCTTTTATTAGTCCCCAACTCCTCTTTGTAAAACAAAACCATTGATGCTCCTGTAGCTCAGAGGCCCCAAGCTGAAGGAACAGCAGTGGCTGCAGCAGTGGGAAGTGACCTCCCCTCCATAGGAAGTTGTCACCAACATCCCCTGTGCAAGGTCCTCACCAGCCAGGCACAAACCCCTTCTCCTCCCCAGCATTTCCACACATGGAGTTGGTGATATGACAGCAGAGGTAGCAGGGAATGCCAGGGAGCCAGCTGCAGAACAGCAGTGGGTCACCAACCTGCAGAGCTCACCCGGTGAGCACAGAGTCACAGCCAGCTCTGCAGAGAGCTCAGAGGGATGGACACACAGTCAGTCACCATCCAGAAAGTCAGCCATGACTGCGCTCCTAATTAACTACAAACCCATTGTGCAAGGACAGACTGGACCGGCAGGAGAGAACAAGGGGGTCAGACTTGACAGAGATGGTTGGGCATTTCTCTCTTGGCTGTTCCAATGTGGGAGAGAGCATCCCCAGCACAGGGACCTCTCATCTCACACTGCTGGCTGATGGACTTCCCAGTGACAGCCACATCAGGTACGGATGCCAGCAGTGGAGCACGTGGCATCCAGTCCCTGCGGCCAAGGCTTCCCCTTCCCGTGCCTAGACCTGCGGTCACTCCAATTTCCCAAATGCGCTGCCGGCAGAAGAAGGTATTTCAGGATCCGGGGATTACAGACACTGATCCTGAAATCCTGGGCTTGGCAGAGCAGTGAGAGGCTCTATTCCCCAGTGCCCACTGACACTTCAGCCCCAGGCAGCTTAGCACAGCAAAAAGGTTAAAAATACTCAAGCAGAGGCCAAGACGGCTAAAGGGATTGGGGATGACGGAGCCTTTCACCTCCACACTGTGTCCGAGTGCACAGCCCAGGCCAGACAGACACTCCTGGATACTGGGCAGACAGAAACTGGCTGTGGTGAGCCTTGTGTCCCACATGTCACCCAGCTGGCACAGCTAGCTCTTACAACCAGCACAGCTGATTCAGGAAGGATTTTTCTCCAGCATCACTATGTAGTGTAATAGCTGCTAGAGTAAAAAGACAAAAACCCCATCAGGCACACCAAAACAGAGAGCCGGCAGCTGCTTGAGGTCACCTGGACCAGCACAGGGTACTGGCACACACAGCCCAGCAGTGCCTCCATGGGGGTCCCCATTCAGCCAGCCAGCTGCCAAGATGTAGTGGGTTGGCCAGCCAGCAGACGAATTCCATGTTTCACTGTTGCACAAGATGCATTTTGAAACAGGAGGGTTTCTGCCCTCTCCTACTCTGGGGAGGCTGTTGCAGGGGCTGGAGGCATCAGACCTCTCCCAAGGAGCTTTTGCAGTGCAGAGGTCTCTCTCCATCTGCCTCTGGGAAAGGGACATAAGGTCAGGAAGTGTCAAATCCTTGCAAAGCAGGAGGGCACAGTCCAAGATTCTTTACGATCTGGGTCAAGGTTACAAGGAGCAGCAGGGAAACTGAGGCCAGACTGAGATTATATCTGCACTGCCTTCACAGGCTTTGACAGAGTGGCAGCTTTGCTCTTTGCCCTATTCCAGCTCAGCACCTTCCATCCTTGAATCCTCCAAGAGAGCAGCATGTGGGCTGAGCCCACAGTCGATCCTGGCAGAGGCTTGGCCAGGACAAAGGAACGGGCAGGTCCCCTGGGGTGTGGGTACCTGGTGCCATCTCTGCAGGAGTGACAGAAAAGCCATTTTTATGCCTTACATCAGCAAGTCCAGATGGTCAGCAGCCATTGCAGCCTGCTGCAGCCGTAGGGGATACCTGAATGCAGTGCCAGAGCCAACCTGGTGCAACTGCAGGCAATGCAGGCTGTGCTCAGGGCCATGCTGGCCACCCACCCATTGCAAGGCATGGGGACTTCCTGGTGTGTCCTCAAAAGCTCATCATTCCCATCCTGAGCTCCTCACCCTCTCTATTGCTTTCAGCTTCCAACCCATAGCAATTAATTCCTACCCACTCAAATGCTCTGACCATGAAGGAGCCCAGCTTTCAACTTCTTTCCTGAGAAGTGCAGCACCGGTGGCACTGTGTCCCCTCTTTGCCACCGTACAGCTGTGCCTTTGCATTGTCTCATACCCCTTTGCTGCCAGTGCTGCATCCCTGGAAAGTACAGCTGAATCCACAGCTGAATCTGGCATTCACCAGCACCGTGTTGCTGCACTCCCTCTTCCCACCAGCCACTCCTTTAGTACCATCTTGCCCCCTTCTCTGCTCAGCAGCCACAGGGGAGAGCGAGCCTGGGAGGAGCAGCCGGACCACAGCAGGGCAAGGAGGCAGATGCTGCTGCCCAGCTCTGCCATCCCCACAGAGGGGCTTTACCCTAAAATCACCAGCTTGGAGACCAGGAGAGTGCAATAAGGCAGGAAATGGGAATCCCCATGTCTACATCCATTTCCAATTGCTGGCAAGCGTGGGAGACCCCTAATTTTGGGTGCAGGGCTTCCTGGGGTACAGGCACTGCCCCTGCCCCTCCCTGTGGCCCCAGCCCTAGCAGAGGATCCTGCCGGTTTGCCGATGTCAGTCATTCCTTGCAGAGACCCAAAAGCAGAGCTGGGGCAGACACCTTCTCCCGGCAGACCTGCTCCCATTTAAAGGCAAAGTTTAGCTTTTCCATTTCTGACACAGAACGTTCCAGCTCGGGACCTCACCAGCGTCCGTTTCTAGGCAACCCCAGTGAATCAGGGAGGAAACGACCCCTGGCCAGCACAGTGATCCCTTGTCTGTCGGACACGGGTACAGCAGCGAGAGACCATTGGCCGCTGCTCGGCCCATACGACAGGTTCCAAAAAAGCCACAGGAGACAGGCAGGGGGTGAAGTGCAGGACGCTGGATCCCCCTTAGCACCCAGGAACTGAAATTAGCATCCCACGTTTTTTATTTGCTGCTCTCCTTTGCAAGCAGAGGCACAGCTGGAAAAAGGGATCAGGGATCGAAGGCTTAGCCTGGGCTGAAAAGTTTGGGGGGTTACCTGCCAGGACTGCCTCCCTGCTCCCATTGCACATCCCAGACCCCATGGCTGGGAGCTTCCCAAAATCCCTGACCAAGGACCGTCCAACAGGACCCAAGTGCAGGGCACTGCTCCAACAAAGGTACCCTTGCCTCCAGTGCTCCCCATCAGGGCCAGCAACTGCTAGTGGGGGATACCTGTCCCCCACTGTTCTTGAGGTCCTGCCTGTCCTCCTATGCCACGTCACTCTATTTTTCCCCGAAAACCCGATTGGTATCACTTGGTTTTCATTAAACGTTATAATTGTAGCAGAAGTTCCAAGTCCTTGCAGGGAGGGCGGTGATGGATTTGATACACTTGTGAATAATCTCAGGCAGTTTCAGCCTGCACCACCCCCCCCCCCCAAACACACAAGAGCGTGAGTAAAAAAGGGACAACCCCAAGTTAGGAACCGATGATGTGACACCTCCAGGTGCGGCGGTTCCCGAGGGATCCCGATGCCGGGCAGCCCCAGGAGCCCCCGCAGCAGCACAGACCCCGCAGCAGCGCCGAGAGCCGAGCGGCTTACGGGCATTGACACCTGAGGAGCCGCTGCCGCCACACGGCAGCCAAGGAGCCACCGCCAGCTCCTCCATCCCGCGAGAAAAATCACTTCACAGGAAGGCACCAAACGCAGCCCCCCATCCCCATCCGCAGCAAACGCCCCCCAAACTGGGTGAGGGGCAGCCTGGGGTGCTGCAGCCCCAGAGCCCCGGCTTGGGGGGCTGCGGGGCACACCCGGTGGGACACAGCGGTTGTGTGACCCCTGCCCGTGCCCAAACACCTTCCCAGCCTCACTCCGAGGGGCCCCCCAACCCTGGGACCCTGAGCCCCAAGTTCCTGATAGAGTTTGGGGGTGATGTTTGTTTGGGGGGGATTCTTTGAAAGTTGATTTCCTTGGGGGAAGGGGGAGGGGAATGTTTTGTGAGTTTATTTGGGGAGGGGTCTTGCTAGGGGGGGTTAGTTCTGGGAATAAGGTTTAGGTTTTTTAAAATTTAAGGTGGTGTTTGTTTGGGGTGGTTTTGGATTATTTTGGTTTGGGGCGCTAATCGGGAGATGGTTGTTTTTGTTTTATTTCAGGGTTTTTTAAAAATAATTACGCCAATTTGAAGCCTTCTTTTGGAATTCGGGGAGCTTCTTCTCTATTTTTCCATGGGGGTGCAGCCTTTCTGATTTTTGACGCTGTTTTGGAGAGGCACTGAGGATTCTTTCTTATTTCATAGGGATTTTGAAATTTGTTTGCAGGATTGGGGCAGGTTCCTCGCTCGGGCCGGGCGCTCGGCTGCCTGCGGCGCTCCGTGCCGAGCCCGGGGGCAGAGGGTGGGGAGCTGCCGCTCTCCGGGGTGGCCGCGGAGGAGGCTCCTCATTACCGCGGGGCATTTACTCCGGCAGGGCGGGGAGGGGGGGGCACTACGGGACTTTCTGCTGCATTTCCTCCGCCGCGGTTTGCTTTGCCGGGGGGTTGTTTTGGGGGGAGGGGGCTGCCGGTGGCGCGGCGGGGCGCCGTCCCTTACCCTGGCCGAGGTCTCCCCGAAGAGCGGCCGGTTGTCCGCGCCGCCGGTGCCGTACCCGCGGGCGGGGAATCCCTCCATGGCGCGGGGGCGCTGCGCCGGCGGCCGCGGGGGGGCGCCCGCTCATGCTGCGCCGCCCCTGCGCGGCCGCTCCGCGCCCCGGTGCGGCTCCGGGAGGGCGGAGCGGTGAGACCGGCCCCGCCGCGGCTCCGGGAGGGCGGGACCGGCCCCGGTGCGGCTCCGGGAGGGCGGAGCGGCGGGAGCGGCCCCGCGGGAGGGGCGGGACCGGCCCCGGTGCGGCTCCGAGAGGGGCGGAGCGGTGAGACCGGCCCCGGTGAGGCTCCGGGAGGGCGGAGCGGCGGGAGCGGCCCCGCGGGAGCGGCGCGGATGAGGAGCCGCCTGCCCGGCCTGTGCGGGGATGGGAGGGGCCGGCGCGCCGCCGCTGACTGTGCAGATTTGTTGCTCAACAAAGTTGCGGAATATGAGCAAATCTCATTAGGGATGGTGGTATGGCAGCTTGGAGAAAAGAGCTTGATTTGATTTGGTTTTGATTCGATTTGATTTTTTCTTATTATGGGTTCTATTTTATTATTCTTGGGTCTTTTTTCCTTTATTTTGTTTCTTTTTATTGTGTTATACTCTCATAGAATCATAGAAGCAGAATATCCTGAGTTGGAAGGGAGCCACAAAGAACATCAGTTAACTCCTGGCCCTGCACAGGACACCCCACAAACCTCCCCCTGTGCCTGAGAGCACTGTCCAAACCCTTCCTGAGCTCTGTCAGGCTCAGAGCTACGAGCCCTGCGGAGCCTGTTCCAGTGCCCAGCCACTCTCTGGGTCTAAAGCCTTTTCCTGGTATCCAACCTAACCTTTGGTTTATGGCTGTTGTGTTTTTATTATTTTTGTAATTTTTTTTTTTACTTTTTAATTTGAGGGGAGGGGCTTATTTATTTATTTGCTTGTTTATGTTTAAGCATCTGATCCTGCTAGAGCTGAAAACGAACTTACATGTGCTCTTCCCAGTTCCACCTAAACTAAATAAAAGAGAGAGATTATTCCTGGGGCTGGATTTGGTGAGAATGAAACACTTCTGCTGTATACATTCCTTAGCCAAAGTTATCCCATGTACTGTCACTGTTGCTGCTGCTTTGGAGCTGATGATGGGTTGGCATGTGAGAAAGCCTGGGGGCATTATTTTGTGGTTTTGGTTTTTTTAATTTCTTTTAATTTTCTAATTATAGTTTTATTTACATTTTAATTGCATTTTTATTTAAATTAATTTCTATTGGTTTGTGGTTTTTTTACTTTTAATTAGTTTCATTTTTTTCTATTTACATCACTTGGTCTCAGAATATAGCTTTCCTCTTGGATGTCCCCCAGACAATCATTGATACAACCTTTCTCCAAGTGCATTTTAGGATGAAAATAAACCAGTTAAGACACATTAAATGTTGTGGTTTCCAGGACAGATTTTAAGTTTTTTGTTCAAATGAGCTTTGTGGTTTCCCCCTAACCCTGCTCTCCCTGCCATGCACCTCTGCAGGAATTCCAGAGGACTTTTTACCCTGAGAGACAAACTCCCCTAAATACCACTGCAATTTAGCAGAAATAGCACGGCCATTTCCTTCTTGCTGGATAGAAAAGATTTACAGGTCTGTAGGTGAACAGATCGGAAAGAAGAACACCAGATATGAACTGTTGTTCTGTTAGTGGCTCCAATTCAAGGTCCCCCTGCAGGGACCGGGGTCACGGCCCGTGGGAGCTCCCCAGCTCTTGAGCAAGACCCCAGTGAAATCAGCCGCTTCTCTTGCGAAACGTTTCTGTCACTTGAGGTCACAAGCGCTGCGGGGCCGCTTGGCCCGGGGCCGTGCTGTGCACACAGGGCTCGGGAGCTCTCGGTCTGTCTCAGCCTCTGCGCTCAGCACGCTCCGAGGCCAAAGCGCCGCCGCTCCAAAGGTGACAAGTATTGAATTCGAGTGAGGCTGGCAAATCATCACAGCTTCAACGAGCTTTACCGTGTCCTGAGCTGAAGTACTGGGTGGGAAGGTACAAAGGCCTCCTGTAACCCTCCAGCGGTCCTTCCCAGGGTAAGAGTTGGGGAAGAAGCATCTCCAGGACTCAGTGGAGAGACTCTTCATGTCCTCTTGAGCCACTTGGAAAAAAACATTCCCATGGTATGAGGGATGTGGCTTCCTGGCACACAAGTGCTCTTGACCTACAGAACGCTTGGTTCTATGCTCATTTCTCAGTACTTGTATATTAATTATATTCTGGGCTGTGCCCAGATTAAATACTCAGGGGTTGTAGGGTCTGGGTGGGGCATGGGGGTGCTGGAGAGGGGTGGTTGTAGGAGTGCCCTGCATCACATACTGCATTTATACTTGGAGTTATGGCTTGGTGGGACAAAGGGACATAACCTCCTTCCAACATCCACTGAATAACTGAGAACAAATGCAAAACACAGGCAAAACTTGCTGAAACCCAAAAATTGTTACTTGCACATAATAATCAATTAATCAATAATCAGTGAATATTGGAACAGGGGAGTTATGTGTTTCTCAGTTCATTTTTTGTTATAGTATCTTGTTTTTTTTAACTGCTACATGTCTTCTCCACTTAACCAATCTATATCTCTCCCACCTGGACCACTCACTTGTGCATCAAAATGCTTCCTGGGTGATGTGACCACTTAGTAGACAGCAGCTCTAATTTGATGAGTGGGAGTCTGAGCCACTAATGTAACAGACCAAACAGATTCACTTCTTTCTATGATTCAAAGTAAGTATATCAATCTTCAGTGAAAAGTATCTATGCTTCTCAGGTCTGAAATAAAAAAAAAATCTGCCTTTTAATGGAGGAAGTAATATCAAAGGAAATCTTGGATGGTTTAACACTGGAAAGATTTGTACTGCTCAGGTTGGACACAATTCCCTTGATCTTATTTAGTGTGTTTTACATTTATCACAGCTGGCTGCATCTGTTATAGCAGTTCCAAGGTTTACATGCCAAGCTTTAGCTCTCCTTCCTCAAAAATATTCCTGGCATTACTTCCTAGAAATCGATTTGGCCCATAAATTTCAGAGAGCTTTGGAGTCTCTTCAGAACATCAGCAGCATAGACTATAAAAGACTATATGCTTTCTCATGTCTAATATTTTATTTATATTAAAAGTAATCATGTGTTTTTCTTTGCACTCTGGGTGAAGGTTTAATTCAGCATATATATGAGAATTTCAATATATCCCAAGGCTAATTATATATCACTGTCACTGATGCTGCTGCCTCTGTAACTCACCAGCTGGGTGTTGGAGTCCCAGGGTGGAGGTCAGTAACTCATCTGGGCCGGCAGTGCTGCCTTCAGCTCCTCTCTGACCTGGCTCAGTGATGCTCTGCGTGTCCTTTCAAGTGATCTAATGTGCTGGGGCTTCTAATGCATCAATTTATTCCATAACTCTTTGGTAGCAGGGGGCTTTCTGCTGCCATTTATCTTAGTCTGAGCTCCAGCAAGAGCAGACCCTGCTCTCCTGTCTCCTTCCCCGTGGCGATTTCAGCTTCCTGACACAGCCATTACTGATTATAGCCTGGTAATTGGTTTTTGCAGTATTAAATCAGCCCTCAGCCCCCAGCACGATGGCCCTGGGGTTGTTCTGCTTGGCACACTTTATTTTGAAAGGATAGCAGTTTCCTCAGAGCTTTCCAACAAAGCTTCCACAACACAAAACTCATCTGTGTTTTCAAGTCCAAAGGAAACCTGACTAACAAACTTGGTTTGTTAGAATAGACTTTAATCTCATCTCTATCAGCCCCCAACCTGAGGAAATACTCTGGAAGAGGAAAAAATGGACAAGACATTTACAACACTGAGATCCCTCTCCACCATCCCAGAAGAGTTGGGTTTGACTCCTTCTACAGAAAGGGTCACCCAACCCTGGCAGATCATCAAGGGACAACCAGCTCGAGGACAGCCAGCATGGTCCTCCTCCCAGAGCAAGGGCATGATTTTCAGTTAATCCTACCATGCTCAGATTGTACATTTCTTGCTTTTGCTGGGGGGCACATGTTCTGCTGAGAGGACAGGAACTTTCTGTCAGAAGTGTGTGAAAGAAGAAGAGGATCCAAAACCTTCAAGTTTTACAGTTCCCACAGATAATTTTAGTTAGTAGCTGCCTATAATGACCAAAGTGTTTAAAACAGATACCAAGTGGTATTACAGACATAGCCAAACTCACAAAAAAAAAAAAAAAAGGAGACAAAATCAAAGTTCAGTGAAGTATTTCCAGTATACCCCATGTGTAATCTAGTGATGTAGCCAAAGGTCTCTGCCTGCATCTCTCAGCTTATGGTAACTTTCCTTGAGTCTCTGCCTTACTGCTTTCAGAGTTTTTTCCCTGAACAAGGATGCTTTAATTTAGAGTTAATGGAGAACCTGAGTGGCACTGGGACTCGTGGGGCAGATGCCACAAAGGGAACACAGGACTGCTGGGAGGGACACCCACTGGCACTGTGGGGCTGATGTGAGCAGCCCGTATCCAACATCTCTCTGGACTTCAATGTCATTGCTTGCGACCTGGGGAGGAACATCAGCCCAACAGGAGGGGGAAAACAACCACGGCCTTTTATGATTTGCAGCCAGGAGAGAGAGGTCTGGGGAGGCAGTCAGCAGAGGGAGGCACGAGCTCACAGATCCCGTGCAAATCTCAGCCCATGGCATCCCTCCAAGCTCCTGAATGCATGGAGAGGGCTTCAAACAGTTCTGAAAAACTATTTCATTTCACTTTTTCCACATTTATGTTTAGCTCTTGGAGATCAGATGAGAGACTGAGCAAATGAGGAAGCTGAAACATTCTCATTCAAGGATGTATTGTCTGAATTATTCATTAAAATCTTCATTCTCTTGTGGATTTTTTAGCATTTGAGTTTTATGAGGATTGTGGATTGTCCCTCTTTTAAGTTATCTTACTTAATGTACTGCAAAAGCTTTCCCATCTGCTCCTTCCTGCTCCAAAACCTCAGAAGAGACTCAGTGTTCGACAGATTTAGAGAAAAGTGTCCTCAATATTTTTTATTTTTGAGAAAAAATATCTTCAAAAAGATAAACGTTTCATTAATATATGCATGTGTACGCATATATAATGCAAATTTCCTTCCTGGGCTACTGATAGATGTATAAGCAGTTTACCAACTGCTCCTCTGAGCTGGTGGCAGACATTAAGTGGGGCAGCAGCTGTGGGGCTGCTTCAAAACACCCCTTTGAAGAGCAGAGGATAGAGCTCGGTGTGACACCGGTCGTTGCACAGCAGCTGAACAGCAAAACATCCCTTCATCTGCTGCATCTGCAAGTCAGACATCACCTGTCGCCCCACCAAGGGTGACAGGAACATCACAGGGAAATTTGCATTGGTACTGATCTTCAAGGAGAAAAAAGCTACTTTGAATGGCAAAAGGACACAGAGCAGCAGTACCCCATCGTGATTTTGCAGGATTTCCATCTGGTAATTTACGCTTTCCACAGTGGGATAAACAGAAAAGAAAATTATCCACCTATTTGTCCTTCCTTATTATGTGCATATGCTCCCCTTTGTCACTTCCACAGCCTCGAAATGCAGGATTTTGTGATTCTCTGCAGAGAGGTGAGATGAAAAACTTTCTTTGCCCACAGCAAGCATGCTTTGAGAGGTCATCCCACCAAGCAGTGAGGGTCTGTGTGGCTCATCCATCTTCCCAAGCTGCTTCAAGGCTACTTCAGCCAGGAGGAGATTTTCTTCCCAAAACTTGATGTTCCTGAGGCACATGCTCCATTAAACAATGGCTAGCCACAGGCTGACTAAAACATCTGCCTGAAATCCAGACTGCTGCCTCTTGTGCTGAAATGTTTCCAGCTGGCACTGCCCCAACCGCAGGCTTTTTTCTTCTCCATGGGCATGTGCAATTCAAATCCTGCAGTGGCTACAGCCTCTGAATTGAAAAGCAAGTCATGCAAATCCTATTTGCACAAGAGAGCTGTTATCTCACTAAAGTTTATGGCTTTCACAGAGTCTGAGGGCAGAGGCCTCCATCCCAAGTGAGAGGTGTGAACTCTCATCTCACACAGCACAAGCCACTGCTTATAGTCAGGTAACTCTGGGCTGAGACTGATGACAGTGTTTGGAAACTGTGTTAGTCCTCAAGCAGTAAAATAATGTTCCAGAAACAAAACCTCTACCTGCTCTGTATCTGTGTTACATCTCTGTATCCACCTTATCTGTATCAGACAAGATGTGTCTGATCAGTGAAGCACAGTGGAAAATAATTATTAACCTCTATTGACAGAGTCCCAGTGTAACCACTTCATTAATTTATCCCTGATTGGAGTCTGTTTATCCAGTCTAGTATCATCTCCTTGTAAGTACTGGTTCATGCTGACTCTCCATCAGTCTTCTGGCACCTCTCCAGTTTTTCAAAGTTTGTTAAGATCTAAAATTAGTGAAATGAGAGTACTGAGCTACTGGTCTTAAGACTGAAAGTGTACACGACCCCAGACTTCTGAACTGAAAGTGTATTTAGCAAGTGATGTTTCACATCCTCCTCAGCTACTGATGGTAAATTATTTCATCTGTTATAGATGGATCCTACTACCTTGTTCTGATATAGTAAAGCAGAAATTATGAGCATTTAGTATGATGTTTTTCCCCATCTGATGGATATAAATGGTAAGATTGTAAATAACAGAGAAGCTATTCCTAAGTTAAGATTCCCATTGATATTAATATCTTCTTACTGTCTATAACATTTTTATATTTCTTTTGTTTCTGTTGCCTTGCATTCTCAATAATCTGTTTGCAATATACATTCCATGGCAATGAATATCTCTTCTAAACACCTGTTCTGAACCCATCCTTCAGATCTATCTGTCCATCATCTATCTACCTATCTGTCTTCTCTGTTGAAATATTGCTCTGGTCTGACAAAATATTAATCCAATGATGTTTTAAATAAATCTCTGTAGTTGCAAGTGCAGCAATCTTTCTTATTTGCTGAGACCAAAGCTGTAAGCAATAGGCTATCAAAAATATATTTCACATTTTTAATTAGCATCTTCTCCAAACAGTGATCTTTCGGCTCTGGTACACAGACCTCATCCTTTTTGAAGGGTCCAGTGGAGGGAAAAGGAGTTTTTCTGGATTGTGACTCAAGTTCCTTCTGAACAAGATGGACGTGTATCTCTCAGGGAGGTTAGGATAGGAGTTGACAGGTTGTAACCACCACAGAGCAAGAGCTTTAGGAAACCAGAGCTACGGAAAGAGGTTGATCTGCAGGCGCCCCAGGCTGTTTTCTCCAGAAACACTGCCCAACAGCTCCCTGTGTCACGTGTGCCTGGCTCCAGCCCGTCTCTCCAGGCACAGCATCCCAGCACTTATCTCCTCGCACTCGCAGCCCACCTGCTGGCTCCTCCTCGCTCACATCCCAGCACTGGCTGGAACATCCTGTACTTGGCACGAGGATGCTCCCCACGACAGCACAGCAGACATCCTCTAGACACCCCGGGCAAACACGAAGAGCCTGCCATATATCCAGTCCCCCTGTTTTTTGCTTCATCCCCCAAGCAGCTGGCAGCAGTTTATCCACCCGAGCAAGACAGCTCCCCCTTGGATGAGGTATTCGGGTGCTCCTGCCAAGACAGGAGAAACATCTGCAGTGAGGAGCTGGAACTGCATCCTACTTCCCCAACCAGCAAAAGCTGCCAGCAGGGGAGGAGGTTTCTGCGGGTACGAGATTGCTGGCAAAATGCTGATGCATCCATGTGCTTGACTCTTTAACCTGCTCGTCCTCCCCCGAACCCGTCCCCTTCTTCCCTCCCTTCCCCCTCCTCCTTCTGCTTCTGGCCATTCCCTTCCCTGTATCTCCACGTTTTCAGAGCTGCCGCCTGCTAGGGCGGCCCGGCAGCGGCGGCACCGCGGGGCTCCGGTGCGTAGGAGCCTCTACACCATCGCTCGGAGCGCAGCCCAGCCCTGCCTCGGGGAGTCTGCCACAGCACGTGTCAAACTGGAGAGCATCTGCTTCAGTAAATTGCTTGGTTATTCCGTGTCACAGAAATAACAACGAGGAAGGCGGTGATTTGAACACACAGGCACACAACCATTAATGAGCAGGTGACTAGGGAGACAATAAGGAAAGCCAGAGCTTGCCAGGCACTGACTGATGAGCCATTAAAGGAGCTACTCTGACTTTGGAGAGGATCTGCCTCAGTGTTGTAACTGATAAGACAGAGAAAACGTGGTTAGGGTGAAATTAGAGCACAGGTGTATTTGAGGGGGATTGAGGGACTGAACAAAACTTACTACAGGGTATTTAGAGAAATGACCAGACACAGGAAGGGAAGGATCAGGGTGGAACAAGTAAGGGAAGGTGACAAAGAAGGAGGTTGGAGGGATCAGACATGACAGAAAGTGTTTGGGCAGGACAATCACCTGGCTGGGCCCTGGCCCTGATCCATGCAGTCTGGCCTGCCTTCTTATTAAATCCCATCCTTAATTAACCTTTGCTGTGTGCCAGCCCCTGGAAAAGACTGAGGGTCTGAGCCAGGGCTGCTTGAGGGAGCCAGGATAGAGGACACTGAACAGGCTTTTCAAGGGAACCATGAGTATGTAGTGCCTGTGAAGGCAGAGAATATGAAAGAGTATTGAGAGGGAAAAAAAGAACCAAAAGCAACAAGCAGCAAAGATACTCTATCTCAACACTGGGAGATGTAAATACACTGGCAGAACAAAGTATTCATAAAAATGATTATGTTTCTTCAAAGTTACATTGCAGTGATTTTTTGGGTGCCACCTTGGAACTCTGCTGTCAGTAGACATTTTCCAGTCACCACCCCAAATACTGTTTGTGAAGGTGCTGTGCTTCAGACTTGAACTAAATGCAAAGTCTCAATTGCAACAAGAAAGAATTTGTGGGTTTTTTTAAGTAATTACCAAGAGGTGTTCAGCACTGACAGGCTACTGAGAAAGCAGATCCAATGAATAAGATAAATTCAGAGGAACAGAAGTACCATGAGAGAACCTGCAAGGAGAATAGGGGAACTCCATTCCTGCTGCTTTCAGGCACGTTTGTATCAACAGTGTGAGGAACAGCAGCACCAACAGCTGCTGAGTTAGAAATTTGTTTTTAATGAGTTTGAGGCCAACCATTCTCAACACTCTAAAACAAGGGAACCATGTTTGCAAACCAAAAGGTTGAGGTTCAGCTGTCTTCAGAGATGGAAAAGCAACCGTCTATTCAGGTGCCTAAGTGAAAATCAGAACACTTCCAACATCCTTCTGTGTGGAGCTTTGAGCTGCTGTGACTGCAAAGCAATCAAACCACCATGGTATCACTGTCAGAAGATACCATTCCATAATGGATGCCTGAAAAACAGAGCACACCAGCCTGGAATACACAAGGTTGTACTCTTGCCATTTCATGTGTAGCAGTCAAACAAAAAGCCTGAAAAGTAAGGCTTGGAACTTTGTTTTCCCTACTCTTGTGAGCTTCGACAGGCACAGAAAGGATTTATTATTCTTGTACAAAGCTAGGAAGGGAATTAGAATTAGACCAAGTAGATCAGGCTTTGGCAGCTGCAAGCTGAGAGCCTTGCCACCAGCCATTCCTTGAGCTGCTGCAAATGGCCATTGAGAGCAGTACATACAGTATTCCCTGATAAGAGAAATACCAACAGATAAGTACCTGGGAAAGTATTTTTTACAGAATTACTTTTTCCTAAGGCTCAAATCAGAAAAATAGCACATATTTTCATCTCTAGGCAATAAAACTCGAGATATGTGCTTTAGCTCTTTGAAATTCAGTTAAAAAGTTTGTATAATGATGTTCAGAAATTATTTATGTTGATAAGTACTGTTGTGTCACCTTTAAATGAAGCACAGCTTTCCCAGATTTCCTACTTCTGATACTCCTTCAAAACTTAGCCTAAGAGACAAGTGAGCTCACAGTTCTCCTCTCCACCTGCTTAAAACTGAGGTAGGGATATTTCAATTACAGATGTATCAGGTAAGAGAAAACACTCAGTTCTTTTGACAGCAGCACACAGACAGCACAGGAAACCTTACTGGTACTCAGGTTTGAGCTCCACGCTCATCCAGCACAGCTGAACACCAAAGCCCAGTCAGAAGGAACTCCGGCAGGCTGGAGGAGCAGCCACATTACCTGAAGTTTAGCATGAACTGGATGTCAAAGGACAATTATAACTGAAACCAACACTGCCAGTACAAAACCTGCTGTTTTGCTAATGAACTGAGAGAACTCCCAAATTCACCACAGTCTTGACAAAGGCAATCTCTGTAAACTGGTCTCTGTAAACTAATTACCAGGTTTGTCTTTCTTTTTCATCCTGTGAATCTTTTAAATATCACAGTGACATTCTATCTTTTTTACATTGACAATGCTGAAAAATATAAGTAATAGCTAGGTAATTCACTCTCTCAAAGTGGGAAGGATCTGTCAACTCCTATAAAGTGGAACATGAATTCCCATGCTATTCATTTGAAGTGAAATATCCATGGGCTGCATGAAATGCAGAGTCATGGTTTTAAAATACAGACAGAATCATCCAGCAATATTGCAAAAATATTGAGTAGTCAGGTAAAATGAGGGAATCTCAGAAAATCTCTTACATGTGTTTCAACGTTTAAATTTTTTTCTTGAGGAAAAGAATCCACATTAAATCCTAAAAAGTTACCTGCAGTTTTAATTTCTGTTCTCAAATGCCCAACTATGTCTTTTTTATAGACTGAGAAAACGGCTGTACCAAATGTTCTCACTTCTTCTGTGTGTGCTGGTAGCAATAATATCTGACAATAAATTGGAGGTGGCTATACAACACATCTTTTTTTTTGTGAAATTCTTTAAAGGCTGTTTTCATGTCCAGTGGAATATTTTGTTTTTAGGAATCTATAAAGTTAACAAAGTGAGATCCACTAAAGTGACAAAATGGATGGGTTATCTGGTAATTGCTCTGTTCCCACTATTTAACTGCAAAGTATGCAAAAAGTCCTCCCTTTTAAAAGTACATCCATCCAGAGCACGCCAAGCATAGAAGAAATCATAATGAAAGGCTGAAGTGACATTCATTGTAGCAATGCTTTATTTCTCTACATTGCAGTAATTCTCTCTCTTTATATGCCATTAAAACCTTCTGGGAATGTAAGTTTCATAGTTGCTTCAGAGTATCTTTCAGTCATTTCTCTAACGGAGTTAATACAGGTTTAAGCTAAAACTTTCCAAGTAGTCTAAATAAGATGAGGATACCATCACCAGGCATTGTCAATGAGATCTTTTAAATATTGCACCCATACTACTTGTTTTGACTAGGAGCTGTAAGTCCTCTATTTCTCATCTTGAGTCTGCCTCCATCTTAGGCTCAAATAAATGAAGAATAGCCATAAGATAGGTGGTCAAATGTACATTGCTAATTCACGCCTAAAACTAAGTTTAAATACCCTTGGTCAACAGTTTAGAGGTAGGAAATATTAATAACAATTTTTTTTGTAACTACCACAAAAACACATACTGGTTTACATAACAACAATCTACTCTAGTGGTCAATTATCAAGAGTTTTGGCATCTCAAAGTTTTTAATTAAATCCCCTCATGAGTGAAGGTAAGTACAGTCTCTCATCTTCTTTGAGTGTCTCAGAGTAGCTGAGTTATGGGAAGCTGCTGCAGAGCTGACGTCACAGCAGCACATTCAAAGAAAATGTGACATAGCTGCACTAAAAATAAATTAATTGTGCCCACAAGAGCTTCTCTCTATTCAGAACAAAGGCTGTCCAAACAACAGGATCAGGTGTAGATGTTGATAATGTAACATTTGAAGTTAGATGAGATGAATTCTGCCCAGAAATCCGACCTATCATCTGTGTACATCACTTTCCCCTAAATATCACCGAATGTGGACTTCATGTTCTCCCTGGAGTTTTACACTCCATGTTTCCAACACCTGTGAATCCACGATCCATCCCTGCAAGAAGGCATCTGCTACTAACTCAATTAATACTTCCTCTTTGAGTAATTAATACTGACACTTGACAAAAATACTTTGGGGATTGACAGAAAGACATTTCTGCTGTGACTTTCTATCGCAATAACCAGTCCTTATAACTGCAGCTCAGCACTGGCCATTGTTACTTGATTGTTCAGTGTCCTTGACTTAAATTCTTTGCTTGTTTTTCTTGCTCTGTTCCAAGGAAATGTTAGTCAGTGCTCTGGCCTCACTTTGGCCCTTTGGAGTCTCATGAACCTTAGCTACACCAAGAGACTGTGGCTGACATTAACCAGTGTCATAGATTATATTGTTTGGAATAATGATTGATGCCTGTACTTACAATGGATGTTATACAGGTAACTGAAATATATGATGCCTATTTACCAGGTTTTTAGCTTTATTTCAGAGCATTTGTAACCAGGAAAATGAGGAATAATAAGACTTTTGCTTATAGGAAGGAAAAAATGAAGTTTCTATGTCTATAGTTCAGGCTTCTCTACATTTTCAGCACACCCCTTTCTATCTAAATACAACATGGATACTTAAGGTAAGCCAGATTTCACAATTCATTTACTTACAGGTCTTAAGAAATTATTTATAAAAACAAGCCAACCAGAACAGTAACAACACTAATACACATAAACTTTCACTTTAGGGACGTCTTTGTCTTCGCATTCTCTTTGCCTATTGTAATAATAGAATGTATTGTCCCTTCTCTGAAGTTTCTTAACAAATCCAGTTTCTGGCCAGCACTCTACCTATAAGTAGAACAAAAAGGTATAAAATCACCTGAACATGCTCACATTAAATGATGTTTGTGCATGACATTGCAAGGAATATAGGGTATACTTTCACAGGAAACCCTTATTTGCATCTAAATACTATTTTTCTATTAACTTGCTGAACTTTCAAAAACAGATTGAGAACAAGATGACAGAAACTAGTTTTCAGGTTTAGTATAAAGTTATGTGATCTGAAAAGCCAAGAAATAATAATCTAAGGATATTTAACAGGCTAATTTAAAATTGGACAAGTTTTTAAAACTCCTTGCTTAGGAAAAGAACATTGATGCTATTCAGTTATTCAGTAATTGGAGAGGCTGCAAGAGTCTGCTTCTGTAAGACTGACATACACTTAGAGGTTTATTTCAGATCCTTCTGATCATGAGAAATGTGATTTTTATTAGCAATTTCATAAAAATAAGGTAAGCTTCAGACTGTATCAGTCTCAAAGACAGTAGGATCAGTCCCATATAAACCCAGCATCACCCTGGTGCTCTTCACTGTTCCACAGTGCAAAGCTTTAAATTAAAGGCTTCAGCATTTGCACATTCAACAGCTTCATGGCTTTAGTAGCTCTTTCAGCATGAGCATCTATGACTGTTTCTGATTAAACTAAACCTTAAAAATCAGGCAATAAGCATCTTATTTCTCTTCCAGACAGAGTTGACAATAGGATGTCAGACTGGAGCATTCTCTAATTGGAGAGCCCCAGAAGTGGTTTCATCACTTACCTTATGACTTCAGGCATACAGCTGTGTTATCTACATTGTCTGTCTAAACAGAACAGCCTTAACATTCATTCCACCTACATTATAACTGCATCTTTAGTAACAACTGCATTATAGAAACCCAATATGGACTAAACAAGACCTTTTGGAATACGTAATTTGAAAGAGGATCAGTGCCAGGCCCTGGCAGGCTGGAACAGAATGCACACTCACATTACAATGAGTCAGTGGTATGCTTTAACTTTCATCAGGGTTTAACTGCCAGTGGTTGTGCCATAAATCTTAAACACACAGATCCTATCACAACAATGACATGATTTCCTTCTGCAGTTACTGAAAATTATACCACAGCCTTTGCAGTGGTATCAGAGCCCACAATAAAATAATAAACTGTATCTTATTATGCACATCAATGTGTTTTTCTGTGTTTTGAGTTAACTGGATGGGGAGTAAGTTTCTTGAAACTTTCTGTGTTTCTTATGTGCACAGGAGGGCAACATCTTTTAAAAGTGTGTTCTTCATACTGTATTTGCTGCTTTGCAGAGCTGTAATAAAAATGACATATTGTTTGTTGTATTAAACTGTTGGTTGCCATTTTGAACCTTGAGTAGCCACTGGGTATTTGACACCAGTCAATAGTTCACTTGATGTGCTGGGGAGCATCACCACCAACTGTGGTGAGCAGAGTTACAAGTCCTTGGTGCTGACAAGAGCCTGTGTCACGTTGGCATCAAATACTTCCATTGGGGACATCATTTTGACAGAGGCCAAGCTGCAAGTGTGCACAAAGCCTGACTGTGCTACCACACAACCCAACTGCAAACTGAGGCAGCAGCAATGACAGGACTGACTCCACGGACAGGCAGCGAGTTTCCTATCGAGTCTATTGTCAGACTAATGGGGAAGCTGCAGAGAACTCACTTTGAAATATTTCTTCCCTCAACACTGAATGATTCCTTTGGGGATCAGCTGTATCTGTTCAAAGAGATCTGTGATGCTTCTAAATGCATCAGAGAGGGGGAACAAAACACAGGCTGGGTAGTGTTTCTGTTTCATTTCTGTGAAATGAGTTATTCTACACAGTCAACAACAGCTCAAGAATTCAAGTCAGACCTGTGAGGAAACACACAGTATCAGAACCTAGCCTAAATGAAAGGAAATAAGCAGCACCTCCATTTTTAGTTAATCACTTCATATTAGACAGAAGTTTAAAGTAGTAACTCTTACAAAGTTCTAAATCTTACCTCATTAACTTGCTTTACTTGTTTATATTCCACCTCATCTCTGTATCCAGCTTGCTGAAATCTGTATAAGTTCTCTATATCACCTGACCATATTTTGGCACGATGCATAGATTTTGGTTTGATGTCAGCTTTAGTCATGACTTCAGAAACTTTGGACATCTTCCTGAAATTAGACTAAAAAGAATTAAATAGAGAAGACAGAAGAAAGTGATTTTGTTGGGGACATAGAGTAATGGATAGAACAAAATTTTAAAATAAAGGAATTACGGAGCTCAAAGTCTGAGGTTAAAAAAGGAAGAAGTTATAAGCAGCTGGAATCAAATTAAATGTACTATTGATCTCAAACAAACCCAACTCCTTGGTACTTCCATATACATCTTGACTCAACCTTCCTAAAATTTAATTGTGTATATTGATGCATTAAAAATATTTAATGCAGTATTTTTGAATTTCACATCATTGCAGTTGCTGTTCCCTTGGGGCAGGCAGGCAGATGCCCAGATTTTTCTTTCTTGCTCCCGAAGTGACACCAAACTGGGAACCACAGAATGAAGATCTGGGCTGTTACTGAGGAACAGCAAACACTCAGGATGGGAGAGGAGGGGAAAGGAGAAATGCACAGTCAGTGACATGGGCACAGAGCCAATGACAGAGATAAGGTCTTCAGAGATAAACTGGATAAGGAGCCAAGGCACAGGGCCCACCAGAATTCACCCCTTTCTACCTTTGCCCAGTCAAACTGACTGCCACTGACTCCTCCTCACACAAAACCCATTTGTTCAGACCCAGCAAACAGGTTAATCAACTGCCAAACCTGAAAAGAGAAGAACTGGGACAAGCTGAAACTCAAACTGAAAAGCAAATTAATTAAATAGATAAATGAAAAAAAAAAAACCCCAAACAAACTAAAAACAACGGCAGCAAAAAAACAATTAAAAAATCTGCAGACTGTGGATACTCACCAGGGATGGATTTGAACTATATTAAAAAAAAAAGAAATCATTTGACTTGTGCCTTATATCTGAATTTCATTGCATTTGCTTTCTTAAGTGTATCTTATTCTGCTACTCAAACAGAACTTTAGTTGCTTCTGCAAGCAAAACACACACAGCACTATCATGCCTAGCAGGTATGATCAGAGATGAGTCCTTTCCCAGTTCTGAAATGTCACCAAGCTTCAGCTTCATAATTAGGAAAGTATCTCCAAGGAATGAAAGCCTCTGGATTTTGCAGAGAGAGGATGAATGCAATCTCCTTCCCTGTGGATAGGATGCTGCCTCCAAACCTTGCCCAATTTCTTTACTTGGCAAGTTCCTATATCAACAGAGAGCTTGAAAAGTTGAATGCTGAAATCTTATCAAATGCAAAATGTCACTAGTCTTTTAGAAAAGCAGAGATTGGAAAAAAAGTCTTGCACCACAAGATAAAAATCTTTGGGAAAATTATATCAAGAACTGTTGCTATCACAGTGTGGAACTAGCAGAAAGAAGTGTGCACACCTGTGCAGAGAGCAATCAGGAAACAAAGAAAGGGCCTTTCATTTCTTACTGAATAAACTTTATTAGAGACCAATAAAAATATGTAAAAGGGCATTTTTCTGGTAACACTAAACTATTTATTTCAGTTCATTACTCCAAGCATTCTTCTACCAAGCATTGCAGCAATTTATAATTGAAAGCAGCCATTTACTAAAATAAAAAATTAATTTTCCTATCTGGTTATGAGGTATCAAATACAAATTAACAGGATAAGCACAAATCCTTATTTTAAATTTAAGGCAGTCTTTGAGATATCTATCTTAACATTTTTTTTCTCCTGTGCTGCAAAAGGCTCTTTTGTAGCTGTCACAGGATTTTTCAAGCTCTGTATTTGTTCATCACTGTTTGATGAGAACTGTTGCCAGTCAATATTGACTTTAGACAGTTGATATGATTAGCAATAACGTTAGATATTAATAAATGTTAAGCTAGAATGAAATTAAGTGCCTTGTGACAACTTACATGTCATTAATGTTAAGTTCTTCTTCACAGGACGTGCTGGATTCACCTAATGAATGTTTTTCTTCGAGACACGTGGGTAGGTCTGGCACTTTGTGAGTCACCATTAATTCCCAGTGCCTGCCCACAAGCGTTCCTGCCCAAAAAATAAAGATATAAAGATCATGGATTGAAAGTTCCAGCTCAGTGACTTTGTATAATGAAAGCATCGCATTTTGGGGCTGCTATTTAAATATTGTACCCTTTGTCTATTATGTGTCCAAGTTCCAGGCACAGAGCTGTTTTCATTGTAGCACAGCAGAGGACAGCTGTACTCCAGCCAGGAATTCAGGGAGGAGATGAAAGACAACAGACAGATAAAGACAAATAAAGAAGAGAATGGTAAGAAAATACTCAGTTCAATATTAACACTTTTCATTTAAGGGGAATTTTTGAGCAGTGGACTTTGCTAAGATGACAACATTTGCCTGCTCCAAATTTAGGGTAAACAGTGAGTGCTTTGGCCTTGGGAACACATTTTTTAATGTTAATCATAACACAATTACTGTGGAATCCTAACTAGCCTGGGCTCGCTGATGGTGGTTTCCTGAAGAGTTACACAAGCTGTCAGGGTTTGTGGGAGGAGAGTGTCTGCTCCCTCAGGGCATCTGCTCAAGGACTGCAACATGGGGTTACAGGAAAGGGAATAAGCCATAAAACAATATATGGGGACTCAAACCTGAGCAGCAAATGAGGAAGGTGGTGAAGAGAATTACACCTGGCCAGTCACGTGGCAAGTGAAGAATGTGGAAATGTTTATTCCAGCAAGGTTATCTGATCCCAAACCTTGTCAATTGGGAAATTTGGGAAAAAGGGGGAAACAAACAAAATATGCAGACAAGGACCTGACAAAAAACCCCAGATAAACAAATCTCAACTCTAGCACTAATAGATGGGCTATCAAGAAACTCTACGAGTGACATCCAGGGAGATCAACCTGGACTTTGCAGTGGTAAGACTTAACCAGGGGAACCTGGACTTGGAGAGGTGTGGTTATCCATGGAACTGTAAAGATCTATGAGGAATGTGCAGGAGCAGTGAGAAACAAAGATGGGAGTAGACAGAAAGGAGTATAAAACAAGCCTGTTCTATGTGAACCAGGAGCAGTCAGTATTACATACCCAGCTAAGCCCCACACCTGAGCATCACAGACTGTCCTACCCTATTGTATCTTCTTAAATCTTAACTGTCTCTCTGCACAAACTCTGTATTTCACATGTGTGTGCTGCAAGGACAAAGTGCCAGCTCCTGGTGAGACCTGTGCACGAGTGAACGCTGCTGCCAGCTCCTGGAGTCAGGCTGGGGGTATGAGCACCTCTGGTCTATGATGTCTGGAGTAGGTGAGGGTACTAAATTTCCAGCCACCGGAGCAGGAACAGGATGTGTCCTGAAAAATTAGCTGCTAGGGGAGGGCCGTCATGAGTGAGGGGCTCCATGTCAGCAGGTGGAGCAGGACTGTGGGTCACAGCCTGTGTGCCTGGTGCCAGCGAGGAGTGGTGTCTGCACCTTCACCCATTTTGGTACACCTAGGGTGCACACCAATATTCACCAGCAAACTTGAAGGTGAAGAGTAGGAGCACCCTGGGTCCAGGCCAGGGTATCAAATGGGACAGAGGCCCTGCTGCATCCTCAGCCCGGACAAGGAGCACCATGTCCCCAGGCAGGAGAGGCCCTGAGGCGCAGCAGTGAGAGGAGATGGCTGTACCTCTCCTACATCACTTAACCCAAGTCAGCAAACACAGGACCTGCTTGGGTCTCTGAAGAGCCAGGAAGAGATTTCATAGGATGTCAAGGGGTTGGAAAGGACCTTAATGATCATCTCGTTCCAAGCCCCTGCCACAGCCAGGGACATCTTGCACTAGATCAGGTTGGTCAAAGCCCCATCCAACTCGCCCTGGAACTGTCCCAGAGTTGGGACAGCACAACCTCACTGGGAAAACTGTCCCAGTGCCTCGCCACCCGCACTGTAAAAAAATTCTTCCCAATATCTAATCTAAGTTCCCCTTTGCAATGACTTCTACCTACCCTACCCGACAGTTCCTAGTACATTCCCATGTGCTCAGACACATCCCAGCCTGCACCCGTAAGTGCGCTGCGACCGTAACTTCACCCTGCCTGCACCGCCATGGCCATAACCCGCCCACCCAGCCCTTAAGGCGGCCCACCTCGGATCAAGAAACGCAAAACGGGGACCCTTCTCAGTAGGGGCAGATCGGTGGCCGAGGCGCTATGGGAGCGCCCCTCACGGCCGCCCCCCACTTCCAAAACCCCTCAAGGCTGTCCCCTCATGGCTTGTCCCCTCACGGCTGTCCCCTCACGACGCCAACGGTCACCAGGCAACCGCCCGCCGCGGCCTCTTTAAAAGGCCGTGCCCGCCCCTGATAGGCCGGCGCGGGGCGGGGTCGCCTCGGAATTGGCGGGGGGCCGGGCGGGCGAATGAACGGAAGCGCGCGCTGCCCGCCATGAGCCGGTTCGGGGGCCGCACGCGCGAGTACCCGGCCGTGTCCATCGACCGCTTCGACCGCGACAACCTGCGCGCGCGCGCCTTCTTCCTGTCGCACTGCCACAAGGGTGAGGGCCCGCGAGGGTCCCCTGCGTGCGTCCCTCCCCCCTCCCGTGGGTCCCTCCCCGCCTCGTGTGTCCCTCCCCCCTTCCCGTACGTCCCTCCCTCCGTGTGTCCCACCCCCGGTGTGTCCCCCGGCTGACCCCGTGCCTCTCTCCCCAGATCATATGAAGGGGCTGCGGGCGACCGCCCTGAAGAGGAGGCTGGAGGGCAGGTACGGGCTGGTGGCGGGGCGGCCTCAGGGTGCGCGGCAAAGCGTGAACAGAACAGCGCGAACAACTGCCATGGGGCAGAAGTCCCAGCATGAGAACGGGACAGGGACACCTCCCACTAGACATGGTTGCTCCAAGATCCCATCCTACCTGGCCTCGAACTCTTCCAGGGATGGGGCATCCACAACTTCTCTGAACAATTTGTTCCAATGCCTCACCACCCTCACTCATTGTAAAAAACTTCTTCCGTGTATCTCATCTAGACTTGTCCCCCTTCAATTTTAAGTCAGCCTCCCTTGTCCACACCATGTCCTTGTAGAAAGTCCCTCTCTATAATTCTTAAAAGCTCCCTTTAAATGTCAAATGATGGCAGTAATGTCCCCCCCAGAATTTTGTCTTCTCTAGGCTGAAGAACCCCAGCTATCTCAGCCTGCCTTTATAGGTGAGGTGTTCCAGCCCTCTGAGCATCTTTCTGGCCTCCTCTGGATCTGTTCCAACAGGTCCCTGTCCTTGCTATGCTGGGGTTCCCAGACCTGGATGTAGCACTGTAGGTGGGATCTCACAGGAGCAGAATCCCTTGCCTTGTCCTGCTGCCCACAGTGCTGATGATGCAGCCCTGGATAATAGTGGCTTTCTGGGCTGCAAATGCACACGGTTGGCTCATGCCCAGCCTCTCATCCACCAGTACCCCAAAGTCTTCTGTAGGGCTGCTGTTAACCCACTTATCCTTTAGTCTTTTTTGATATCAGGGGTTGTCCAAGCTCAGGTACACTTGGCCTTGTTGAACTCCATAACATTCATAAGCTTCATAAGGATCTCTCTGTTACTCCCAGGAAGTGTTGGTACCCAGAGACAGTTCTGTGCCTGTTCAGTGAAGGGGCCACCTGTGCTCTCTGTAGTGTATAAGCAAGCAATTTGAGGGAGACAGTTATTTCCCTCTGGCCAGCACATCTCTGGTGCTGTGTCCAGCCCTGGGCTCCCTGGATGATAAATGGATAATTGGTGTTTTGGTCAGCATCACCACGCTGGCCTGGGGCCAGGACCACGTGATGTGTGAGGAGAGGCTGAGAGAGCTGGATGTCTTCAGCCTTAGGAGTAGGAGACAATCATGTATCACTGGTTGCATGTAGGGGTAGAGGAGATTGAGCCAGACTTATCATGGAAGTGCATAAAGAAAGGACAAGGGACACTTTTTTTCACCATGAGGATGATCAAATGTGACAGTGGGCCTAGGGAGGTTGTGGACCAGTTCCTAGGCTCTCTTTGATTTATTAGAGTAGATATTGCATCTCCTCTGATGCAAGCAGAGAATCTCTCTTTGCTCATCAGGTCTCTGTGCGTAAGCTCAAGCTTCATAAGGAGTGTTCTGTGTTCTGCCGTGTGCTGACTGTCCCAAATGCCTGTTCCAGGGGTGTGTGCAGGGGTACAGAAACAAGCAGATAGGTCATGACCACGTAGCACACACTGCATTTGTGTCACCACAAAACCATGCAGGCAGGGGCACACAGGGGTAGGTTTAGATTTGCTGTGCTGAAGAGAAGCCTGCAGGCTTCCAGATCTGCAGGTCTCCTCACAAGAGAGGTTTCTGAGTGCAGGGTTTGATGTACTGGGTGCCAGGTGCTGATGTGTTGTTAGATTGTTCCTCATGTCTACTTTAAAAAACACTTATCTGTGTTTTTTGTCTCCTCACAGCTTGAAAGTTAAACTTTACTGCTCGCCAGTAACTAAGGAATTGTTGTTGACTAACTGGAAATACAAGTTTTGGGAGAATCATATTGTGAGTTTGTGTTTATTTTGAAAATAGCACTTTCCAAGCGGTGATTCTCAGAAAGCAGCAGCTCCCTGCTCCTCAGGAGTGTCTAACTATTGGTGTTGATACTATGTTTCAGGGCTGAAGTACTTCCAACAACTTGCTTTCCTGCTGCTTCCTATGTGGGATTGGTTTATTGCTGTTGTTTAAATTTTTCCTTTTCTCTCAACTTCAGCTTTATGTGGCCTTCATCTTAATATTGATCATTTGTACATTTGAATTTGTATTCATTTGTATTGATCATCTGTATTCATTTCCTTACCTTGCTCATGTCTCTTTGCTTCTGTTTGCTTCATTTAAAGTCTCTTATTGCTTGGAGTGTATCTAATTTAAAGTTATATGATTTTCCTTCTGCTTTTTGGAAAATGGACTATAACATGAAGAAGTTTTAATATAAAATCACTGAAAAACTTAATAAATTTACATGATTTCCAGTGTTTGGAGCCAGACTGCAAGGGATCAATGTTATGTACCAGTGTGACTTGAAGTTATTTCCTTCTCTTTGCAGATGCAGGTGTTATGAAATTAAACATGAGGTTTTTTACAGAAATAAAAATAATTGTCTCTGCAGAAGCACAGGAATATTTGCTCCCAGTGATTTGTGGGCTCTGCTTCTGGTAATAGGGGGCAGTGGGAAGTGCTGCAGCACAGAGCTGTCCTAGCAAGATCCACTGCTGTGGGACTGGGATGTTTTGGGCTTTGCAGTCATCCAAAAATAAGGCATGTGATCCATCCAGAGGAACAAGAGCTGTTGCTGATAGAAGTCCAACATGCTCGAACTTTTTTACACATGCACACCTTGGTTGAGGTATCTGCATTTAATTTTTAGATAACTGTTAGGAAAATTTATTCCACTGGAAATGGAAATTTATGATTTACTATGGGAAAATGAGTTTAATTTTACAGGCTTAGCATTAGCCACAGTAAGTGCTAGAGATGTCTACCTAATGAATACTGAGATATAAACATGAAAGAGAATGTTTGGTAAATCCTACAATGCAATTAATCATTTTGTTACAGGTTGCATTGGAAGTTGAAACTCCAACTCAGATTTCTTTAGTGGATGAAACATCTGGTGAGGTAAGTGACAGGAAAAAAAGGTTCATATGTCAGTCATGGGCAGTAATGCTGTTTACACGAGTACAGGAAACACACCTGCAGCATCCAAAGTGCAGAAGCTATTTTTAAAATGTATGTGCCCCTCCCCTCCTCTAGTGACAGAAAAATGGGTGATAGTTTTAAACTAAAAAAGGGTTGATTCAGACTAGATATAAGGAAGAAGCATTTTACAGTGAGGGTGGTGAAACGTGGAACAGGTTGCCCAGAGAGGTGGTGGATGCCCCATCCCCACTCACTCAAGGTCAGGATGAGGCTCTGAGCAGTCTGATCTAGTTGAAGATGTCCCTGCTTTTTGCTGGGGAGTTGGACAGGATGAACTTCAAAAGTCCAACCCAGACTATTCTGTGATTCTGTACTTGCTCACCAGGAACCAAGGAATATAGAACTGTCTTCTGTCCAGCTTGCTTTATAAACACCATAAAATACTTGGTCCTCTCTTTTGCCATGACAGGATGGTCATGCACTCTTTGGTGCTTGCTGCAGTGTGAAGAGACTCTCTGGTTTTAAAAGCAATGCTAAATGCTGCAGGAGGCTGTGGGGAGTAATACATTGCTCTCACTGTGCTGACCAAAGTACTGGTAGCACTTACTACAGTCTGAAAATAATGCTAACCCCTCTCTTCCAGAAAGAAGATGTGGTGGTGACACTTCTGCCAGCTGGTCACTGCCCAGGTTCAGTCATGTACGTCCTTTCAATACTCTAAATGTCTCACCATGTGGTATTTAATGAGGATTTTGACCCAAGTGTTGCTGTTTGCAGGTTTCTGTTTGAAGGCGAGAATGGCACTGTGTTGTACACAGGGGATTTCAGGCTTGCAAAAGGAGAAGCAGCCAGGATGGAGCTTTTGCATTCAGGGACCAGGTGAGCTATTTGTGGGGTATAGAAAGAACAGAAGATCATATGGCATGGACAATTTGGCTAGGTATTCATTATTTTTTTCCTCATCTTTTTATTCTGGATTAAATATAATTGCAATACAGCAGTTACAAGCCCTATTTGATGTATTCTTTGTGATCAAGGGGTAGAATTACCTCCTTTTGAAGAGAGAGGAAGTGGTGTATCTTAGCACTGTGATGCAATGTTTACTCTGATATCACATTTCTATCCTCCAGGGTAAAAGACATCCAGAGTGTGTATTTGGACACTACTTTTTGTGATCCCAAATTTTATCACATACCAAGCCGGGTAAGTCTAATAAATTGTGAGAAGAAAGGCCCTTAAAACTGTTAATTAATTAACTACCCCTTTGTTAGGTAAGTCTTGCAAGGCAATGCCATTTTGCATTACTAAATCACAGCACATTGGAAGTACCTTCCAAGAGGATTGACAGGATTTTCTACACTTTCCAGGAGGAATGTTTAAATGGGATCTTGGAGTTAGTGCGAAGCTGGACCTCCTTGTCTCGTAATCACGTTGTGTGGCTGAACTGCAAAGCTGCTTATGGATATGAGTATTTATTCATAAACCTCAGTGAGGAACTCGGAATCAAGGTAATGTTTCTCTAATGGTGGCTTTGGAATAGATCCTCAGTAATGATTGTGGCCAACACTGAGCTGGTAATGGCTGTTCAGAGGGCTGCTCTAAGTCACAGTTCTGCCTGTTTCATTAACTTCCCTTAAAAAGTGCAGTTGTGCTCAGAATGAGGTAATTGGTTGACTTCAGTCTGGAACATCTGGACTTTGCAAAGAGAAGTTAATTCCCAGTTTTCAAACTCAGTGTTTACCTTGCTCCCTTTTATTTTGTGGATGATAAGTCATTTGCATACAGCATTAATAGTTAGTATATATATTTTGATTTTTTTCATGAGTATTCATCCTTCTTCAGTAGAGGTAGTATGTTCTACTTGTTCTAGATGTCCAACTTTTGGCTGACACAGCTCTCTGCTTGGACATTATTGGGAGTAATAATTTAAACGCCTGCCAGCATCTGGGGAGAGCAGAATCCCATCTATATACCTGCTCCAGCTGCAGTCTGGCAAACACGTTGAACTAATAAAGAGTAAATTTTGGCTTTCTCTAGGTGCACATGAACAAACTTGACATGTTCAGGAACATGCCAGAAATCCTGTGCCATATTACCACAGACCAACGCACGCAGATTCACGCCTGTCGACATCCTCGGGTGTGTTTGTTCTCCTCAACTTTTCTGTAAAAGTGTGTATGGGTGCTGATGTTTGGGGCCTGTTGGCTTAATGAAGACTGGTGAAATGGTGACTTAATGTAAAGCAGAGTGAAAACTTTAGTTAGTGGATTGAAGCTTTTTTGTTTTTTAAAGGGAAAATATATTAGCTTATGCTAGAAGTAATTTAATTGTATTTCAAACCTAAAAATGGTGTTTTTAAGTGAAGTGAGACAAGCAGCAAAGTAGGTAATCAGGTAATACCCATTTCAATGTATCAAAAGCAGCTCAGATGGTGCCTGCTGCTGTGGGCCTGATATTTCTGGGTCTGAGAGATTGTAGCCTGCTAGCAGCTGCTAACTTTTTCCCAAGGAAAAATTTCTCAAGAAAGTTTCTTCTCAAAGCAATCTTGGCAAACCACTATCCTTTCTCAAAACAATCTTTCTCCAAGTGGTGTTTTGCTGTTTCTCTAGTTAACCAATGGGATTAGAGCAGTGTTGTTCCTATTCAGCAATCATGTTAAGTCTTCATTGGAACACCTTATAAAAGGTAGTAAGAATTAGAAAATAAAGCCTTCTTTTTCTATGCTCTTTGCCTTCTGAAATATTTGGAGTCTTTCTTTTGTGTCCTACAGCGACATGCTGCAGCCACACACTGTGTGGTTTTAGCATGTGGCCATCCATTTCTGGGATGTCTGTCAGGCTGGAGCTCCAGCATGGAGGAACACAGGTAGAACCTGAGATTGGGGCATTGGTCTCTGACTGATTTGCTTTGCCAGCTGCACTAAAGAACCAAGGTGTTGACAGGGTCTTTGAAGAGAATTAGAAGTGAGAGAAGAACTTGGTTTGGATAGATATTATGCTGCTTAATTTCTAGGGAAAAAGGTCACTGTTGAACTTAATTTTATATTCCTTGGCCAGGATGAGGACTGCTTCCGAGGGAACAGACTGCCCTGTGGGATGACTTGCCTTAATGGAACTCCCCTGCACATAATCAGCATCAAACCCTCCACAATGTGGTTTGGGGAAAGGAAAAAGAAAACCAGTGTAATAGTGAGGTGAGCATTTGGACCACAGAGAAACCTGTTGTTTCAGGTTTGTATCTTGCCTGATATGTGTATAATTGTATCTCAGAATGGACTTCAAGAGTAGGTTATGCTGATCTGTTGACCACAGATGAAGAGCAGTTACCTAATTTCTGTGCCTCTTCTGTTTTTTTAGGACTGGGGAGAGAACATACAGAGCTTGTTTCTCTTTCCACTCTTCGTACAGTGAGGTTTGTATATTTCTAGTACTGAGTATACATTGATTAAAAAAATGTAAAAGAGTTTTGATTATTCTGGAGTGGATGACATGACCTGTCATAACAACAAAAAATCCTGTCAGTAATAAGATGTAAGGAGACAGGAAGTTCTGAATGCTGGAGACAGAGAAATTTGTCTTAGTATAGCTGCAGAGAAACTGGTTAGGGCAGGATTACAAGCCTATTTCCTGTTCTCTGTTCTTAATGTATAGGTCACTTCTACAATTGTTTTGACTGCCTTTCTATTTTTGATTATTGTGTAACTATGCAATGCTTAAAGCATGGAGTTTTAGTTTATGATACATTGCTTTTATCTGTTGTGACTGAGATTTGGGTGAGTTTGCCCTCTTTTCTCAGCCCACACATTTAAACTGAATTTTCTCACATCTTGACTGCTGCTCTTTCCCCTTTTCCTGTGTTAAAAGAGTAAAAGGAAATTTGTCATGGCAGCGTCCTCCCCACAATCACACACTTTCATTTAACATGACTCGACACAGCTCGATACAGCGCACTACTTTCTCCTAAGAAATTGAAACTGGATCAGTGCTAACAATGATCTGTCACAAAGTCTTGCACTACAAAATGAAGGAAGGCAGTACTGTTTTTAAGATCCTGATTACATTTAAATTTGCTCTACCATGCAGGATTTTAGATGGAGGTCCCAGTGTGGAATTTGCTGGCAGAATATGAGAGGTAGTGTAACTCCAGCACTCCTACCTCCACATGCAAAAACAGATGGGTCCTTGTCCTGGTTTGAGACAATTTAATGGAGAACAGTCCGGAAGGAGTTGTCTTCCTTTACAGGTTCAACTAATCTCTTTCCACCAATAAGGAAGGAACATGAATAGATAGAAGTGAAAAACTAAGTTTCCTCACAAGTGCAACAGCAACAGGCAAAAAATAACAGTAAATAACTGCTAGATACAAAATTGCAATAACATCATGGAGATCATCTAGAAGACAACAGAGTAAGGCTTAGAAAAAACGGTGTGTTTTGTCACAATGGGCTTTTACAGGGTACTTTAGGAGAGACTTCAGGAATAGGAAAAGAATACCTGATCTGCAAAACTGGAGGCTTGGAGCTCTGGTAAGAAAAATGCACTTTTGAAAAGATCAGCAGCAGTAAGGACAAGGAAGCACTGGCTCACATTCCAGGTCTGCCCAGCCTTTTCTTTCAAAGGCAGTGATGGTCTGTGTAGTAATTGGGAATTGCAGTGAGGTGTTAGGTGAGGCTGAGTTCTCAGCATCCTTTCAGGCCTGTTTCCTTGTTCCACAGACATCCACTTTGACAGTGTCATGGGTTACATTGTCTTTTCATAAAGACTACTAGTAGTACTTCTGGATGTGCATGTGCTTGCATCAGTGCTGCCTTTAGGTGACATTCTTAATTGTTGATGTAATTTGTTACATTTTCTTTTCTGGAATTCAGATCAAGGATTTCATGAGCTATATCTGTCCTGTGAATGTGTATCCCAATGTACTGCCAGTGGGTGCAACAGAGGACAAAGTGATGGAAATGTAAGTGACAAGTGGCTGCTAGAGGGAGGTGATCCAAACTCTGTTCCTTTAAGGACAATTCCCCTCCTGAATCCCAGCCTCTCTGGAGGGCCACTGCCTTTCGTGTTACTCGTCTGTCAGATTTTTTTTTCTATATTTAGTCCCACAGACTTGGGTTTTCTGAAGCACACTTGTATGTTGAGCTGAGTCTCAGAGTTTGTATTCTCCTTCTATCTGTGTGTAGAGGGTTTTCTGCTGGGTAAACTCTGTTTGGGAGGAAGCTGAATACAGATCATCTCTCTGTGTTCCGTGACCCATTTCTATTTGTCATTGCTACTTCTCATAAGTTTCTTTTAAAGATAGTTTCTCTGGGGACTTGAACTCCTCCCCTGCACAGAGGCCAGTTCTCCTGTGCTGCTGTAGATGTTGGCAGCTTAAAAAGCACCCTTGTGGAGCAGGAGAGCTGTGGTGTCTCTTAGTCTGGACAGAACAAAGATTCCTATTCTTTTTTCCTTTCCTCCTTAGTAAGAAAGGAGACTTTCACTTAATAATCACTGAATAAACTGTAGTCAGATTTTGAACCCTGTCAGCTTGTCTTATGTAAGGAAAGAGCTGCAAGATAGTTTCCAAAAAATGTACATGTTTTAAGGTAAATATATTGAAAGGACAGATTTCTACCTTTCAGCTGCTGAAGCTCACCCATGAATCAAGGACTTTGTTCTAGGTATTGCTGTCTTTGCTTTAACATTTTTGCTGCAGTGCCTATGAAAGGCACGGAGCAGTGTACTTAAAACAAGGATTTACTTTGCTCCTGAAAGCATCTGCTGAGCTCTAAATATTAACTGTTTTTCTCATTCCCTTCAGATTAAAGCCATTATGCAGGTCCTACAGGAGAATCATGGAACCCAGGTACAAGCCTTTAGGAACACTGAAGAGAGCCCACAAGCGAGAATTATCTGATACAGGTAAAAGTTCTGCTGCTGCTACTGCACCTTAAATGCAAGTCTGAGGCTAAGCAGAGGTGCCAAAAGCTTTGGTGTTCACCACACTGTCTGTGCATGCAAAGCAACAGAAATAGAAATTACGTGAATTTAGGAGGGTGAGAGAGCACTAATTGTGTAAAAACACAGTTGTTTGCAGTCTTAAAATGTATTTAATGCTCAACACCCCTGTAAATTTCCTAGGGAAGCTTGTTGTGTCTCTGTGAGGCACTGTGTTACCCAAGGCAAGGCAAACACTGTCAATATCATCCTGCAAAATCTCCAGCTGGGTTAAAGAACATTTTCCTCAACTTATACTAAATTAATTTTTATTCAAACTTTGCTCTCAACAGGATTTTAGCAGAGTTGTGAACTTAGTGATTTTCTGTTTGTTTCTTGCCAGATGAAGATGATCTCTTTGATTCAGAATTAATTTCTACAAGGCCTAAGATTCTAAAACAGCAGAGAGGAGAGAGCAGGCCCTCCAGCACAGAACTGTCTGAAAATTGTGAAGGAAACATTGAGAGCACAGGAAGTTACAAAGGGACCACAACTTACACCTCCCTCAAGGTAGACTTTGTGGACTGTGAGGAATCAAATGATGATGATGATGATGAAGATGACAAAGAAGAATCTGAAAAAGATACAGTTCAATTTCTTTCCCATGAGCCAGATGCCACTTCCACAGCCAATTTCAATGGAGTAACTAGTGACCAGCAGGAATCTAATGCCAATGTCCCTTGTTGGGATGAATTTTTTACAGTTAATAAACTTGAGGAAAGCTCTGAAAATGAGGACAACATCCCATCTTCAGCAGATGCTGGCGGGTCCCAGTCACTCTTCAGCGATTCAGATGGAGTCAGTGACTCAACACACATCTCCTCCCAAAATTCTTCTCAGTCAACACACATATCAGAGCAGGGGAGCCAGGGCTGGGATAGCCAAATGGACACAGTGCTCATCACCTCCCAGGAGAGAAGTGCCCTGGACCTCAGCAAAGGTGGGAGCAGAGCAGTGGCTCCTGTGCTGCAGGAGAGTCCCAGGGACACTCAGCTGGACAGCAGCAGGGGGAAGGCACCAGGTGAGAACAGACCTTGTGCCCATGATGGTGCCTGTGGCTTGAAAAGCAAAGGCTGTGAGAAAGCTGCAGAAGATGGCACCGCCCACGGTCAGGATGTGCTGGTGGAAATAAATGACAGCTCCAGGACTCCTGATCTGGAGCTGAGGAGGGACTCCCAGAGCTCCTCAGACTTCGAAATTCCCTTGACCCCTGATGCTGAAGCACCTCACCCAGACAAACTGCACCTTTTATACAAGAAACTTGCAGCAGGTGAAAACATAATCAGTGAGAAAAAAGTCTCCTGAGAACAGGTACAACCTGTTACCTTGTGGTAATACCCAGCATGTCTATTAATACCTGAATTCTTTTTCTCTTCGCTGTGGATTACTGTCTGCAGCTATGCTGAGTCATGCTTTATTCAGAAATATTTTACTGTCAGAACTAGGAATCTGTAGCCTGTGTACCTTTATTGTTCCTTCCATGAAATACTGAAAAGGAATACTCAGAAAGTATTCCCAGGAGGGACGGTAAAAGCCTTCTACCTCCCAAGGTTCAATTCTCCAGGACTGTAAGCAGACAAAAAATGGACCAGACAAAACTAAGGGTAGGACACTAAATGAAATTTAGTGTTTATCATGAGCTCTGAGAGTTTGCCTTTGTAATGTGATCTCAGGTTTTAATAAAATAGCACACTATTAACTGTGGGGAGGAACACCTAAGAATGACCATGCAAACAAAGCAGCTGTATTTGGGCTTTAATCACTATTACCATTGTTTATCATTATTATAACAATTTAACCTTTATTAAAATTCCTTAATAGTTATTTTTAAAAATAACTGCAAAACAGATTAGAGAATTACTGAAGTTGTGAGGGGGTTTTAATTTGTTTTAAATCAAATTGTTCATTTCAAAAAGTCTCTCTTTACACTGAGCTGTAACTCCCGAGTTAGGTACTGCACACTGCTGTCTATGCTTCACCTCCAACTCATTGCAAACAACTTGTCATCACTTCCTCTGTGTTCTGGTTTGTTCTGAACTGTTCTTCAGAAAAACTTAAAATCCTGTGGTTCCCAAGTTACCAGCCCTGTCCTGCTCTGGCAGGTAACTCAGCCACAGAAGGTAACCTGGTGTACCAGACAGGCTCTTGTACTAGAAAACTTCACCTCCTCTGCAACCTTCTGTGGACTTCACTGTTTTAAATCAAGACAATATATTCTCCTTGCATGTGTGCCATCATAACTCTCTGCCAAAACTCTTAGCTTCTAACATAGAAACATAATTCAGGTTTTTCCTAAACTGGAGTGCCTACAGAATATCCAAATCACAGAAGTCATCTAAAAATCCAAGGTTTTCCATCCATGGTCTTAAGTCCCAAAGAATTAAACACACTTCACCTCAACCTCTCAGCCCTCTGAGTGTGCCTTCAGTTGTTGTGCCAAGTTTAGTGACATGTGAATGTTAAACCAACCAGCATTCTGCCACAGGGAACAGAGGCAGGAGGGGCAAAGCATTGCCATAATCTATGTATGATTTTAAGGATATTCAAGATCCATGTATTTCTCCACTGTTACCTTTCCTGCTGTTTGTGGGATTTGCTAACCTAATTCCCAAACGTGATCTACCAACTTTGGGGGTTTTTTAGAAACTGCTGCTGGAACTACCTCTGTGAATAAAGTCAGACAAAACAGAACCTCTTCTGTTGGCTCATTTCGTATCTGAAAACTGCATGTAAGTTTAGTGCTGCCTTTAACAGGATACTCAAATATACAGGAATCCAGTCTGTTCAGGCAAGTGCAAATTTATACCAGTTCTCACCAGCCCTAAACTGAAAACACATCATTTCCTCATGGTCCCTCTGCTGAAGTCCTTACAGTCCTAGAAAAATTTGGTACAGACTGGGAATTAAGAGTTTGCAGTCTTAAAGCAAATTCCACTGCTAGAACTAATTTTGACGGGCTAGTTTTTTTTAAAAATGACAACAACAAGAGAAAAACTAAATTTAATTTATTTTATCAAAAACTATAGGAAGATAGCAATACTAGAGATGACACAATATGAAAAGAAAATGTTCCTGAGCTTACAAACTGCATATTCTAATACAGTTCCTAAAACATACATTAAAAATACCCAAGATTAACTTAACTTGGAGATTAAATAAATAGACAGTAGCTTTTCTTACAGGTGATCTTCTAGCTTTAGTTTTGCTACCAAAAAATAAAAATAAAACCAACAAAAACAGAACAGCTGGAGGACAGGTCACAGGTCACCAGCCCCCAAGAAGTGCATACACACGGCTGAACAGGTGACCATGACGATGCCAACAGACCACAAAGCAAAACAAAGGCAGAAGCTGGGCTGGTTTAGCTTCCCTAAGAAATTGAAAACAGTTTTTTCTCCATTTCCAGTTTGGCAATTTTCTGCCAAACTCATAAAAACAGTAAAAGGAGTTTTAAAAGCGACTGTGTCCCATTAAGCTAATGCACTGACTGCAATCCAAATACATTGTGAATATGTAAATATAAAATACTGTTCAAGGCTCCTATGTTGGAAACTGGATCCATGGGTTTCCTTCAAATAAATACAAAATACTGCTACCTCCCAGAACATAAATTAACAGTTCTTTATTTATGGCAGAAGATAACACACATATTCTTAACAAACAGCAGCATTATTCCAGTGCTGGTGATAACATCTCTGCCTCTAGAAAAGGCAGACGCTGCACTCCAGTACAACTGCCACAACCGTTACCTTCTGAAATGCATCTACTTGCAATATTTAAATCAAACTGGCCATGGGGAGAGAAAGAGCCCGGGGGCTGCCCTGTGCCCCCGGCACAGGCGGGGCTGGAGTAAGGAATCATCTCTTGCCGCAGCTGCTCCGTCCTGCAGGGACAGCGCGGGCTGCAGACTGCAGCGGATTAAGGAGCTGGAGACTGCAGATTCCATCCACAAGGAATGCACTGGCTCATCTGAGCTACATGCAAGAGAAAGCACTAATGACTCCAAACGAGTTTGCTGACATTAAAGCTCCACATTCCACTTAAAACTTTAAATTAAAAAGAAAAATCGTTAAGAGATAGGGCATGATAAAAACGGACATGATTCAGCATTTATCAACTGTGTGGATACAGGTGAGCCTGATCACATCAAATACTTTTAAATCTAAGCAAACTTTTTCCTATTCATTAAAGAATATAAAGTCTCTATTTCCACGTGTATCTCTGTATTGTAGATTACAAAACTCACATAGCATTTCTAGTGGCCCATGCTCTTCACCAAAAGTGTAAAACTGATTTTGGCTAGTAGCATATAAAATGTCATTTACTACCAAAGAGCCAGATCTTCAGTACAAATGCAACTGTGCCTCTTAAGGAACAATCTTGAAATGCTCTTTTCGAAGTGCTAGTAATTAACATGAAATTTAAGGCATTTTCTAACAAATTAAGTAAACAGTTACATGCTGGGTACTTGACTTCATTCACCTGAGCCAACAGCTGTGCACCTTATAAAGGTAACTAGCTGACCTATGATACATAGCCAGCATCCAGCTATGGAGCATCCATTTATGGAGCAACATTATTCTGCCTGACCCTGTCAACATCTACATGACTGGGAAGCAATATGCAAGTTTTACCAGCTTTGAATCCATGAGAGAAAAGCATGTGGATCATCCCTAGAGCATGGACCTTGGCTCTAACTCCACTCATCACCCACCTCAACTGCTCTCCAGTGGTTCTGAAGCCAAGCAAAACTTAGCATATGTTATGAATAGATTAAGACAACTTTAAGATGATCAGGAAAAGAAAAAGGATGACTCAAGCAGCTGAAGAACAGCACATTTCTCAGCCTTTACATTCAAGAACATCTTACAAATGTCTACAGCAAATGGGTATACTCACCCCTAGTCTAACTTCACTGAAGTTAACATTTTTGCAACCAGAAAATACAGGCCTATTATCTTAGAAGTCTGTCACTAGGTAAAAAAGACACAGTATGTAAAAATCCAACCAAAACCAGTTGTGAATATACATCAGTCCCAGGGCTCTTTTGCACCTAACAGATAACAGAGCATATCTCCACAATTCATTTGCTTTGTTAGACAATGGGCTGTTCTCCTTAACCTTTTGCTATCTATTTCCAAACTGCAGCCAGCAACTTGTTTCAGCCACAACTGCCAAATTTCTGTAATGAAAACAAACAGCGAATGTTACTTCTGACAATTCCATATTTACAAATACTCTGTGGAACTGCAGTCTTCCTATAGAATCCTAACTAAAAATCAGAGCATAACAACTGAAAACATCCTACATAACATCAGCTAAGAAATTCAAGTTTTACACTTGGGATCTGTTAATTGCAGTTACAGAATCAATTAGGCTGGAAAAGGCTTTTGAGATCATCAAGTCCAACCTATGACAGAACACCACCTTGTCAACCAGACCATGGCACTGAGTGTGCCATGTCCACACTTTTTAAAACACCTTTAGGATGCTCCTTTCTGAGCAGCCCATTCCAATGTCTAATCACCCCTTCTGGGAAGAATTTTTTCCTAATGTCCAACCTAACCATCCCCTCCACCTAGCACAGCTTGAGACTATGTCTCCTTATCGAATTGCTGATTCTCTGGGAGACTGACCCTCACCTCCCTACACCCTCCTGTCAGGGAGCTGTAGAGATAGATAAGGTCAGCCCTGAGCCTCTTTTTCTCCAGATAAATGATGAAGTGGCTTGGTAAGCTCATCTGCCAGCTCCCTTATGTATCTACCCTAAACCCTAGGGTAGATCCCATCTGGTCCCATGGACTTACGAGCATCTGAGTGACTCAGTAGGTCTCTAACTGCTTCCTCCTGGATTATAGGGAGACTACTCCACTCCCCATCCCTGTCTGCCAGCTCAGGAGGCCAGTTGTCCTGAGGACAGAACAACTGTCTTAATGTTGAAAACTGAGGCAAAGAAGGTGTTAAGTATCTCAGCCTTTTCCTCATCTTTGGTAACCATATTCCCCCACCATGTCCAATAAAGAATGGAGGTTTTCCTTCCCCCTCCTTTTGCTATTAATGTATTTATAAAAACATTTTTTACTATCCTTTAAAGAAATGGCCAGGTTAAGTTTTAATTGAGCTTTGGCCTCTCTAATTTTCTTTCTGCAATTACTTCCCTTGCATGGAGATTCATGGAGATTTACAGTTTGCAGTCCTGCGAACCTTTATTTACACACTGGCTCTCCTTAACCCCTCACCCTGGTGCCATAAATGTTATTGCTAAGATCTTCAAGCTTTTCTTTATAAACAAAAAAGCAACTAAGTCAACTAAGATTTAATTCAAGTCAAATGCCTCCTGACTTCTCAAGGTAGAGAAAACATGTAGCATCACTTCATCCCACTGGAATCAGCTCCTGAAGGCCTATGGCTGAAAGCTCACACTCAAATGTCTGTGACGATGAACATGAGCCAGCAGTGCCCTGGCAGGAAGGAGAGCCAACCCTATCCTGGGGTGCATCAGGCCCAGCACTGGCAGCCAGGCAAGACAGGGGATTGTCCCACTCTGCTCTCAACTGGGGTGGCCTCACCTCTAGAGCTGGGGCAGCTTTGGGCACCACAATGTAAAAAAAAATGTTGAACCATTGGAGAGCATCCAAAGGAGGCCACGAGGATGGTGAAGGGTCTGAGGGGAAAACTTATGAGGAGCAGCTGAGGTCACTTGGTCTGTTCAGCCTGCAGAAGATGTGACTGAGGGGGGACCTTGTTGAGCTCTTCAACATCCTCACAAGGGGAAGCAGAGGGGCAGGTAACAATCTGTTCCCTCTGGTGACCAGTGACAGGACTGGAGGAAACAGCCTGAAGCTGAGTCAGGGGAGGTTTAGATTGGGTATCAGGAAAAGCTTCTTCACCCAGAGGGTGGCTGGGCACTGGACCAGGCTCCACAGGGCAGTGGTCACAGCACTGAGCCTGACAGAGTTCAAGAAGTGTTTGGACAGTGCTCTCAGGCACAGGGTGTGACTCCTGGGGATATCCTGTGCAGGACTAGGAGTTGGACACAATGACCCTTGAGGGTCCCCTCCAATCCATCTTATTCTATGATTCTAGGAATATTCAAATCAAGCTACATTCTTTTTACGGCTTCCTAAACAACTGCTCTAGAAAAATGGATTTTTAATCCCCATTATCAGTTTTGTATTGGCTTGAAACACTATGATCTCTTTCTTTGGCCAATGCCATTTCAATTACAAACACAATACCTTGTTTTCACCATCCTTATTTACATTAGGTGTAAGAATACTTGAATATATGTGTGAAAGAAGAATCTTCTTAAAACACATTAAAAAAAGAACAAAATATTTGTGACTTTGGATACCCGAACTCAGTTGAGATAACCTCTGCAACACACAGCTCCACATTTACAGACAGTTCTGATCCTCTTTTTGGATGGGCTAAGACCTTCAGCAGAGTCTGAAGTCAGATCTATTGAACCTGCAACACAGATGAATACAAGTCAGGAAGCTCTAAAAGACAGACCAAGATCATGCCTAGAATTCAAACAGCTTCTAAAGCCCTTCTAACAGCCCAGTTCAAAGAGCTGTGTGTGAAGCTGTACTCAGATTCTACTGACACCCTTGTTACAGTTACTTGTACAACCCCTGGCATACCCATCAGAATCCAAAACTCAGACTTGAGCTTTGTACCCCCCAGGTATCACATGGATCAGCTGAGAGTGCAGCTGGCCTTCAAGGGCCTTCAATGTCGGTGTCACAAGCAGAGAGACAGAGGAGTTCTAAGATTCAAGATCAATTTGGCAGTGTCATGGTTTGAGCCCAACTGGCAATGAAACACCACACACACACACTCACTTCCACCCCAGTGGAGCAGGGAGGAGAACCAAAAGTAAAATTTGTTGGTTGAGATAAGAACAGTTCAATAATTAAAACAGTAAAATATTGTAATAATGATGACATTCTGATTATGCTGATTATTGCTATTATTAGTAATAGTAGTAAAAGAAAAAACCAAACACAAGTGATGCACATACAATTGCTTACCTATGGCTCATTGATGCCCAGAGGCCATCCCCTGAACTCTGATCATCCCCTTCTGGATATCTCCTCAGTTTCTACACTGGGCATGACATTCACTGGCATGGAATATCCCTTTGACCAGTTCATCTGTCTATGCTCCCTCCCAGTTTTTTTTTTTTTTACTTTTTTTTTGAGTACCTACGTCTTCACTGGTAAAAAACGAGACACAAAAAAGTCCTTGACTTAAAAAAAACACCACATAACAACAACCAAAACATCAGTGAGTTATCAACATTATTCTCATCCTGAATCTAAAACACAGCACTGGACCAGCTCTGGAGAAGAAATTAACTCTATCCCAGCTGAAATACCTGTTCCATAGCACCTACATCCACAACTGAGGCCTACAGATGTCAGAACTCAAACCTTTGGCACTTCATGTTCCTGAGCTGTTACAACTGCCTTACTATCTATCTTAGTAACTATCACTAGCAGACTATCTGGAAAATAGTTTACCTGAAATGCTGATTTGAATAAAGGAAAGCTTTATTTAAGGGCAGCCTGATCATTCCTTTGAGCATTCCTGGGACAAAGCTTCAAAGTCATTTGCTTCACCAGACAATCCAACCACAATCCCTGATGTGTTAGGAGCACCAAGGGAGACAATGCACTAGAGATACAGGCAAAAGCTTCTGGCTGCACTCTTCTCTGCACTACACGTCATGAGCGATGACTGTTCTGAAAGCCAGGGCTGTGTTATAAAAAGCTGTGCCTGAGCTGAAATGCTACCATCATTCAGGCTGCAGTAAAATCCACCAGCACCCCAAAACTCCCACAAGAACCAGGTTAAAATGTGCAGACCTTTCATCTGATAGTCAAAGGTCAGCTCTTCTCCAGCCTTGATGGTTCGGGTAGAGAACAGCGCTATTCGAGGAAGACGCAAGTCGAGGTTGTCAATAAATACGTTGAAGACTTGAAGATTTGGATCACACTGTAAGCAAAAATTAATGCAGTTTCTGTTTAGAAAAATTAACATGTAATTTCAGTGAAGTGTTTAAGTAAACCAAGATCACAGCAAAGAAAGAATAGGTTCTTGTCTCAGTGATAGAAGTCTGCAATTAAGTTATCTTCTCAAATCAACAAATTGAAATAAAGTTCCAGAAGAACGTTCTTAGCTGAGATTCAGGTCCTTCCAGGAAGGTAACCTTTGCACAATGTGCAGACTACACCAATATGCAACAACCTTTTAAAAAAATGGCACCTTCAAAGGTGACAACAAAAACGGTGACAAAATAATTAAAGCTACATTCAAACACTAGTATGTACCAACGAAACCCATAAAAAGAATTAAAGTTGTAAAAACAACTTAAGTGTTTCAAACCCCACAAACTCACTACTCTGTACTGATGTTTAAGCATTGCTTCCAGGCCAGTGATAACATCTTCATACTATGCATGAATTTCTACTGCAAACAGCAAACCTGCTTGGCTTCTGAATTCCCTGCCTTCGTCTGGGTGCTAAGAAGGTGAAGGTCACTAAGCTGGAGCTAGAAACCACTCCCTCATTTTCTCTGGATTGTCAGACGTCAGTAGTCCCTAAGACTGTAAAACTCTGCATGCTTTTTTGTTCTTTAACAGTGAAATATATCACACATTAAAGAATTTGAAGTGAAGTTACAGACATTTAACTTTACACTGAAGACTGACAATACTTCCATTTGCGAAAGCGAAGAGCAACTGTCTGTATCTAAAACTCTTCTTCACCCTTCTCCCTGGCAAGCCTGCATGAAATACAAGTATCACCATCTCACAGACCTAAAGACATGAATTTTCTGTATTTGTGGAACACTGACTGCACACCTCACAAATACTGGATCATTAAGAAATAATAATTCTTAGTTCAGGAATCCTTACAAATGTAGCCTAGCCTTCTTGCTTTAGGTGCTTCAGCTGAACAAAACACTACAAAAATTGTTCATTAAAATTTATTTTTGAGTTCTTTGGCAAGTTTAGATTAGGAGGAAAAATTGTATTTCTCCCCTGTAGATACCTAAGAAAGCACAGGAATTTTCTCTTTTTCCTCTACCAAGTTTGTGGGAAGAAATTCAGAGTAACATTCCCTTCTGCCTGGCTACAAAATAACACATCAATTCCTGTCATCTCTGACTCCCAGCTAATTTTATTAAGGACCTGTCACATGTTAAGTATTTCAGGTACTCAGAATAAAATACACCCAAACCAACCCTATTTTGGTTGTCTAGAATCAGCTGATTCAATGAAAACTCCAGTCCTATAGGATGTCCAGTTCAGGCAGCATCTCTCCCCTAGATTTTTGTAGGCAGTCTCAATTCAAGTGCGGTCAAGAATTCTATTTATTACATAATCCGATTAACTGGACTGTGCTGAAATGAAGCAAACTACTCCAGAAAAACTGTGAATACAATAAGGAAATGTTTACAGTAGAAGACATCTCTAGCACAATTAGGATAATGATCCAAATTCTTAGTATACAAAACAAGGTCTTACACTGTGGTTCACAAAGTGGGACACATTTCCATATCGAGCTGCATCTACTGTAAATTCATCTGAGTCATAGTCCAAATCAAACAAGTATGTATTTCCCTGATTGTCATAGAGCTGGCCTCGCCTCTCTGCTTCCTCACTTGTAATCACCTAAAAAAAAAAAAGGAAAAAAAGGAAAAAAGAAACCTGCATTATATTATTAACTATTACAAATTCAAAACAAAAATCACAATCAAGTTCGAAAAAATACTTAGTAAAAAATAGTAGTATAAGTTTTTGATGTTGAAATAGCATTCCATCTAATTAATGAAAAATACATAAGAGTACATACAGCTGAACTAATTATTGACTGAGCCTTCTCTGGATGCAATTTGTCTACAGCTGATGCACAGCACTACCTTGTCTCTGGAAAAAAAAACAACATAGCAGCACCCTCTATTAATCAGTTTGATGATGACAACACGATCAACTGTTATTACCTGAAGTTTCTATATACACACGTTTTCCATTAGACCCAGAAAGCCTCGTTTACTTCACATAAAAACAAGATTCAACCTTTTCCCTCTGCACAGATGATCAACAGGTGTCACTCTTTAAAACTCAGCCACATTTACAGCCCAATATTCATTTCCTCTCTTCCCAGAAGCATTTCTTCCTGCTATTTTTGACTGCAATGAAAGATCCTATTCGTGGCAGCTCAAACAGACATCACTTCACAAAGCTCAATCCATTCAATTAGGTGAGCATGTCACTGTCGACAGATAAAACAGCTTAAACAGCTTCATCTGCAGCCTGTCATATTAAACACATTCTGTTGTGCAGATTCAGCAAAGAAATCATAATTTGGCAGCAAGAGAGACACAAGATGTGATGGAATTGGACAACAAATCCCTCTAAAATCTGACAGATGAGATTTGAGAATCCAGCAGTAGATATTAAGTAGATTCAGGTGAAACAGTAAATGCACACTCTTTCCTTTAAGCAACAAAATTACATAATCACCTTTCTGCATTAAAAGAGATACTTGGAATGTCTGACCTTTTGTATATTTAAAGGAAATGGATGAACATGAGAAATTAGAAGCTTTGGGACAGGAAGCATGGAGGAAATCTACTTAACAGCATAAACATTGTACAAAGGAACAGAAGGAAATACTTTGAGTCAACATAATAGCAAGGCAGGTTTGTGGTAGAAATGCAACACACTGTAACAGAGAGGCTGCCAGGAACGGCTGGTGTGAAGAGCCCTGGAACAGAGCAGAGGCTGAACCACATAAACACAGGGCAAGACAAAATCTCAAGAGTAACTCAAGGTCTGTATTTTATAGCATAAAAGTTCCCTTTGAAATAGTATGAGGTTGAATACATAGAAAACGTCCGTACTATGAGTCTTATTCTTGCTGTTAATCAGAAGTAATAAATATGCTTGGAAATACTACCTTAGAAGTTCAGACAAAACAGAAAAGGGACTGAAAGACTGTGCAGGGAGTTTCATAACAACTGTGCTTTGGGAATGGCAAAAACTACAAAAAGATGATCAGGGAAGAATGAAGGCAATAAATAAATTATTGCCTTTAGAAATACTACTAGGGCATGTATCTAAAATAATTATTTAGAGCCATATGAGATAAATATTCTCTTTACTTCTGACCTTTTACAACTGCTCTGGAATGAAGGAATGTTGTAGACAACATAACTTTGCTGTCAACTTGAAGGTCCCTTTATCTCTCTACTCAAAAGCAGACTGATCTATTATATAGTGAAATTGCAGAATATCCTGAGTTGGAAGAGTCCCACAAGGATCACCAAGTCCTGGCCCTGCCCAGCACATCCCCAGGAATCACACCATGTGTCTGAGAGTATTGTCCAAACACACCAGGCTTGTTGCCAGGATCACCTCCTTGGAGAGCCTGTTCCAGTGTCTTACCACCTTCTGGGTGAAGAAGTCAAGAAGTGTTAAAACTGAGAGAAAGCTCATTAAGATTTTATCTAACATTTCCTTGATTGTACCTAATACACGAAATAAGTACATACGTACCTCTCCAACATATTCCATCACAAAACTGTTGGTTTTAATTTTCTGGAGGGTTTTTACTCCCCAGCCACGGCCATTGTTGGTTCTGAAGATGCAGAGGGAATATGGGGTCCCCTTCTGTACAATCCTATTCGGGCAGTCAGGCCCACACCTACAATACGAATTGCACTCATAGATGGGCAAGCCAGGCTGGATTTTCAATTTCTTACGTTTATTGTAAGCCAAAATAAACCCAGCCTCCTTTGGACAACACTTCTCAGCAGGGCAGTCAGCACATTCACAGCCAGTTGTTATTCCATTGAGCACATTTATTCCTGGAGCAGGTTTATACTCATTGATGTAGTAGAAGTCTAAAGGAGGGCCTTCAAGATCCACGGTGTTTTCTACCAGAATCATTGCTTTGTGATTCTTTTTCCTGTTGAGTTCTTCTTTCCACCTCTGCAAAGCTATTCTTTGTTTAGCCTTCTTTACAATATAATCTGCAATTGCAGGTTTCAAAGTTTTAACATGGTTCCTCACTTTCATGGCTTTGCCTTCTCTCCCCCGAGACAAGTATTCATTCCTGTCTCTAAGAAAGTTCTGAATAAGCAGAGGGCAGTTTAGATGCTTCCGAGGCTCCCAAGTATTTGAAGATTCTGGCCATCCTTTCCATTTCACAAGATAGTATGCTTTGCCCTTGAAATATAGAAACAAGTACAGATTTAGCCAGAGTTCATGATGCTGAAATCCAGCATCACAGAGCACATGGACACAAGAGCTCTGGTGCTAAGGATCATTACACAGAAGGCCTTGAGGTCCCCATAAAAAATTACAGTTGGGGAGAAGAGAACAATCAGGTTTTCTGTTTGCAAATTAACTTATAGCACAACTTTGCATACTTTACAAATCATCTCTAAGGGCAAAGAAATCAAAAGTTGGGATGAACTCTGATTGCTAGCAGCATACCTGGAGGAGGAGGCTAGTTTGTCAGGGCAGGTGGTAAGTTATGCTAACTCGCTGTATGACTCGTATGCACAAGCAGAACGCAGTCGTATCACATACAGAACAAAAAAAATAAATCCAAAATTTAGCAAAAAAAAAAAAGTCTAAACCCCACTATTGGTAATATCAACCATTCTCCCAGAACAGTAATTAATTTGATATGTGTAATATTGTATTTACAATGAAGCAGCATACATTTTGCACTTATTTAAAAAGGACAAAAAACTGCAACAAGGACAAATCCTGAGACTGAATTTCACAGGAATCCATTTGCAGCATATGGCCCTAATTCTTCATCAGACTAAGAGAGAAATACTCATGGTTGTCTGCAAATAAAGGAGAGAAATCATAATTTACACTGAGCTACCACCCTAAAGCATCAGCATCAGATATGCAAAGGTGAAACATATAATATTCTAACATGTCTGTAATTTCAGGAAAAGATCTTCCTTCCGCATACTGAAAGTAGCAGTTTACACCACTTTCTGTTTACAGTTCAAAGTTCAAAATGTATTTAATTTGATGCCAGCAAAAGCTTTGTCCTCGCTGCCTGCTGCTTTATATTATAAGCAAAACCACCTTTGGCTTGCTTCCAAATTTCAGCTGAAAGAGTGATCAAATTGGTCTGTGTTTCTCTTACCTCTTCTACCTTGTAGTCACACAAATATTCCACCTCATAACTCTTTAGACTCTTGTTGGTGATTCCAATGGATTTACATGTGAGATTTTCCTTCCTACATAATTCTTGGAGGGTCTCAAGTGAAGCTAGACATGGCACATACCAGGCTACAATAAGAAAATTGGTAAAGAATCCTATTTAATGTCTCAGCTAAATTGAAATCATTATGCCTCATCCCAGAGTCCCCACATTACCATTTGTGACAGCAATCCTCGAGTTTCTTGTACAGCTGCAGTGTCTCCAACTCAACCCTCCTCTAGCGGGTCAAGTGAAACACGTTAAGGAATCCCTCCCTGCACCTTTATTCTGTACAGTACACTTATAAAGAAATATTTTGGAGGGGAGAGACTTACACAGAGCGAAAGATATACTAAGCACCGGGCAATTTTTCTACAATTACAGCATCTCATAACTGAACTATGGCAAGCAGGAAACCTCCATTCTTTAATAAGACCGCCAAATTTCTGTAGTCAAGCGCAACTGAGCACTTGCGATGCAACCATGGTGACTGGACGAGGAGATAGAGACCCACAGCCCCCACCCAGAAGGATCGCGAGTGCCAGTCAGATTTAGAGGGACGAGACACTCCGCAGGGCGCTGCGCCCGGGAAGCACCGGGATCAAGGGGCTGGATGCAGTCCAGAGCGGCAGCCGCCGGCTGCAGGGCCGTGCCCGCCTCCCCCCCGGGGCTCCGCGGGGCTCTCCCGTCCCGGCCCCCGGCGCGGTCCACAGAGCTCGGAGGGGGCGGCGGTGCCTTTCCCGCGGCCGCACCGGGATCCAGCGCCTCTCCCCGCGTCACACCCCCGTTCCATGTTTACCCCAGGCACCTCCCGCCCTCCTCCCACAGCTCCCCTGGGGCACTGGGCAGGACCCCCAGCCCCTCCCTCCCCGCCGAGGGTCTGTGGGCAGGGGCGGTGGGAACGGTCCTGACAGAGCCAGGCGACAGGGACCAGTAGCGGCTCCCAACGCCGAGATCGAGCGGGAGCTTCCCCGCCGGTCCTCCTCCCAGTCCGTCCCGGTCCCCCAGCACCCGGAGCAGGGCGGGCACAGCCCGGGGGGCAGCAGAGCCCCGGGCGGCCCCGTCCCCAGCCAGCTCTCCCCTCACCTCCTCGCCAGCCCTCCATGTTGGGGGCTGCGCTCGGGTCGCGCCGGCTCCGCCCCCCGCCGGAAGGGGGCGGAGCGCCGAGGGAGGCTCGGCGCGCGCGCGGCTCCGCCCGCTGGGCCCTTTCCCGCCTCAGCCGTGAGGGGCCCCGGCAGGATGGAGCCGCGAGAGCGGGGACGGGGCGGAGAGCGGCTGGAAGCGAGCGGGACGGATTTAAAACCATTTCGCTTTTGTTCTTATAGGACCCTGCAGTGCTTGGGGCAGGCGCGGGAAGCGCGAGGCAGCTTCTCTCCCGGGCCCCGCAGCTGCAGAACTGAAAAGAACTTCTGAGAAATGGTCCCGGCGCTAACTGCCGGAAAAAAAAAAAAAGAGGAAAAAAAACAGGGAAAAAAAAGGAATAAAAACTACACCGTCATCATACCTCACTCCTCAGATGAAGTGCTTACTATTAATGTAGCTTTCACAGAATCACAGAATCGATTAGTTTAGAAAAGGCCTCTGAGATCATCAAGTCGATCCTACGACCAAACACCACCCAGTCAACCACACCATGGCACTAAGTGCCACATCCAGGCTTTCCTTAAACACCTCCAGGGACGGTGACTTCACCACCCCCCTGTGACGGCCCATTCCAATACCTAATTACCTTTAATGCGAAGAAATTCCTCCCATTGTCCAACCCAAATCTTCCCTGACAAGCTTGAGTTAGCAACCTCTCATCCTGTCGGGCTCTTCCTCCCAGGGAACCACTGACAGGAAGGCTCCTTTCAGGCGGTTGCTGAAGTGTTTAAGTTCACTTCAAACCTCAGGTAATGGAATACAACACTCTTCAAACCCAGACAGGTATCCCTTGCTCTGTGTTCTCTAATTTTTGAGGCCCTCCTGTGACACTTTCAGTATTTTACAAGCTAACACACTGTTAAGCTTGTAAGAACTGAACTGTTGTCCCTTAACTGCACGTTAGGCTGAGACCCTCAAATTCCATAACCACATTTGCCTACTCCATCTTGTTATTGAAAAAACCTGCCAGCTTATACCCAGACAAATGTATGACAATACAGATTTATACAGTGCCACAGAGAATGAAGATTTCCAGGATTTGCATTAAAAAAAAGTATTTTTAATAACATATAAATAAGCACATTTAACGCTTATATTTCTCAGGTAATATCACAAAATCATTTTACAGAAAAAAACTCCTGAAAAAAAAAATTCACCTGCTCAAAAGGCCAGGGCAAATGGGCTCCACCTTCACGGTTTTGGGCAATATCAAGATCACACAGGATTCCAGTGTAATTACCAGAGAGTGGGTTTTCACCAGTCTCGTTCTCACTGGTTCAAGGTTATACTACTGAAGCCACAGATGCACTGGCTGAACAGGTACAAGACCTGATTAGTCAAGGAAAAATATTCAAACCATGTAATATGCTTGTTGCTGAACCACAGGCACAAGCATTCGTGCTTTGCATTTTGTAAATCAAGAGCTAATAAGATAATTCAACAACCTCCTGTTTACATGTCTTGACTAACGTTTTGCACCACATTCTAAACAGACTTGGTGGCAAATTAACTTGGTGTCATTTTACTTTAGTTTATTACAGTCCTCTAAGAATCATGAGAGACATGACAGAGAGTCACTGCTCTGGTAGAAAAGCCAGTAAGCGACAAAAATCAAGTTAGAAAAAAGCTGCCGTCCAAAATGGACTATGATGCCACTTCAACAGTGATGATTTCACACTTCCCAGTATCTTGATCTGTGCAGGTAACGTGCAAGGACCCATCCCTAGACGAAAGAGACAGAGTAATGTTTAGGATTATCTCAACACAACACTTACTATGCTACTGCATGTGCCAGAGAGGATAAACAATAGTCTTCACACAGATGAAAGGATGACAGATCAGCATCAAAATATCCAGGGACAAACGTGCTTCAACACAGATGAAACTGCTTTATGAAATAAAGTTTAATTTAGTCGGTGCTTTTATATGCACTTCTTGCCCTTAAAGCACCTATCTTCTCTACATATACTAGAATAGATCTAGGGACACATTTAAATATTGCAATCGAATTTATTTTGTACAGGTTTGTAAATAGAATACGTGGTAACATTATTCAAAATATTCCTTGTGGGAGCTGAGTAACAGCAACGGATTGATAAACATATCTTGTCATAGCATGAGAACTTGACTTTGAAGTGTAAGTAGTCTTTAAATTCCAAGGATCTCCTTCAACAAGGATAACCTTAATTGTCAAAATCCAAAAATTAAGAAACAATATTGAGCCATACTTCAGCTAGACATACAGTCACACAAAAAAATTAGGTACAAATAGATGTTTCCTACTAAACTTCCTCTCCCTTTTTCACCTAAATATTACTTAAACCTCCTTCCAAATAATGATGCTTTTCTGCATGACAGAGTTGCATCTGTAATCCCCAAAATGTTTTCCTTATCAGTGCTCAGTATAAATCTCTGTATGACAAACAATGCATTTTAGGTGAGGTCTATTAACAGGCATTAATACACCTCATAACTAACATAAGAAAATGAAGTGTTTTGAAACTTAAATAGCAAGGAGAAATTTCCTGTGGCACTGTTTCTCTGCTTAACAACCCTGCCTCTGAAAGGACAGAGCCACTGTAAATTCTACAATCCTTCATACCTAAGACAAAAAATCTCCTTCAGTTTTTCCTAAGAGTGTGGGCATTCAGCAAAACTACCCAACCCATTTGCACAGGAAGTCTGAGATCCTGACTGCTCTCAAGCATGGTTAAACTGATCAACACTTCAGAAGTTGCTAAAAATAATCTACACAACTGTATTAAGCTTTGTTTCTTTAGGAATCAAACAATGACAGCACCAAAGGTACTGCAGAAAACCCACATTTCTACAGAATTTACCCCTGCTAGGACTGTACAGCCCTGTGACCAATGAAATGCTGAAATTCCTCAAAAAAAATAAATACTCTGTAACAGGAGCAAAGACTGCTTGTCAGAAGTGTGACATAGCAGGGTAAACAGCAGAACAAGTGTTTTGGGTACCTTTTCATAGTGAGAACAGTTAGTATATCATGTAGGCCATCCTCCTTTTTATCTAAATCCTGGAGTACAATCTATTAAAAAAAAAAGTTTGATCATAGTAGGTTATTCAAGTTCTTATGCAGCAGTTCAAGAGAAGTGACACAACAGCTATGATGTGATATTCATGCATTTTGGCTATTTGCACTATTGTTTTTGTGGTCTGGTTTAGGATCTATCCCTGAGATAGCTGAAGTACCTACTACTCTCAGTGTTCTTTAGAACAGTACTGTAATTATTAGGTAGCATGCCGTCCCTATCTCCTTTGAAGATATTTGGGCAGAATTAAGGTGGAATAACAATATTCTTAAATATTTCATCAGTTTCAGACACATCTGCCCCTTCCCTGCTGCTTTCCACGTAAAGCACATCACAACTGTTTCAAAAAAGCTGTGTTCTCTCTGTAGGTTGACTCCTAACCAACAACTTTAAACCCTCACTTGACAGAATCATTTCATCTTACCACTGTGATAAATCAAATTCAATATTTAATACCAAGATCCTGTCCAATCTAGGAAGATCCATAGGTAATCAACACATTAGCTACGGCATTTTCTTCAGTTTTATTTTTACAATGTTCAAGGAACTGTGCACTACTGGAATAACTGGTAAAGTTCTCTCATCCCAGGTGATCTTATTACAGTAGTGCCAAGTGTCAAACCCTGTCAGCCATCTAGGAATTCAAAAGGGAAACTTCAGTATCTTTACAAAGTAGTTCAATATTTTGCATGTCCAGAAGAATAATTAAAAGACCAATACCAAAGAGATGCATGTCATTGTAATTTTCTAACAAGTTTTGGTATTAGTGGAATTGGTTTCCCTTTCTTTTCCCAGGTCCAAGTGATTTCCAGATGGCTGCTGTTAGAAGTGCACAGGAGTGTGCACATACTCACCTGTGCAAATTTCTCTTCTTCATTCAGGGGACTCTTCCCCAATGACTCGTAGAGCTCAAGGCACACTGAGGAAATATTTCCAGGAGCATGCAGGGTGTGCTGCCTACGAGCTGGCAGTGGTGTCCCTGATGGAAACAGCACTGTGAATTTGTCAGCCCCTGACTCATCTACTCCCTTAAAAAGAAAAAAAGAAGATAGTTCATGTTTTTCTTTAAGTGCTTCACTGAGCTGGAAGTGTTACAACAATGCTCCACAAGAAAAGAAATCCAAGCTTCATTCCCACTGTCACATTTACCACCACAGCAAGTCAAAAACCCTGACACTCCTATAAATGAGAAACCCAGCTATTACAACACAGGAAAGATACAATCTATCTCCCCTTAAAATCCTGTCAATTTTTTGTCAATAAACCTAACTTACCATGTACTGATAATCTATAGCAAATCTGCCAAAGTAATAATAAAACAATGATTTTTCTCTAGCATCAATCACACATATTTAGTGTTATATTTATTTTGTACAGGTTTGTAAATAGAATATGTGGTGATATTATTCAAAATATTCCTTGTGAGTACTGAGTAACAGCAACGGATTGAAAAATATGTCTTGTCACAGCACGAGAACTTGACTTTTGAAGTGTAAGTAGTCTTTAAATTCCAAGGATCTCGATCTCCTTCAACAAGGAAAATCTTAATTGTGAAAATCCAAGAATTAAAAAACAATATTGAGCCACACTTCAGCTAGAAATACAGTCACACAAAAAATTCAGTGCAGCAGTAAAACTTCCTTATATTCTAAATTTAGCCTTACCTTAAGAAGAATATCTTTGGCAGAACACTCAATGAGTGCATCTTCTTCTAACAAGGTATTCTCTTTCCCTAGCAGGATTCCTGCCTCTATGGCTGCACCAATGGGAATAACTTCATCCGGAGGAATTGAATTCAGTAATTCCACAGTTGGGAAAATATCTTTGATCAGCTGCTGTAGCTTTGGGATTCGAGCAGACCCACCACAAAGAACTACCTGAAAAACACATCAGAATAATTTCAAATCTTTAGTCTGTGAAATAAAACAGACAGGTCACACCCTGCAGTGAAGAAATGCAAACTGCTCTGGGATATTTTATCACCTGTAGTTGTTGAAATAAAAATTGATGTAGTCTTTGGTTGACTTCTGATACTTTTGCTTTTGAAATTAAAGGAAATATGATGTTTTTGAAAAGTTTCTCTTACAGCAAGAATCACCCAGACAAAGCAACACTTTGAAAATAGAAAAATTCATCACAGAAGGAACATCAAGTTGAAAGGGACTTCCAGAGGTGATTTAGTGCAACCTCCTGGCTAGAACAGGCACAACTACAACAGGACCTTTTCTCCACAGATATGTATTCCACAGACTCTGTAGGCCCTTAAGTCAGCATCTGATTTTCCTCATACTACACATTCCTTTCCTGGAATCTAAAATTTCCCCATGTTGTAACTTGGCTGCTTGCCACTCACCCTTCCATCATGCACCTGTAGGAAGGAGCAAGTCAGGTATTTTCCCTAAGTCCAAGTCTTATTGCTGTGACACTGTTGAAATCAGCCAGACCTGGAAACAAAGCTAAGTCCCACTTTTCCTCATGTAAAACATAAACCTAATTTACAACCCTGAAGTTACTTATTTTTACAGGTAAAGTGTTCCACTGCCCTCCATCCAAAGCATTAAAGCCTAATTAAAGCATTAAAGCCTAAAAACCACTGTCATCAGAACACAAGAGCCATTCTTTGAACAGCAGCCTGGGATTCTTCATTACCCATCAGGGAAACTGAGATGTGACACAGCAAACACTAATTAAGAGTCTGAAACAACATCAAGTGTCATTGAAAGCACCAGGCAGCTTCAGCTGCAGACCTGATGAGCCAATTCCTCCCGCAGTGAATGCAGCACCATTTGCCAAGCACAGGTAGAAAGGGGGTGAGATGAGTTTCCTCTCTTACACCAAGGCAAGAGAGACATGAATTAAACTACTCATGTCTGCTGCCCTGCTCACCATCTTGGGGATTAAAGCACTCTCTGCTTTGGCACCTCATGTGGTTTTTAAGCCAGCAAGGAGGAGCACAGGCACCAAGTGGACACTTTAGTGATTTGTTCAACTTTAAGTCAAAACTTTCTTCAGAAGCATCAGCAAACCCTGTCCAAAGTTCAATGAAGGCAGAACAAAGCCCAGAGACTGACCTCAAGGAAGGTACCCCTCAGCTTGGATTTGGGCAGAGTTACACAAATGTATCAAATGGAGACAGATCCTCACTACCTACTCCATAAGCAGCAGTAAAAACACACAATTGAATGTGACTCTACCTTATACTTAACTTCAGATACCTGAAACAAAAGCAAATATAGCAGTTCTAAAGATCCTGAATCTATAGACTTTGTTGAATCCCAGTCAAAATTGCTTATATATATATATATATATATCATGAAATAATCTCAGTCTGCAAGAAAAACAGGCCGCATAAGCATTGTTCTTGTGGAAGTGTCCTACAGACAAATGATTTCTATTATTACCTTATTAATATCATCTGCTGTAAATCCAACTTGCTGCAAAAGCTTTTTAATTGCTTCTACACATTTACTAAAAAGTGAAGAACAGATAAGTTCAAACCTGGCCCTAAAAGAGAAAAACAAAACACAACATTCAAAAAGGGTTCATGTCATCCATTAGAGACAAATACATGAAATGGAAGAACAGTAACTTTTAGAATATACTTTAGTTCTCCAGCTGGTCCTAAGGGATTTTAAAAAAAATTAACTCTCCCCATTATTAATCTTCAAGTGATTTTGTTGTGGAAATATCTATGCTATTTGTTCCATCAACACCACCTACATAAATGCACATTCGTTCTTCTTCAGTGTACTCTAGAGGGAAAAAACCACCAGTATTGTTGTCTTGACAACACCAGTATTGCTGTCTTGACTCATGCCAAAAAGAGAAAGAAAAATCCTGGAACTGCCCCTGATCTTTAAAATGGACACAAGGACTCAGTTTAGAGGCAAATCAAGATGTGTCCTGATTTTCACACAGGGAGTAGTGTGAGCAAATTAAAAAAAGAAATTTTGCTTGTTTTTGTCTCTTTCAAGCCTGAAAATGAAGTTCTACTCTGCACGAATACGACAAATCAAAGTCTGCAGCACTGATCCTCAGGATTGGCCTCCTGATCCAAAAGGATCAGTTAGACAGTATTGCTTCTCACACTTTCAAACATGCTGTGCCTCATTTGAGCAGCTCCAGCTCCTGGAGTTCTCGAATGGAAAAGTCTGCTTCATTTTGCTAAAGCTGCTGCTGCCTGGAAGAGCAATCAAAGTGAGCTAAACATCTCAGTAAGAGATCATCCCAAGGGAAAAGAGACTGAGTAGGACACAGCAGTAGGAACAAAAAGACAGAAAATATCTTTCTACTCCAGCTCTCACCAAGAAGCAACATCAAGACTTCCAGAACTCCCACCATTCTGGATCTCATTTAGATAAAGAGTCCACAAGCCAACTTTTCTTTAAGAAAAGTACAACAAAAACAGCAAGGGGAAGGAAACAGCCACCTTGATTCATGACAGTATCTACTCCCCTCCCATCAGCAACCAGACTCTGAAGATGGGGTCTCCTTGTGCCTTTTTGCACTTCCTTTTCCCACCATCAGAGCAACACTATTAGTGCGACTGCCTTGACCACTACAGATTGCAGCATAACAGAACCATCAACATGACACAGCAAACTTGCCTTCAGTCTTACTTTCTTCTCTAAAATAAACACCAGCAGAAATCAAAGCTTACTGAATGAACATCCAGAACACCAGCTGGAAAGATTTCAGAAGCTTCAGGATCTGCCTTACCTGGATACATTGCAATCAAAATCCAATCCATCATACAATGAATCTACAAAACAGTTTGCACTTCCCAGGGTTGATAAAGAGTGTTTTGCAATATCAGCACTGTTCATTAACTTCATCATGGCTCTGGGATTTCCTCTAATATCATGTTTACAAGACCTGTATTTAAAAAAAAAGATTATAGCAATTTAAAGAGGTGGGAATTTGACTGGCGACTCTTTCTGAAAGGAAAAAACAGCTTAGAGCTCTTGAACTGTTTTTTTTGTAAACATTTTAGCATTAACTACATGGCACTACTGAAAGTTTGTACACATCTCAACACAGCAGAGTCCATAGCTGAGTCCGTATAGTTCAACACCAATTTCAGGAAACATCCACCCAAACTCAAGCATTTCCAATTCTTCCTCCTTGGCCCCAAACAACTGACTGCTCCTTCAGCATTACCTTTACTTAAACCATTTCACTCACAGAGATTCTGGTATTTTTTTTTTTTAAAGCAAGGACCACATAATGAAGATCCTGTCCTAACAGCAACATGCTTAGAATTCAAATCTTACCTCTGAAATTCAGAAGCCAGGTGTTGTGCTAGAGCTTCTGTGAAGCAAACTCCACCAATGCTGTCATCTGTGTTTGTAGCAAGCACACGATATATTCCACTGTTCACTTCTATGACTGTGATAGAAAGTGATGTTCCACCCAGTTTATAAACCAGCACGTTGCTGCCACATTAAAAAAAATATTGAAAGTAGCATTAATTTTGACACAGTCAAAAGATTACCACCATATATTGAAGGTTTCAATTAGACAAGTATATGAGAATAGTAAAGAAACAGCAAACAAGAACAAAAAAGTTCAAACTGACAGCAGTCTTTGCTATTTTAAAAGTGAATTATCTGTATATTCATAAAGACAACCAGATGCACTGACTGAACCCAGGAGTTCTGTTTTAGTTCTTTCAGCCCATGTAAAATGATCCCATCTTCCACAATTAAAAGCAGCTATGCCAAAATATGTGTAAAAAGGAATGCATTTTTCTTCAAGCCAATCAGTTTATTAAACAGAAAATCAGAAACTGGGGACAAATCTTTCAAGACAATTCTCAAAATATAAAGACCAAAACAAAGGGATTTAATATACTACAAAATTACAACTTCTAAACGCTTATTGTCTTGATTGAGAGAAAAAAACCAAAACAAGTCTCATGCTAAGGCAACACAGAATTCCCTCATTTAAGGCTTCTCAGGGTTAAGGTATGGCAGCTTGAAAAGAAGTAAAATATTATGATTTTACCTTTTCCCAGTGGGTGAATCTTGGCCAATTCCATAAGCAAGGAGAGCTGCAGACGGCTCATGAATCAATCTCATAACATTGAACCCAGCAGCTGCAGCTGCTTCCCTGCAATGAGCCATAACAGCATTTCATTTTACTACAATCATCTCGCTATAGTCACACACGATTAAGATTTCACCTGAACTACATGTGCCACCAAACCAGACCTTGTCTATAGCATGGTATTAATAAAACTGAGTGACTGGAAAAGAAGAGTGCCAACAAGGTCAGGTGCTACTGTTTTCTTCAAATAATTTGATTTGCTGTGTGCTCATTGTCAAAGAAAACACTGGTCTGCCAGACTACACAGCCCACAAAAACTGCAAATACCCTGCAACTACACCCTACCCTAAATCAAACTTGGTAACTTATCTTCAGGTGTCCTATTAAAGCTCCTTGATACATTATATTAACAGATAACAATGTTAATTTACCCTGCCTCGCTTGCAACATTTAATTTACATGTTTGAAACTTCAGTAACCCTGAGAATATCCCACAACTTGTTTCCTCAACTTTGAAGTTGTACCAGAGCAGTAAATGTTTCATTATAGACACTGCAAATCCCCAGATCGCTGTTTTCCGACCAACTTTAGGTGTGGTTTCTTTCTTTCACGACAGTTGAATGTAAAGGCAGAAATATCAGAAAGCAGAAATAGATGCTGCTGTTTATGCTCAGCTTTAAGCATGCTTATGTTTTCCTGCTGAGGAACTGTAAGAGCAAAAGTGTTTCCAAACAGAATTTCCAAGTAGAAAACTGGCATGTATTCCATACCTGCACTCTGCCAAAGCAGACCTCAAGAGCCCATGTGGCACCACTTTGGGGAGTATGAAGGGCAGGGAGGGGAAATTATGGAGGAGGGTGAGAAACTATTTCCATTTCAAAGGGGTCACTGAAGATCCTGATCTGAAATGAGGTTCTATCCTAGATGAAATGGGAATGTTCTCTCATTTCAGTGATTCAGAATTTCCTTTTGGCCACATCAGCAAACTCCATCAAAAGTTTCTCAACTCATGATTTAATCTCCTGCTTTCATATTTTCCCAGTTTAAATAACATCCCAATATTTTAACCGACGGTCACAAGCTGAAGTCCAGCAGCAGAATTCCCACTGCTGATCTTCCAGCCCATCTCTTTTAGGCACAAAAAATAACAGAAAAACTTCAATGCTCTTACCCAAGGGCATTTTTCTGATTCTCTCCAAAATCAAATGGTACAGTGATAACAACATCATTCACATCAGAACCCAATGCAGACTGAGCAGTCTCTGTTTAGAAACACATGAAGAACATGGTGAGTAAAAACAAAAAAGAAAAAAAAATGACATCTTATGAATTTAATTATTATATACCTTTCATTTTACTGAAAATTAGTTTTGCCACATCTTCTGGGTTAATAAGTTTGTTATCTATTTCATACTGAAGTTTTCCATTCTTCTCAATTATCTGTAAGCAAAACCAACATACCTTTGTTAGACAGTCATTTGGTTAATAACAAAAAGCAATGTTTAATTTACGGTCTGTTTGAAGTAAAAAAGCACTGGACTGTGTAAACACTCTGCATTAATTTTTGACTACAAGGGAATAAATGCTTTCAAGATGCTCATCAAAGATCACAAATAGACCTGTAGCCTATGACAGACACAACAGGGATATTGAAGAACTTAAAGAGTGCAGACATTCCCTTTTTATTAAGTTCTCCTGAGTACAAAAGCAATGTTTAGAACAAAAGTACACTCCTGGTTATATTCCATAAGAAAACCCCCAGTTATTTATAAAGTCACAGCAATATGAACAGTCAAGACCCCAGGAAAAAAAATCACTTTTTTGTTATGAACGTGTTTTTCAGGATAATTTTTCTCCTGTTTTGCAAAATTTTCTAGCAACAAGGACAGTATTATGAAAATTAAACACTGAGATTAAATCAATTGGTTGAAGATGTTAATCACAAGGTGCTGCAACCTGAGTACCTTCCACCAGCTCTAAGACAAAACAGTGTTACTACCTAAATATATTAGGATTCATCCCTTTGGAGAATGGCCATGAGATAAAAAATTTTCTGTTGGAACTAACTATATTATGCTGGCAGAGCCCAGAACACAGTTATCTGCTGGATAAGAACAGAAACATTCCACACAGCAGCAAAGGGACATCACATGATGAGAGCTAATCACTACAGAATACAGACAGGGTGTGGCCCAAACAATAACAAAAAAAGCATAAATAATAAAACTTTACAAATCATCATACTCACAGAGCATTTGCTTTCTGCAATATATTTCTTTGCCTGAGGGTCACCAGAGCTGTCCATAAAAATTCAAAATAACAAAATAAATCACATGTTCACGGTTAATCACACAAATGCATCTTGCTGATATTCCTTTTAACATCTCCAACACATCAAGCTATACTTGAACCAAAAATTCCTGTTTTCACTTTACAGATACTTTATTGAGTAGAAGAAAACCCAACAGTTCTGACTGGTGGCATCTTTCATTCTCCTTTCCCAAAACTTATAATTGAAAAAATACCTACTACTTATGGAAAAGGAAAATCAAAACAACGGTTTTAACCTGCTATCCCCCACGGACATTATATAAGATTTCAGTGAAGCTCTGCATCTGAAAAGTGCTGAGAAACACACCAGAATAGGCAACATCTTACTGGCAGCTGTCAATGAAAGGGCTGAACACACGGCTGGGTCATCACTAGAAAGTTTTGTCACATATCTGATGTTAACTCCAACCCAAGAGGTTTAATTCTACTGTCACTGTAATTGCCAGTGCAAATGATCACAGCTCCACTAACAGGAATCACAACAGGCACTAATCAATAGTTTCACTGTTGCAATAAAAGCAGCACAAAGTTTCATGCAAACAAACCCACAGTGGATTTCACACACAGAAAAGCAATCGGGTGACAAGAAATCATAGTTTAGAAACTTAAGTATGTATGAAAAGCATATATGCAACTTGTTACTGTATTTCACAACTTGATTTTCACATACAAGTTCAGACCTAAAATACAATTTTTGTTCTCTGCTTTTCTATTTTCAGAAGCATCTCTTTGCTGCTGGAAGAAAATACAGGCTAAGAAGCTCATAGTACCAGCCCGGTCTAGGGGAAGGTGTCCCTGCCCATAGCAGGGGGGTAGGAAGGGAGGTGACCATTAAAATCCCTTCCAAACAAAACCATTCAGTGACTCTATGATAACAGAATGATTTTCTGAGGGATGCCTTCAGTATTAGTGCTGAGATGTTAAAACAGCCTTAAATGGGAAAAAATTCTCACCGCCCCTTTCAGGCCCCTTTTCTTACCTGCGCCCAAGGATCTGCTTTACTTTCACCACAGTGTTTGAAATATTTCTTATCCTGCTTTGCTTCGCAGCTAAGCCAACAACCTGAATGAGAAACAAAGGAAAGGAAAAAAGAAAAATCCGAGTAGCAGACAGAGCCCCGTCCCTTCCTCCTCCCCACACCGCCCCGCGGAGGGGCCGCCTCACCTCCTCGCTCTCCGAGAACGCCACCACCGCGGGAGTGACCCTGTCCCCGGCGTCGTTGGCGACCACGTCGGCGCGGCCATCCTGGGGAGAGAGACACAGAAGGAGGCACAGCCGTGAGCCTGTGGGGGAGCTCCGAGCGGCAGAGACGCCCGGGCCGAGCCCCGCGGGCGGCCCCGGCGCTCACCTTGTACACGGCGGCGCAGGCACAGGTGGCGCCCAGGTGGACCCCGATGGCCGCCATCGGCCCCTCCCGGCCCGACGTGCCCCGCGCGCGCCCGCTCCCAGCCAATCCCGCGCCGCGCCGTGCCGCCGCCGGCAGAGCAGCCAATGAGAAAAAGCAGAGTGATGGCGTCATCGCGCATAGCAACGGGGGCAGACTGTGGGCGCGGGGCGCGCGGTTTTGGCGGGAAGCGGCGCTGAGGAGCCGGAGGTTGGGCGGGTCCGTGAGGGTTTGTTTAACCGGGACACGCGCGCGGAGAGAAAACGGGAGTTAAAGTGCGGGAATTAGAAAACAGAAAAATTAAAATAGGAAATCGAGAGTAAAGTGGAGAAAGTAGCGACTGTGCGTGTAGTTTATATCCGTGGCGCCTCTCGCTGTTTAATTACTGGCAGTGAAGCACATGGGAGGGAGACCTTGTAAATCACAGAATCACAGAATCACAGAACCTTTTCCAACCTTTTCCATTAGGTTGGAAAAGACCTCTGAGATCACCGAGTCTAACCTATGGCTGAACACCGCCCTGTCAACCAGACCATGGCACTGACTGCCACATCCAGCCTTTCCATAAACATTTCCAGGGATGGTGACTGCACCACCTCCCTGGGCAGCCTGTTCCACTCTCTAATCATACTTTCTGAGAAGAAATTCCTCCTAATGTCCAATCTTCCTATATTACAGAAATATCTCTGTATCTAGGGCTGCATGTTGAGGTGGAGTGCTGGTTTTCCATCACCTAACAAGGCATGAGCAGTGCCTGAAACGAAAGCTCAGTGTCCCATAATGCTACGCTGCTGTTGAAGAAATTCATTCGCAATGACACAAGACGGGGAAGAAAAAAAATTGTCTCTAATCGTTCCTGGGGGAATCAGCATCATTCACACAGAACTTTATCCTGGCCAGAGCTATGTGCCAATGGTTCCTCACATATTGTGTGACCTGATAAAAGGAACTGCAAAGTTATCACAGGGCAGGCCGCTGCATATTTACAACCTCACACTCTCCAGCTGACAGCACTTGTGTAGGTTTGGGTGCTCATTTGCATCTCATTTCCATAGGGAGTCTAAATGCCCCTCTGGGCCATCTCACTGCATTGCTCTGAAACAAAGATTGTCCTCATCCTGCTTTATAAATGATATGTTGAAGGTTGAAGGAATGGACTAGGATCACATAGATGGGAAAGGTGTTAGCTGGAGTTGCAAAGGAATTTTCTGTCCCAAAACAGATCCCACAGTTCTTGAGCCACGTGACAATCATCCTTTGGGTAACTTTCAGCTTGCTGAAGGTGCCCAAGGGCTGGAGCTCAGATGCCAGCAGTCCATGCTCCAGAGATGATGGCAATGTGACAAAAGCAAAGCTTATACAACTGGAAACAATACCTTTGGAGTATGTCCAAATTGCTCCTTTCTGTCTTCTCTTGTAAATGGAGGAATGAACAGAGAAGAAGGGTAGAAGTAGGCAGGAGAGAGCTGTGCACACTGGAAAAAGGTATTGTGGAAGTGGGGGCAGGGGGAAAGGGGCTCCCTGTGATGCTTTGGCAAAAGAAAAGGGAAGGAATTCTGGGAAGAGACACTGAAGATGAGAGGATAAAAGCGAATATAGGCCCCAATGCAGAAACCAAGAATATTTTCCCTGTGCTTTCCTCCAAATCCTGACACCGTTTATTTGGGTACCATTTATGTCAATATACTGATATTTAGAACCCAAGCCAGAATGTGTAATCTGTGCATTACAAAGTGCTTGTGGCCACACTGGTAACAACTCCTGAACTGCTAAGCACACCCATAGTTATTTTCCAGTTGTTATGCCATAGACATGTCCATATGGACAAGAAGTTCTGCTTATCTTTACCTGTTGGAAAAACTCAGCTCTACAGAGACAGGGCAACTGAGAGGCATCTTTAAAAGATTTTATTTTATTACCAATCTCATAGAAGCGTGAGACACAAGAGATGTAAAACTCAATGCCATTTTATCAGAAGCCAGATTATTTCTTTGTTACAATACCTTATAAATGTTTTTCAGCCTATTAGCTTTGCTACACAATGCTGCTAATACTTCTAACACAAATCACCTATTATTTTACCCCACATGGTCTTGCTACAATCCAACTTTCACAGTTCTAATTCTCAAAAATATCTGGTCTGTTTGCAGGGCCATAATTTGAAACTTGTTTCCAGTTCATTTTCTCTCTCAACAATGTCTTCTTTATTCCATGGCCTTTCTGAGTCAGCACACCTTATCTCAGAGTGTGCATACAGATGTACAAGACTATGTGAGCTTTCAGTCAGGCTTTGAGAATCCTCTACAAATCCATTTCTCACATCTCCCCCTCTTTCTTGAACTGTAAAAACTTCTTTGATGGCCTTATTCATTATTCGCTGTGCACAGTGAAGTACACAAGACACTATCACTAATATTACTACTATAACAATCAATACATATAAACCTATTTTGCAAAGCTCCTTTAGCCAAGGTGCAAAGCTCCATCCTTCAAACAAATCATCTAACCTTGGTCCAGTGTCTGTTTTAATTTGATTTGCCAAATCTTTCCGTTTTTGAAGCTTTTTGTGGATGGATTCTGAATGGTCAGATAAATTCATACAACACAATCCTCCAAATTCTTCACAGCCATGTCCATATGACAGTAAGAGAAAATCGATGGCAGCTCTGTTCTGTAAGGTTGCGTGTCTAGCAGCATTAACATCTGTCATCATATCACTAATTACAACAGAAGTAGCATTGATTTCTTTGCCCAACCAACACCCCAATCGGTCTAATTGTTTCAATGCTACAGATGAGGCAAGCTGAGATAAAACCAAATCTGATGTAACTTGTTTTGCAGGGTTCCAGGGTTTAAAATTGCTATTACAGTTTTCTTCATAATGATGGGCAAACCTTTTTCCTCTATGCTTTTTCTTGATGGCCTTTTTAACTGTAGGTGCTATCACAGTGAGCTGTCCGATGCTACATGGGCTACCTTTAATTTTTGAGGGAACTCCCTGCCAGGCTCTAGCTCCACAAATGAGCCAATATCCTTTTGGCAGTTGCTGTGGGAATTCGTCAAGATCAACAGGCTTACTCTTAAGGGGCACAAGGGTGGTACAATTGCACCAAAAACTTGAGTGTCTGTACACAGGATGATGGGGAGTAACATTTAAATGTGGATCTTCCGGATACTGAAACTCAGCACAAAATTCCATTGTCAAAGAACCAAGAATTTCCAATTCTTGAGGTTCATAGGGTGCCTTAAGAAGATCAGGGGCCCAATGGTACCAATCAGTTATGGGATTTGTCTCATTGGCAGCCTCATGCCAATAATTGTCACGGTTGGGTATTGGGCCACTCCTTGGCTGGCACTGGCACACCGACCAAACTGGTTGCCAAGGGTTGGCCTGGTCTCGAATGAGTGAAACATATGGTGTCTGAGCCTGCTGACTCGGCTAAAGCAACCCAAATGTTTGTTTTTGGTTGATCTACAGGCATATCTGCATTGCAAGAGCAAGCAAGCAAAACTAACAAGCACCAATATATTGTTTGATCAAACTCCATGTTTCTGTTCAGCTACTCTTGGCAAAAGGCTTTTCCATGAATTTCAATTTCCAAGCAAATATTTTGGTGCATTCAGCTTTTGTGTTTTCCCAAATTTGTTCAGGGACTGGCCAACTGCAAGGCACTAAATTGCCCTGTTTACACCCAGTTTTGCACATTTGGATATCTTGGGATTCTTTTTAACACAATGGACACCACACTTTTGCCAAAAGAGCTCTATGAGACCAATGATTTTAGCAGTTTTAACACTGACATAAAACCTAAGGTTTTCAGTTTTTGTAGGCTGGGCAGGGGATGTTGGGCATGAACCATAGTCTCTCTGTGTGGCTCACGTCTGTGTGTTTGTTTCTGCTCTCGTGGAATTGTCAGTGCACTCCTGTGCATGATGTGGCTTCACATTCTTTGCCGGAACCCACTCAGATGCTGCACCTGTGAAAACACAAGCAAACCCTTTGCCCCAGGTTATTAAACAAAACGGACCTTCACTTTCTCCTGTCTCAGGGTTTCTAATTAAGGCTGCCTAAAAATTGGTGGATTGAGTTCTGCAAATGAGTGATTAAAAAATTAAAAACATATAAAGCTTTACTCAACCTCACATGAAGCGTTACTTGGGCCATTTCCCCCTTTCATTAGTTTAAAATGCCACCAATCCATTAGAAGTGTGGCTAGTTTTTGAGCTGTGTATGCAGGGCTATTGTCTGTTTTGATTTCTTGGGATACACTTAATGAAGCAAAAGCTTGTAGAAAATGTTGACAGGCATGATTTAGTTTTGCTTGTTCAAAAATGTTTGGTAAGGTATTTGCAACAACTATTGTTATTTTTAGAAGTCTTGCACTAGGTTTTCAGTTTTCACTTAAAAGCAGTGATTATTTGGCTAGGATTAATGTGTTCTTTATTTAAAGCAAGAACAGATTCTTCAAAAGGAAACTGACACTGTATAAACTCTATTTTCTTAAGGGCATAAGTCTGTTAGTCATTATGCAGTTGCTGGTGGGGCTCTTCTCACAAGTATTCTCAAAGGGTGAAATCAAATCTTCAGAGGTCGATGTCAGGGCTGGATGGTAATTAGGTAATTTTTCTTTGTGTCTCATTCTTTTGGAGGTGATGATGTTTGTCTAGATGAGCAACTAACTATTTTGGACTTGTTGGTAATAAAACATAGGCCTACCTTTTCTTTAGGTTAGCAAATTAGTTAGGCCTTACTATTGTACACTTAATTGAAGATTGTTACGTAGAAATTTTAGAAATTGCCTCTGCACATGCAAATCTTCGAAGTAGTATTGCTCTTCTAGGGATCAAATTTGATTTCTCATTATGAACATGAAGGGAACATAAAAAGCAAAACAATATGTGGCAAAACAATGAACTTACACTAAGCAGAAATAAATCAGATAATACACGCAATTAGTAGTACATGACTGATAGAACGGTGATTTAAAACAATGTATTATTTATTCCTTAAATACTGTACCATCACGCAGGGTTTGCAGTAGCTGGCAAGCCTTATTTTAAAGTGAGGGCTTAGAAAATTAGTCCTGGATATGATTCTTAAATTTACTTCAAAAAGGGAGTCTAGCTATTATAGGTTCAAATTTGGCAAGTCATAATGACCTGAGTAACAGTTTTGGTGCAGAAAACACCTGGGATTGGCATGCTTCCTGACCAGGTAAGACTAGGACTTGGCCAGGGTCCAGGCCTTAACTGGAAAAGTTTCTCTAATATATTCTAAAAACCTCTCAGTAATAGTAGCTAGGAAAGTTTCTTAAAATGATATGTCTTGTAGATAGCTATACAAAGATATATTAAACTTTGTGAAGTATCTGACTTTGTCATTTATTTTTAGTTAAACAGTCAATGGTAACAGACAAATAGCAAATGAGTAAAGTAATGCCTGTTATAAAAAGTCAGTAAATTCACATTGTAATATTAACAACATAATTAGGATTGTTAATATATCAGTAGTAACTGTCTTAAGAAATCAAGGTCATATTTTCTTAGACATTTATACATATATGATATTAAAGCAAAAAAAGTAAAAAATAAAGCATTAAATAGTTTAGAACTAATAACAGTCATAATATGGAATTGTTACTCACTCTTCAGTGCTACTTGTGGAAATAAACCAGCAGAGATTGTTCTTATTTCAATTATAAAATAGCTGTATCTTGTAATTTAAATGAGCAAATTTTAACAGAAATTTATTTAGGCTTTATGTCATTCATTTGTCAAGATAAACAACATGCAAGTAAACAACTATACTGAAATAGCAGCAACTGCAGTTTTTTGAGATTGTACGATAGATTTGAGTTTGGCTCAATAAAAGTAATGGGATATAAATATTGAAGGTTAAACTAATAAAAATTTAGTTATATAATAGTGCCACAAGTCTTACACAAGTACTTTGGTTAGGTTAGTGGGTGTGTAAGATTAATGCTTGCATACAAACAACTGCAAAGTCAGGGGTTCAGATTAATATAAAGAGTAAGCTACTGTTTACTGTATTTGTGATCTATCAATATGCTTAAATTGTTTTGATATCAAGTCCAATTTCAGTTTAAACATGGCAAGGAAAAATAATTACACTTGAATCACTAAATAGTTGTACTGAAACATTTACAATAAAATCACTTTGTTAAAAGTGTGGAGTAAAACACAAGAAACTGGTAAAGTTGATAGTGAAGTTTCATGTACTAATTATAGCTAAGTCTTAAATAATTACTGCAGATAAAGTTCAAAGTTTGCTTTTAACGGGAGTAAAGGAATGTTAAATTTACGACTTAGCTAATTACTCTCAGTAAATCACGCAGTTCTGCTATGTCACTGATATGCAGGAAGACACCATATTCACACAAACAGCTTTAAACCTTTCCAGTAACAATTGTGTTAAAAATCACAAATCACAGGTTAGTGAAATTAGAAGGCAAATTTTAACAGACTGCAGCAGCAGCTACAGCTACAGCTACAGCTACAGCCATGGCTTCTGGCAGGCATTATGTGGGGAGGTAAAGGTCTGGTTCTCTATCAGGGTTGACAGGTCTAGGGTCAAAGGGGTATTCTTCATCCTCGTAAACTGTAGTCTCGTAAATTATCCTCTAAGCGGGGAGAATTTCAGTGGCTGAGGGGACCATTGAAGATGCAGCCAAATTAGACTGCTTACTAAAATTTTTAATAAGTACACGGCACGCTGGGAGTAACTTAGCAGCTGTCAAATTGCAAGGAGTGGTTGCATCATAGAGTTTAACTCCCACAGAGTCCAATAAAGATGTGGGAAAAGCAGATGCAGGATCTGTATTAGGAAAATTTTTCTGCACCCAGTATAAAAGGTCTTTAAGCTGTTGCTTGGGTACGGCACAAGAATTAGATCTGATTAGAGCATTAAGGCTCTTATAAACATCTCTGGGCTGTTTGGACATCTTGTGTCTTATCATGTTCCCCAAAGCCTACCTGTAGTCATGCAGCAGGTGATGATACCGGTCTCTGTCCGAGTGGAACCAGCAGTGCAGGCAGAGGTTCCAATTGCTCCTTCCTTGTAGGAGTGATACCTTGGGAAGGCTGACCTGGAACAGAGACTGGACAGAGCTAGAGAATAAAGCAGATACTTACTGAAAGGCCTCCAGGATCCACCTTGGGCAGGACAGGGCCTGGCCAAGGCTACACCCAAGGTGGACTAAGAATGGTCACAAAATGGCTAACAAGTCACGAGGTCTTACACTTTTATAGGTTTTGGTTCATTTGCATTAATTATTAATTGCATTAATTAATTGTCCAATTACAGCTTCAGGTTGTGAGGTCTCATCCTTCTTGTTCCTCCCTTCAGTTCACCATTGTTTGTGCTTTCAGGCCTGAAAGTTGTCCTTAGTCTTCAGCAGAAAAAGAATTTGTTTTGTTTACCTACCCTGTGAAGAGAGCTGACTAGCACTTAATATGAGGCTCAAAACTACAGCTCTAGGCAGCACAGAATCTGAAAAACAAGAAAGCTCAAACTTAAGGCATCAGGAGGACTCTATATCTCCAGGATTCCTACTTCTTCTCAGAGGCACTTAGCAAAAAGTACTTCGGGGCATTCTAACCAGCTCACAAATTAGCTGAATCATGTTCCTCAAACAGAAGCATTATTTGTTGGAAAAACCCAGCTCTACACAGACAGGGCAACTGAGAGGTGTTTTTAAAAGATTTTATTCCATTATCAATCTTATAGAAGGGTGAGGCACGAGATGTAAAACTCAATGCCATTTTATCAGAAGCCAAACTATTTCTTTGTTACAATACCTTATAAATGTTTTTCAGCCTACTAGCGTTTGCCACGCAATGCTGCTAATACTTCTAACACCAATCACCTATAATTTTACCCCACGTGATCTTGCTACAATGCATCTTTCACAGTTCTAATTCTCCAAAATATCTGGTCTGTTTGCAAGGCCATAATTTGAAACTTGTTTCCAGTTCATTTTCTCTCTCAACAATGTCTTCTTTATTCCATGGCCTTTCTGAGTCAGCACACCTTATCTCAGAGTGTGCATACAGATGTACAAGACTACGTGAGCTTTCAGTCTGACTTTGAGGATCTTCTACAAATCCATTTCTTACATTAACTAAAGCAGTTAATGTTCCTGCCAGGTATAAGCAAACCTGAGTGTGGCCGGCAAGAAATTCCTCAGCAGAGGTTTGTGGGGGCAAGTGGTGTTTGCTGACAAGTGAAATGCCCTTGTCTGTCTGTGCCCTTCCTATGTTTTTGGGAATTGTTCTTGTCTAATGGGAAGTTCAGAAGCTGCACTGAGATTGAGTGAGCTGACAGATGGGGCAACAACCCACCTCTAAATAAGAAGTGGAAGCAGCAGCCTGGCTTTGGAATTTGATCTTGCACAGCTCTGCCAGAGCTATTTCTCTGACTTGGGAAGAGGAGAAACACCAGCCACAGTCTGACTGGAGTCCTGCACATCTCCAGGCACCTACATCCAACAAACACTCACCATGCATCATACTCAGCTCAGAATTAGACAGCTACTCTGATGAAACCCTTTAGTATTATTTTGCAGCTGAAAAAGCAGTAGCACAAACCTTTCACAGTGTCAGAGCTGTCCCTTCTCCTCCAGGCTGTGGCACATCTCTCAGCCATCCAATACCCAGAGCAGCCTTATATCCTCATCTAATAAAAACCAGCCCTCTTTCAATTTAAAACCATCACCTCTTGCAACAGGCCTTGCTAAAAACTCCATCCCCATCTTTCTCACAGGCTCCCTTTAATGTGGAAGCATGTGTGTCTATTGAACAAAGATTGTTTTGCAGCTGCTAAATAGTATGTATCTAAAATGTCCCTTGGGGTAAGGAAAGAGGGATGAGAGAACTTCTTTTAATTGTCTTATGTGTGTTCTGACTTAATTCTCAGAAAATTAAGCTTTGAGGAGACAAGATGGCAGCTCCAAGACTGTGGCCTGTGATCATCTCTGGCCTGAGGATGTGAACAGAGCCAGAGCAGGGGTGAGGATTCTCAGGAAACCTTTGCAAGAGCCTGGCTGTGGAGGACATGGGCAGTAACCCTCTGTGTGGCATTTAGTCCCAGCTTTGAAAACAGCTCCTTCCCCAAGACAGAGGTGTAAGACTACACAGTCTTACTGGAGGTCCTGACATCTCCGTTAGAAAACTTCCATTTCCCTCACTTTGTATAAAAAGAGGCTTTTCAAGCTCATTGTCTGAATTCCCTGAAGTGATTACACCATCATTATTCATCACAGTGCTTATTTTGGGCACACATGGTGTTGGGGGGTGCCTGTATATCACCTCCAAGGATGCTGGGCTTTGGTGGAGGCTGTAGCTATTCTTGGTTTTGCTCTAACATTTGCCACCCATCACAAAAGTCACTTAATAAAATCGATTTCAGTATCCCTTCTTCATAACCCCAATATATAAATGATAGGGGAGAAGCAAGCTCAGTTAGTGGGTCAGATTAGTTAAATACTTGTCTTAATATATAATAAGTGGAACAAAATATTTTTATGGGTCGAAGGTCGGGGCTGACTGCTGTGGAGTCTTCCCTCAGCAGACCGCAAAAAAGTACATAGGAAGTTTGGCAGGCAAACCCCTTGCAGAGCTGCTCTCGGGGCCTGTAGGTGGCAGAACTGCCGCATGAAATCGCAGTGCTACAACTTACCTGCAACATTCTGTCTGTTTGGCAGCTCGGTAGGTTGGCAGCAAAGTTGAAGCCAGATTAATTTTCTTTTGCTCACACTAGAGTGCTTATTAGAGAGTATCCCAAGATTTGTTTCTATTTTAGAGGACCTAGGGTATAGTAAACATCTCTGATTTTGATTGTAAATCAAGAATAGTAGTTTTCTTTGTTTTCTTGAAAAACCTTAGAGTGCTTTCAAAATAAACCACTGGTTTTTTTGCACTCCACATCACAAACTCGAGTCACAAAGTAGGAAAAATTTGATTTTCTTACAACGTGAAACAACCAAACTGTACCTGGGGCATTGATGAGTGCTCCTTGAATGAGCTGCTCACCCACATTGAAGCATCCCAAGAGAATCTTCTAATGACTCCACTGGAAATAATGTCCTGAAATAATGTGATCTGTCTTTCAGGTCACTCTGCTACATTTCTACTCTGCTGCCACTCAGCCAATTGTGAATTATTGTTGACAGGAACAAGGAGGTACTGAAGGCCAATTAAACACAGCAAACACACTCCAAGGCTAGAACAGAGAACTGGCACAAGTCACCTTTGACAAGGCTTTGTTGAAATTTGGCTATTAGGGAAATCAAATTTGTATGAATTACTGTAGAGTAAATATAAGCACACGCCACAGATAATTGCATGTACACTTGATGTTAATAAAACAAAAAATATATAATATTCTCATTGCTGTTTGGGGAATTGCTATTGACTGTGTCAGGCAGTACCATCTTTGGGCACATCTGTGATAATCAAAGTAGGCTAAACTTCATTACTCTCGTCAATGCTGAGAACTTTCAAACATACTGACCACTATTTCCCCCTCCAGTAAAAGCTCAAATCTGCATATTTTTGTCCTTTTTTCTTTCTGTGTTCCAGTTTTTCCATCTCTTAAATGATGTCAAGTTCACTCTGCAGGAATGTTGAAAGGTTTTAATAATAGATAGGAAGTGTGCTGAGATCCTTGGCTGGAGGATGCTCTGTAAATGCAGAATGTTCTGGTTAATAATGCAGATCTGAGTTGTGACATGAATTACAAAGGGTGCCATGAGGCAAGCTCAAAGCTTTCCAAGCAAACTTCATGGTAAAATATGCCTGAAATTCACTTTTGTGCTCTCGGTGGAAAACCTTGTGCTCATTGAGCACTGCCATGAAGTTCATACTCTGCAGGGCAAGGTCACTACAAAAGGATGAGAGGAAATGACCTCAAGTTGTGTCAGAGATGATTTAGATTAGAATTAGATACTAGGAAAAAATTATTTGTTGAAAGTGAGGTCAGGCATTGAAATCACCACCCCTGGAAGTTTTCAAAAGGTGTGTGTGTGGCACTTGGGGTCATGGTGAACGCAGTGGTGCTGGGGTAAAGGTTGGACTGACCAGATGTTCTTAGAGGCCTTTTCCAACCTGAACAGTTCCATGATTCTATGAAAACTGAGCAGTGTTTAAACCAGCAGTTTGAGATGTCTACCACAACAGGTTATGATCAGCATCAGTGATTAATGTAGGCAAAGAAAGGATTTAGGCATGAGGGTGCCAGCTAGAAACAAGGAGTTCATTCTGCGCACTGTCAGAGCTTTACCATGTGATCTTGTGGAAGCCATTTAATTTTGCTGCTCCCTGAGTTCTTCGTTTGAAAAAAAACCCCAAACCAACAAATAAACAGGACCAGCATTTTCCTTCCTCCCAAGGGTGTTCTGAGGATAACCACATTAATTAGTTGCCTGCTTAGAGGTGAGTGTAATAGGATGGAGTGGCTAGAACACAGCTCTTATCTCTGCTGACCACTCCTGGTCAGTATCATGTCAACTAAATTGATTTCTGCAGAAGGTGATTAAACGCAATTAAATGTCCACGTTAAAACCAACACTAAGATTAGCTTTATTGAACTGAGATCAAAGTGGTGATAGATTTTGAGGTCTTTTTATTAAAAAAAAAAAGTGTTAATAGGATTCATGCAGAGCTGACAGAACTACTTCCTTTCCCACAATCCCACTGTTATCTATAAAGCTCAAAGATGAAATTACAGTTCTTTAAACTACAGAGCAGTCATATTTTTTTTAAGTGTTAATGATCCATCCCTGTCTTTAGCTAACTTGTTAATATTCCTTTGGCAATCTCTGCTGTTCAGCTTAAGGTTTTTATTGTTGTTGTATATAAAGAATTTTTGATAGATTTTACTACAAATTCACTTAGAATATAAGAATTCACTTAGAGAAATTTAGTTCTTGCTGTGGACATCATAGCTGGTCAGCAGCTGTGGGGATCAAAGGAAAATAATGGCATCTGGAATCATTCTTCTTTGTTTTAAGTTCTGAGAAAGCCCTGGTTAAATGACAGAATTTGTGCTCAGAAAAAAAATCTCTGTCCATCTGCACTCACGGGCATTAATTCAAATCCAGTAATGACAATAATAATGATAATTATGAATAACAGAGGACAGTCTTGTGGCCTGTGAGAAGCAGATTTGCGAGATTTTCAGCATATACGGCTGTGTGTTGTTGGACAGCCATTGAAATCAGTGGGACTCTTTCCAGCAGCTTCCCTGGTCATTGGCTGAGGCCCTAAACTGCCTATTAGAGCAAGGGAGAATTAACAGAGCTGTTGGCAGCTCATCAGCTGACGACTGAATAGATAAACTGAAATTCCCTTCCACCTTTACAGAGGAAGCTGGGAAAGGCCAAGGCTGCAGAGGAGGGAGCTGCTGTGCTGATGAACAAACAGCTGCACTTTTCCTTAGCGGCAGCTTCGGGGCTTCCAAGGAATATCAGACAGCCAACGATTTCACTGTGTGATGCTCTGGTTTTAATGACCTGGACCCAGAGAGCTGCTTCTGAAATAACAGCTGTCACTTCTGTGGAAAACTACGCGTTTTTATGGAGATAAAACCACTTCTCATTTGGGCAGAAGTGGGGCCCAGGCAGTTGGGACACATTACATCGACTGATCCCTCCTCCTGAGCCACAGGAGGGCTGTGCAATCAGGTAGTTTGTTGTAAAATCTCTGCATGCTCTGATGTTAATCAGCTGTGCTGCAGGGACTACTCACTCCTCTGGAAGAGGAAGGGGAATCCCCAAAATCTTCACAGAAGAGCTGCTGCAGGAGACACGCTGCTTTTGGCAGCTCACAGGGGACAAATCCCACTCCACCATTTTCCCAGGTAGCCTTTTGGAGATTTCCCTGGCCTGTTCTCAGGCCCAGAGGTTATTCCTCTGAGTGCTGTTCAACCACAGAGCAAAAATGCAAAATCTACTTGAAGAAATTACGGTCAAACCAAGAGGAATTTCCTGGGGTGCGGAGAAACAGTGAATCAGTCTGGCCAGGAGATAAGCAGAAGTTTCTGTGCTCCAGCCTCCTGCCCCTGTGCTGAAGAGTGCTTATCCACTACCCACTATGGCGAGACAGGGTAGGTGGGTAGAGCTGTAAGAGTCTCATTCTTGATTTAGAACCACAGGTGGTCTCCTTGCCTTCTCTGTGCTATAAAAGCTAGCAGAAAACCCCTGCTGCTTTTATGGGATGCATTCTGCCATGAAGAGGAGAGCTTCCTTTCTGTATCACGTTACTCATTAATTCATTTAATTGTACATTCATCATGTTTGCTCATGTGACAGACTGACACAATGCAAGGCTTAGCTTCAGGATTTATTATAGGTGCAAAATGAAACAAAACATTGCCAAATAGAAACAACACCATTCAATACCTCCTTGAAAATCCATTATTTGCACATTTACACCATCCATTATGAGCAGGTCTGGCACTGCTGTGCCTTTTGCTTTGCCATGTGTTTTACCCAATAGAAGGGGAAGTCCCGTGATTTTAGCCAGTGGCTTGTGGCAGTCAACATCCCTGGCATAATTGTGCCTTGTACTTCCATAGGTTTCTAGGAGTGTGCAAGCCTTCCCAGCTTTGCAGCATCCCCTGCCAAAGATCTGTGAAAAGTATAAGGTAGCAGATATTTTGGTGAGCTTGGATAAGGTAGGTCAAGGTTTTAAATCAAATTGCTGGGTTTTGGGGTCTCGCTGTTACATTTGGATACCTTCCTACAGACTTTTTCTGTTCTTCAGCCTTTCTAAACCCAAACAGAAAGGGAAATAAATAGTTCTGTAGTCCCTTCCTCCCTTTTCTCATCCACTTACAGCTAAGGCCAGGAAAAGTTTGGAGCTTACACTTTTCTGCAAGCCAGAGCAGCCTTTGTTGGAGGCCTGTCTGGATGACTCATGGATGCGGATGGGCACTTTCCCAGCTCTGTAGTGAAGGAGGAGCAATGCTGACTCCTTCAGAGGTTGCTTGTTCAAGTTGAACAGCTGTGCACAAAGACTGCCGGGTTTTAAGTAAATCAAATAAGTGAAGTCTCTTTTCCCTCTTCTTGTTTTCTTTGTACATCAGAAACCTGTGCTCCTCTTACCCAGACAGTTTTTCAAGGCAGACAAAAACTGAGTATAGGACATAAACACCCAGTCCCATGAACTGAATAAAACCTCATTTCCAGTGGCTTAATGACTTTTGGATCTACTATATTTTTCCTAGTGAAGTGCAGGGGTTGGCATGAGCTTTTTTCATGCCAGAGCACTTCTCAGACTCATTCTCCTGTGTGATTTTTCTGGTGGCTAATGGGACTTATTCTAAAGCCTTCCTCTTGAGGAAAGAAATGAGGCAGAGGAGCTGCATCCCCTCTAGAGATGTCATGGACTGGTAAAGCCTTGGTCCTTGGCTTTAAACACTGGGAGCTGCAGACATATCAATGGAGTATACAGGACTACAAGCCCATTTAATTTGGGATGGAACAGCTGGTCTCCTTTACTGTGCTGCCCTCTATTCCAGCAATTTCTCCACAGCATTTACATAAACTGGGTGAATTTTTTCCTCTCCACAGCACAGAGGAGTTAATAACAATGTGCTTAACTCACATGCTCTCTAAAGCATCTTTCACATTCTTTCCTCTGGTGGAAAGGAAACTGGATTTAAAGCACACAGAGCTGTCCAGGAGGATGAGGGAGGCTGAGTGCTGGAAGTACGGACAGGCTGGGGAGAAGTCAGCTGGGTCTGTATGGAGAAAGCAGAGCTTGTTCCAAAGTGTCTGTGTGGCAAGCCCAGATCACACCTTGAGCTGGCACTGGTATCAAGCCCATGTTGGTCACAGACACTGTCTTAAATGGATGGTTGGGATTTTTATTAGGAGTTGCTTTTGTTGCATGCTAGCAGTGCAAGGCATTTGTCAAACACCTTCAGCAAAGATTTCTAACAGACATACAGTCATTAATTATTTACCTTGCAATAGGTGAGCAGAGATCCCTGTATGCCAAGACCTATACAAAACACACACATCAACACACACACACAGAGGAGCTGTTTTTCTACACTATTCTCCAAGGATATGGTGTAAATAAAGCCACAGACAGAATCCATAAATAAATAAAAGGGGTATGCCCTGTTACCAGTGAAGTCAAGGGTCTCTCACTGATGATACTGAGAGCAGAATTAGCCATAGGATATTCCTGGAGCACATGGTACTGTGGAATAGAGACAGGGGAGAAGGGAAGTGCCAAGATGCAGTGGGTTGAAACTCATGTGCCCTGGCTCAGCTGCCTGAAGCACAAGGTCCAGGTCAGAGCTAGTTCACACGGGGCAGAAATGGGCATCTGAAGAGACACTTCCAACTTGTCAGTTTTTGGACTGCTGGCAGGCTCCCCACACTCAGAGTTCTCCCCTGCAAACACAGCCTGGCACATACAGATCCTGCCCTGGGTTTCTATTGCTTTTTCTGTCTTTCAGCACAGGTAGACAAGTGAGGAGCAATACAGATACAAACTGCAGCTCTTAGTCAGAAAATGCTAACCAAAACTAACCAGCCTAAAGCCTGTGTTGCTAGGAAACAATCTGCCTCTTACTATGCATCATTTCCATTTGCATGCATCCACCCTTCTGATTTTCTTATTAATATTCCTCACCTCAGATACTCTTAAGAAATTTCCACTGCAAACTGGCACAGAATCTAGTCCTCACCAGGTCCCCCAGTGGTTTAATTTAACCTCAGACTGCTGATGCAAGTGACTTCAGTTACTTAATTTTAGTCTGGCAGGAAAGTGACAGAATTCACATGCCCACATGCACATGGCCATATGAAAACAGGGACAGCTGAGCTTTGCAGGACACAGTGGCATGTGCTGCCTTCTGCTTTTCCAGCCTGTCCTGGAGGTTTCTTCCTTTCAGTGTTGCTGTTGACTCTTACATGCCTTGAGGAACTAACCTGCCTGCTTGTGATTGCCCCAGAAGGAAACTCAGGCAAAAATAATTAATCCTGCTAAAATTATTTTTCATAGGACAAGTACCTTTAACCTACATTTTTATGTCATTTCTAGGGAGCTCTCTATTTACTATATTGTAATTTAAGCCAACGTAGGTAAATCAATACCCAACTGCAGTGGAGATCAGGTTCACCATTGATTTTAAGTGTGTGTGACACTGGTAGAGTTTGTCATTTACAAGCACAGAATTTATTGGTGTGAGGCAGCTTTAAATCTCTCTGGCCATGTTACACGAGCTCTGCTAAGATTTAGGCTGGGAGCTGGAGGGGGATTTCCAGTGGTGCATTCCCAGTCTGCTGATGGTTGCTGATAAACAGTCTCCTGATAAAACATTGTGTGTCACTGCTTCCCAGTGCAGTCCCACCAGAAAATTGAAGTCTAGCAAGAATCATGGCTTTTGCTTTTGTTTCAGTGTGTTTTCAGGTGAGTTCATTTAAAGCATGTCATGATGCTGTCAGGATTAGGAAAGGGCTCTGCCTGCAGTGCCAGCAGCCGCCTGGGAATGCCATGGCAGGGCACGGACAGCACAGCCCAGCAGAAGTCACTGTCAGAGCACTCTGCTGACACTGAGCAGCAGCAGCCAGCCATCACATCATCTTATCATCTCATACAGAGGTATTTGGCACTGGCTGCAGCTTCCACAGGCAGCTCCTTGGCCACAAATCCATCTTGGCTTTCCTGGAAGGCTTTTGCCTTTTATCTTAGCAGTGAAGGAAGGAGGCAGGGATCCTGTGGATAACCCTGTCCATTGCACGTTACAGAATAAGGCAGAATCCTGGGGAAAAGGAAGCCTTTTTTTTCCCCAAAAAATCTGATTGTAGTGCACAAAGGACAAAATGAGTGTTTCACCTTCCATCTGTAATCTTATAATGCATGGGAGGGTCAGTGTGGAATCAATATACATACATGTTCCCTTGTGAAGATTTTTCCCTAATCCCTAGATTTTTGCTGCTTGGGAATGATTCTTGAAAAAGCCTGTGTTTTCCTTTGCTTGTTATCTTTGAAGCAGTTTGCCACAAATACACAGCCAAATCCATTTAAAGCTATTATAAATGAAAACTCAAGATTTTTAGACCTACTCTAAATACATCTCTTTCCACTTTGTGTTATACTTTTCCAAAATCTATAGATGTCCAAGGGTTTTGTCACGATCTTTAGATATCCAAGGGCTTTGCCACCTCACTTTACTGAACTGAACTTTCCAGAGGTTTTCAATAGAATTTGAACTCTCAACTCCCTTATTGTTTTGGTGCTCTTCAAATCCATTCCAATCAGGGATTGATACAATGGATGGCAACACAACCAGAAAATCGCACTACTCCAGGACATTCTGCTTGTTTAAAGAGGTTATTGAATGTATACAGGTAGGGCCTGTGAGTTTAAGTACAGAAAATGTAGGTGCAGGAAGATCAGCAGAATATAATGGTACAAATCATAAAAGGAAAGCAGAAGGCTTGTCCATTATGTTTCTACCTCAAAAATTCCTGTGGGAATGAGCAGAATCCCTTCCAATTCCACCAGAAGGAGATGTGCTATCTCTCATCCCGGGCTGCTCTGCCCAGGCACCCTCATACTGTGAAATGTGTTGGAGGCAGCAGAACAGGTTGTGATAGGAGTCCTGAGTGAACAGCTTAAGCCCTGATGGGCAGGATCTGAGCTGGTCCCAAAGTCTGAGGCTGGCAGCAGATCCCTTAACAGCAGGAAGAAACCTTCCTCTGGTAACTTGACCCATCCTGGAAAAAGTGAGACCTACTTTCTAGTAGCTGGAGAAGCAGAAGAGAACAAGATGCAGTACTTAGCAAAGAAACTAGTTCATGCATTGGCAGCCCTTTGAACAGTTTTTTATTTCACAATCAAACCCCATGGGAAAAGGACTCTGCAGTTGGTTAAATGCAATAGTAAAATTAGTAAAAAGAAGACTTCTAGTATGTCACAAATTAATAAAGGCCTAAAAATTCACATCAGAACCTTGGCAACCTTGTCTTGTCTGGAAATCCTGGACCTGAGTCTCTTGACTGAGCAGACATCTCTAGGGCCACTGGGGAGCCCAGCTGGGTGCAAGGATGTGCATCTCCTGGAGGTCCCATGTCACACCTGCCTACCCTTGGTGTCTCAGCCAAGAGGGTATGAAATGTGTTGAGGTCACTGAATAGAGCCTGTCTAGTGTGGGTTTGCAGTGAATTTTCAGTATCTCCTGTCACAGAGGTAGACACAGAGGTGGGTAACTATATATCTATATCTATATCTTTATCTGTATCTATATATCTGTTTGTAAGTTACTTGGGTACATCTGCTTTAAAAAAGGAAGTGGAAGAGGAATTGCTCCTTGTCCATCAGTAATGAACCAAGGACCTGCTTTACCCTTAATGTTACTTGTCTTTCGTGCTCTGTGACAGAGGTTAAGTTCATCCCTTCCACCTCTTTAAAATTTCCTTCATAAAAGAGCAGAGCACTAACTCTGGGAGTGTGGCCAAACACACCTTGCCTAAACCTTCCTGTCTACCTCCATTTCCCTCCAGGTACATCTGAATAAGAAAGTCTGCATTTCCTATCCAAACCCACCATCGTCTTTTTCCAGCGAGGTGTAAAACTGTGTACAAAATACCTAATTCTGGATGTCATTGCCCAAGTATTTCAATAAATGGATTTAATTGTGTTGCCTAAAGTTTGCAAACTTTTTCTTGTGGTCAAGAATATATATATACACATATGAAAATACAGATAGATATTTAAGTCCTGTTCAAGACCTCTTGTCTGCTCAGCTATGACTTATTTGCCTGTGGAATAGGCAGTCAGGTGTGCTCCTAAGGATAGACTCGGAGTTGCCAGGAGTCAGCAGAGCCCAGCCAATTCCCATCAGCCCATGGCTTGGTGGGGGTTCCTATGCAGAATTACTTAGTGGGAAAGGCGCTCAAGTTGCACATAGCGTTTGAGCAGCAGTTTAAAAATTTTAAAATGAGGAAGGAAAATACTCTCTCTGAACAAAACATGGAAGTGGGAATGTTTTGTTTACCAGGTAGGACTCCCTCATCCACTGAACTGGTGCAGAAATAGCTGCCATCAGTGTGGAGCTGTCTCAGTCTGTGAATTGACATTTGCTGATGGCAGCAAACTCAGCAGCCTGAAAAGCTATTTTTTCCCTACTGCTGAGACCACCATTCCATAGACTCTGGCAGAGGAGTTGCCTTCTGTCTCCCAGCATGTCATGCCAAGAGAAAGCCTTTTGTCCACCCACAACAGAGGTGGTGGCAGAGCAGGAAGTTGTGAAACACTAACTACTGTTGCTGGCAAGTGAGCCATGAAGGAGGGCTCTGACGGAAGGACACGGGCCGGGATCTGACCTCCCTTTCTGTGCTCATAGCCAGCGTGGATAAGTGAAGCCATCTCCTGAAGGGAGCACTGGAGGGGGCTGAGCTGAGCTGAGCCAAGAGCTCCCTGGAGTTGACTGCATTGTTAATGCTGGGGCAGAGATCCGGGTCCGTGTCGGAAGCACAGACAATGCTTCCCCTCAGTCTTGCCACTGAGAGATTTCTGCCAGCTGGGCACCTGCCATGGATCTCAAAACACAGCTATGAAATTGGTAGCTATCCCAAATTAAATAATATCCTGGAGGATGGCACTGAGCAGCTTTCAGGCCAAATTTGGCATCTTTTGTATTTGCTAAAATCTGCCTTCTTAATAGTCCTTGCCTGTGTCTGCGCTCTCTGTGCAGCATCAACTCCAGAGTGTCCAAGCAGCAGGATGAGATGCCTTTGGGCACAGGAGATGTGTTGGATTGGTTCTCCCAGGTACCCCCTCTGCTGCTCCTCTGCCCTGCAGAGGCATCCAAATTGGGTAGGACACTGATGGGGTGATCCTCTGCATCTGCTCTGAGGCCTGCAGAGCAGAAGAGGGGCGCAGTGTGGGACACTGTCCCAATGCTGTGTGCTGATGAAGGATCTCTTCCTGCTGAAGGGCCTTCACTGTCTCCTCCCTGCTGCACAGGGCCATAAGGACACATCAGTGTGCTACTGACTTCTCCCAGGGTAAACTTCAGACTCTATGTTACAAGCCCAAGGGCTCAGAGACATATTTTAAATGTAGAATCTGCAATTCTGGTATTTCCCCTGCCTCTGGGAATCAGGAGCTTTAACTGACTCCTTCTCAAGCCTTAAACATTGCTACAACTTCTTGGCTCAGCTCCTTCACACTTAAAGCACACACTGGACCCACCTTTTCAGAAGACATTTTGCTGCAGTAAGATTTTCAAAGTTGCTCCTTAAATTTTGTGGTTAATTTCACATTTGCAACATGTGAATGAAATGGACAGATTTTCCTAGCCTGAAGCACCTTGAAAGACCCCATAACTTTTGTTCTTGCCAAATATTTGCTCTTGAAGGCAGAGGCAGACAGACCCATGCTGTGGTTTATCACGACCTGATTACATTGCAGTGAACTCAAAGGGTGGGTGTGAGGGGGAAGCAGCTATTTAAAACCATTTTCCTCAAAATCAGAGCAGTCTGTGGGAGCAAGACAGCTGCTAGATGCATTGTGGGCACTGAGATGGGAATTCCTGCCTGTTTAATCAGGCAGCCAGCTGCAGCCAGCAAAACCGACCCCGACAAGTCAAGCGATGGAAAGCTGCACCTGCGAGCTACATATGCGCCTGTGGTGGGGTTGGGAAGGAAAAAAAAGGGAAGCCTAAAGACTGGATCAAACTAATGAAACCCGAAATGTGGAAGCTGTACAGAGGTTACAAAGTAATAGCACCATCATGGATTCATCTTGCAGGCTTGGCTGAGAGAGGACTCAGTGCATTGTGGTAAGGAGTCGTCTCTGCTTGGGAAATTTTCCGAATGTCTGAAAAACCAGCAATCCTCTGTTGAAACTTGTGTAGCTGGGTTACCATTCCCACTGCCTGAAGTTCTGGATAATTAGTCTTAAGGACACCACAGGGATGCCTTTGTGTTGTTACCTGTGATGTCTCAGTGAGGAGTGTGGCAGTGAAGAGCCCGGGTGCCGAGGCAGTAGCAAATCCAGCCATCTGTGTTTTGCTCAGGCACTGTAAGCAAATATGGAACAAGTGCATTGCATCAACACACACGTATTCCAGCCTGTTGGTTGGGAATTGCCCGTTGCACATGTGGGCAGGAGGCAGCATAACGTTGAAGGGCAGCCCCTCACCAGCTGCCCACACGGATCCAGGTCAGGCAGTCAGTGCAGAGCTTTTACTGTCAGACCTGAGCTGGTTGATTGCTGTGCTTCCTGGACTCAGTGAATGATGTTTAAGTCACCCACTTCTATCTGAGATGGATTTAATGTGGTCATGAACTGGATGACCCCAGACTGGGAGGAGTGTCTGATACACCGATGGATTACCCTTCCATGCAGACCTCAGTGAGCTGGAGAAATGGGCCAGCAGGAACCTCACAAAACTCAACAAGGAGAAATGCAAAGTCCTGTGCCAGGGGAAGAACAGCCCCAGGCACCAATACGTGCTGGAGGCCACCCAGCTGGAAAGCAGCTTGTTGGAAAAGGACTTTGGTGGACACCAAGTTGAACATGAGCCAGCACAGTGCCCCTGCACCAAAGAAGGCAAATGGCATCCTGGGCTGCAGTACACTATTACTAGAAGTTGGAGGGAAGTGATATTTCCCCTCTGCTCTGCTTTCTTGAGACCTCACCTGGAGTATTTTGTTCAGTTCTGGGTTCTCCAAAACAAAAGCGACATGGACATACTGGAGAGAGTCCAGCAAAAGGTCAGGAAGACAATGAAGAGTCTGGATCATCTGTCCTATGAGGAGAGGCTGAGAGAGCTGGGACTGGTCAGCCTGGGGCAGAGAAGGCTCAGAGGGTCTTATCAATGTATGTAAAAACCCAAAGGGAGGGTGCAAGGAGGACAGAGCCAGGCTCTGTTCAGTGGTGCCCAGTGACAGGGCCACAGGCAATGGGCACAAACTGAAACACTGGAGATTCCCCCTGACCACCAGGAAACATTTTTTAGCTGTGAGGGTGACTGAGCACTGGCACAGGTTGCCCAAGGATGTTGCCTCCATCCTTAGAGATATTCAAAAGCTGTCTGGACACAGCTCTGGACAATTGCTCTGGTGGTCCTAGTTGAGCAAGGGGCTTGGACAAGATGACCTCTAGGGGTTCCTTTCAGCCTCAACCTTTCTGTGATTTTGTGATGTTGTTTCTTGATTAAATACAGAATCTTGGCCACAGGCGTGACTGTTCATTTTCCCAAGCATCAAGCAAGAATGTTGCAAAGTAAGCAGAGCCAAGTGATGTGCAACATGGCCAAAATTAAATTGAACAGAGCGAAATGATTGAGGACCCTCTTTGGTTTAATCACCTATCTCTGGTCAAGGCCAAGGCAAGTGCAGGCTTTATTTAGAGTTTTCAAGAAAAGGCTTCCAAGTCAGAAAGATAATTTCACAAAATGCCATTTCCTGAAATGATAATTGCTTTAGTAGATTTTGTTGGTTTGGGGTTTTTTTTCCACAAAAAAATGTTTTTTATCAAGAAAAATGATTTATTCTTACAAATAAGAAAGAGGGGTTTCTTTTCCTGTAAATAAAATGTTTTCTTGGAGTGTTTTTATAAAGCGCCCGGAGGTTTACCAGGCGTTTGTATTTACAAATACAAACCAATTATACAATTTTAGAATCTCTCACTATGTTGACCCTTAATATCGATTCTGGTTTTAATACTCACAAATCACTGCTGTGCTGGGTTGAAGAGCACGTTTTGTTCAGCAAGCACTCAGAACACAAATTACAATATATGCCTGAAATCCTCAATGATGATATGTTTTCAAGCTCCTGTGAGGGAAGAAGGAAATATAGTGCTTTTCCTCACATGAGAAATTTCAGAGTGACATCTATGACACAGGGTACCTGGCATGGCTGCTCATGGCTCCCTTTCTGTTAGCCACAGAGACTTGCTCAGCTAAGGGCTCACAGAGTCAAAGGGATTGGGTGATTTTTTTCTGAGAGGCAATTGTTGCATTGTAATTAGGATAGTCAAGAATGAAAAGGTGATTTTAAGGGTGAGAGATAATGACAGCACCTTGACATTAAATAGCACAGGTGATATTTTTTAGATGGATATGGGGAGGGTTCAAAGAAGAAGTCAGTGGGAATGAAAAGAACCTGAAAATCCACCTTTTCTGCTCCCAGACATTGTTCCCTTTTTTGGCATGCCCCATTTCTCTGCTTGCCCATCCATGCCCAAAACCAAATTCCCAGTTCCTGAGGGCAGGACTGTGCCATAGCCTTGGGTGCTGTGCCATGCCCCAGCTGTAACACACAGGCTGAATTACACAGCCATGGATCTCATCTGCATAACGGAGAGCCCATTCCCAGCACAGAAGGCCACAGAGCAGATTTCCTCTCTCCATGATCCTAATTAGCCATCTGTGGTGTGCAACTGGAAAAGGGCTTGGCTCAGCAGACAGAGCAGGGAAGGGGCAGCCAGAGAATGATTCCCCCAGTCCAGGCTGGGCTGGCATTTCTCTGTACACAGGAGTAGAGCTACCCAGTGCTGCTGGGCAGTGACACAGCTGCAGACCAGCGAAGGAAGGGCTGAGACCCCCTGCTTTCCCATGACAAAAACTGGAAAAATCAGAGCTGATTGAGAAAATCCCTGCTGGGAGAGTGGCCTTCAGTCCATCCCTTTCCAAAATGGCATCTGGCAGTCTGCTCCATCCATATGCCAACACATGTGAGCAAAGCGACCGTCTGGAATATGGGAATGGCTCCGGGACAGTGCATCAGGCCATCAGGGTCCACAGATGTGCCTGCTGCATCAAAGATATGTTTCCAGTCCAAAGAAGTGTGGCCAGCAGGTCAAGGGGCAGGACTGTTCCCCTCTGCTCTCCAGGGGTCTGCATGAGGCTGGGGGAACCCCAGTACAAGACAGACAGACCTGTTGGAGTGGGTGCAGAGGAAGGCTGTGAAGCTGGTCAGGGGGCTGGAGCTCCTCTCTGTGAGGACAGGCTGAGATAGTTGGTGTTGTTCAGCCTGGAGGAGACTTGGGAGGATCTAGGGAGACCTTATTGTGGCTTTCCAGTACTTAGAGAAGGCTTATAAGAATGATCACAGAATCATAAAACCATTTAGATTGGAAAAGACTTTTGAAATCATTGAGTTCAACCATCTATGTGTCTTTTTTAAACACCTACAGGGATGGTGACTCCACCACTTCCCTGGGCAGCCTATTCCAACTGGGGACAGACTTTTTTAACAGGGCCTGTTCTGGTAGGCCAAGGGGTAATGGTTTTAAACTAAAACAGGGCAGATCTAGATAGATACAAGGAAGATTTCTTTTGCAATGAGTATGGTGAAATAGTGGAACAGGTTGCCCAGAGAGGTGGTGGATTGGAAGTGTTCAAGGCCAGACTGGACAGGGCATTTAGCAACCTGGTCTAGTGGAAGGTGTCCCTGCTCCTTGCAGGGGGTTGAGATAGATGACCTTTAAATGCCCCTTCCAACTCAAATCATTCTATGATTCTAAGTTACAAACAAGATAATCCCCCCTTTTTTTAACTCCTTGAAAATTACCTGCCTTTTGGAATGATTGCTAAGAATCAGCCATCGGGCAAGTCCGTGCTACTTTAAAAGGGCTGCAACAAGATTAGAATGCATATTTGTAAATTCAAAGAAAATCTTTCTATGAAGTAAAATCATTGGAACTCAAAGAAATATTTTGTCATTGCTCTTTTGTTTTACTTAATATTCGCAGTCACGCCATGTTAATACCAGTGGGTGAGAGTGAAAACCGGAAAATTGCTATAAATGTATAAAGTTGAGAAGGTTTGGATGTGTAATTGTGAAAAGAGCAGAAAGTAAATGAAGCTGATCATTTACAAAGTGTCAATTATTTGAAACTGTTCTGGCTCAGAGGCTTGAAGTGTCATTAGTGTATGAAAGGCCATTTAAAACAAAAATATGGGGTTTAATCTTGAATCCTCTAAACTACAAAAGGAAGAGATTCTACTGCTGCCTCAAGGACAACTTGTGCTCAGACAGAACTTCTATTTCAGTTGTTAAACCAGCTGCAGGAGCACTAAATTCATCTCAGAAATTTGTAGCACTTGTTATGAAAGAACTAATTTATTAAGCAGCCTTCTGATTTTTCCAAGGTTTCACTGATGGAAAAATGCTGGAATGACTGGCTGGAATATAGCAACGTAAATATCATCATCTCTGTTGTAGCCATATCAACAGCAGAATTAAGACTGATTCTACAATTCACTGATTTCTACAAAAGCTTCTGTCTCCAAGGCCCAGGACTTTGGTTTGATATGAGTATTATTTGCATGGTCAAAAATGGAAAATTTGACCAATGATTTTCATTAATATAAAGAGTGCATGTGTGCATTCATCCAGATTCAGGAATCATCCAACTTCTGGTATTAATTCTACAGCAGAATGGCACAATTTGTTGCAAAGGGTTTTAATTTAGCTCTTCATTTCCACTCTTCTGTACTCTCAGCACACGGGTTTACTTTTTAGTTGTGGTTTTTTTTTTCCAAGCTATTCAGTAGGAATCCCTTAGGGAATAAACATTTTCACAGTCCCTTAAAATTATAGCTTTTCCTTGGGAAAACAGTGGGGCGTACTCAGAGCTGATCAGTGAGTCCTGCCAAGTTTTTGGCATTCCAAGACAGGAGGTTTTTGTAGCCTCTCAGGAGTGAGGTTTTGACAGGCATGCTCAAGGCCTTCAAAAACCAGATTAGCCAATGGAATATGGGGGAGATGGGGGTTGTTTGGTTGGTTGGTTGGTGCTGAAATTGTCAAAACATTTAGAAATTTCAGAAAATCAGTTGAAAAAAAACCTCTAAAAATTTCAATTTTTCCTGTCTAGAAAAACAGTCGCAATTTTTCCTGTGTAGAAAAACAGGCTCTGCCATAACTGGATGAAACTAATAGTTCCTCTCAGCCAGTCACCTGCCCTCAGTGATGCCTAATAGCAGGTACAACAGAAGGTGAAAGAAACTCTGAAATTATTAGGAAATGTTTTGGCTACCATAATCATCTTATTTTTAACCCTAATCCCTATGTGTCTCAGATGAACACAGGCCATCTTATTTCTTATCTTACTGGTTTCTTGTTGCTTCTCCAGCTGAGCTCTTTTAAGCCTTTCCTTACGAGCTGGTCCCTCTGGCATCTGCAATGCTCTTCTCTGAACTATCTTCTATTAAGCTCCATCCAAGTAGTGCCAAGTTGATTCCAGCTGATTTCATGGTTTAGCTATACTCTCTTCACATCCCACTCATCTTCTATAGAATGTATATGTTGTATGTGCATAGAAAGCATACATCACACAAACAGAGCTCCAACCTTCTGCCACAGGCAGGGACACCTTCCCCATCCAACCTGTCCTTGGACACTTCCAGGCATGGGGCATCCATAGCTTCTCTGGTAAGCCTGTGCCAGGGCCTCACCACCCTCACAATAAAGAATTTCTTCCTGATATCTAATCTAGACCTGCCCTCTGGCAGTTCAGTATGTTTCATGTGAAGCAGGAGAAGACAGAAGCTCAGCTGGTTTCCAGCTACAGTTTGAGCAGTCTGAAAGAAGATGGAAGAGATAGCAGGAGACTGGATTTGTATCCTCTGATCACTGTTTCAGATCCCCCAAATCTGAAGGCAGTGGAACTCTATTAATCATCATCAGCTCTGATTTAACCTAAAACACTTTGGTGCAATGAACATATTCCTTCTGCAGGCAGTACAGAGGCAGAAGATGCAGGTTGTGGCTTTTGTCAGGATGAGAAAGGGGAAGTGCTGGGGAATGCTGAGCTGTGGCCAAACCCACCAGACAGACCTGGGTTTGGGACATGTTTAGAGAGTTACTGCTACTGTAGGAATGATGAGGATAGAAGGGACAGCTCAGAAGAACAAAAGCTGCAAAACAAAATGCTGCAAAACTGGCTCCTGTGAAGTGAGAGACACAGCTAGGCTTAGTTCCTGCTGCAAGCCTGGAGCATCTGAGCTAAATCTGACCTGATGTCTCCTGCTGAGAAGAGAGTATAATATCAGCCACGTGAAGGAAAAATCTCTCTTGAAGGAATAGTACTGAATACAGGTCAAAAGTTGGCTGCAATTCACCTTCTCCATTTACTTGACATGTCCAGCTCCCTGAGCTGTTAAGGCAGAACATTTCAGCTCATCATTAATTTATGAGCAAATTCAGGAAAAATAAAGCGAGTCTTGTCTCTTGCCCCAATAATATCTCATCACACATAAAAAGTGGTTAGTACACTTGATTGATTAGTGCAAGATCTGCTTGAACGAAATAAACCTTGAATCATGGCTTCAGGGTTAGCAAGAGTGATGGGCTTCAACCAAAACCCAACAGCCCCAAGCTGTGAGGAGGTGGAGCTCATGTCTGACTGCTGGGGCTCATGGCTGCCACTTCTTATATGTAACCAGCAAGTTCATTTTGGACATTCTCATCTTGTGAGATTTCTCAAGTTGTCCTTGAACTCAGGACAAGACTCACGGGTTAATTACTCTTGTCCTGATCACTTCTCTTACAGGTACAATGGAGCATTTAGCTCTTTTTGTTGGCTGAAAAGGTATCTCTGTGGCTCTCGCAGCAAGCAGGCACTGAACATCCTCCCTCCTCAGAGGTAATACAAGCACTCACCTGATTTTTAGAACAACTACTCTTCAGTCAGACATGCATCTGTGCCATGTGGTGAATTTAAGTGATCATGACTCACTCATGCAGCAAGTCTTTGTGCAGACTGGTGTCCTATAAACTCATTAGGTTCTCAGAAAGAGTTGAAAAAAAGCTGGCATGGCCAGCTGAAGACCTGGAAATAATTGAATATAGGTTATTGGCTGACTGACTTGCTGAAATAATTATTTTAATTCCAAGGACAACTTATTGTTTAATTAAAGAAATGTCAGATAATTGAAGTCCTAGTACTGCATCACCTTGAAATTATTGTTTTTATCTAAGCATCAAAAGCTGTTCTCACAAAAAACCAGTTCTTTGGTCCTGCCTCTCCATCTGATCTCTCACAGCCACAGAGCTGTGCAGAGGAGCAAGGCACCCAGGTGGGTGCAAAACCATCTATTGGGAGTGAATCCACTTCCAAAGGAATCCGTGTCCATCCCAGTGGATGCAAAGTGAGAGGAAGTTGCTGCACATCAGCACAACCAGCCTTTTGTCTCCTGGCACTTGCTGGATGCTGATATTGGTGCTGATACTTTCACCTTAAGTAACGTAAGGTAGACCCCAAACCAAAATCAACCTCTCCCATGACTACAATAAAGCTAATGCTTTTCACTTCAAGAGTTTCCAGTTTTGCAGCACATTTTCCACCTCTGAGTTTGCCTTCCCCACTATTAGATCCTCTCCTAACTTTTTCCAAGCCTTTTTGGGTCAGCAGATACCTGGTGCTCACTCCAAGAGCAGTATGGTCCTCACCTCACCCTGGCAGTATTCACAAACAGGGGAGTGATAGAGGACAGCAAGAGCCCCTGCAGGCCAAAATGTACTGCTGTGCCAGCTGGAGGCCACTTTGGACCTTTCTAAAACACAAAACCATCTGAGATGTGCAGATGTGCAAGACTCAATTAGAAAAGGGTACAAGGAGAACTTTAAGGTTATTGGGGATGAGGGACCTGAGATTGTTTTGCTCCCAAAGCAGAAAATTCACACATCAGGAATTTAACCCTCAACATTCTGCACTTTGGTTCCTGATGAGCTGCTACTACTGGAAACATGGGTTTCTCTTAATATGTTACTTTTTTCCTCTGTGCTACACCTGACAGGAATATGAAAGGAACAATTACAGGGAGGGCCTGACAAACATCTCGACACATCTAACAGCAAACCAAGCTAGAAAAATAAATGGAAGACTATGACCATGTTGGGAAAGATTGAACCCCAAATTTTTCTTTAGAAGATATTAGCAGGTAAATGCCATGTTTCTATTCAGAGACCCTTTGTACCAGCAGCTTAAAGGCAAATAAGAAAAAGCTGCTGCCCTCAAGAGTTTATAACCTTTTAAAAAGAGACAGGATATGTATAGTGGGTGGAAAAAAAGAAGTGATTACTCTCCTCCTTTTTACAGATGGAGATAGAGATCAAATAACATCTCTGCTATCACACAGGAAGCCTGTGGCAGCACAAAATAGAAGGAACTGAGATTTTCTGGAAGCAGATGCTCTAACCACAAACTCCCTTCTTCCCTCACTTCCCGCATATTTTTATTTTAGCAGTCAGCCTCGAGCCACTGCACATTGAAAAAGGAAATGTCCCCCTTTACAAGCACCCAAGAGTAGATGAGTTTTAGTGGGATGCTTCCCTGGTTTCTCTGGGGAATGGAGAGGGCTGGGAAGAGCAGTGGGTGACTTTGAGGGGAGCTGGGAGATGCGATGCTTCGTGGCTGGAGGAGAAGCAGTGGGGATGGATCCTGCCTGTGCTGTAGGAGGGTGTGCTGGACATGGGGTGCCTATACAGCACCCCATCTTCACCTTTCTGACCAAAGCACCCACTGGTTTTTCCATCTTAACGATGAGCAGCCCAGCCAGAGTTTGGAAGTACATTTTTGATCCAAGCCAGTGATAGATGAACGATTTGGGGGTTTATCCCTGATAAACACCCGAGCAGAGAAACCAGAGCCAGTTTTTCTACTGTTATGATGACACTGATACAGTGTTGATGCTGTTATGGCCTCAGAGCTCGGGCTACATTATCTTTTTGCCTCCTTTGCCAGGTAATTTGAGGCCGCGGCACTATTGATTGAGGACCGGCGGGTGCTGGAGCGTCCTCTCCTGTAACCGTAACCCGCCGGGCTATGGGGCTATTGTCAGGGCTTTGTTCAGCTGCTGACAGCTCCCAGCAAGGGTATGCAAGGGTTGCAAACGTTAGTATTGTGCCTGCACCTCTTTGCCTTGCAGACAATAGGAGTGGTCGGCAGGGAGGAGATAGTGGGCTGCCTTTGGTGGAACACAGAGCAGGAGGTGTAGTACCCCACTTCTGAATGCTCCTGACAGCAGAAAAGGGGCTGCTCTCTCCTAGGAAGGCTGGAATGCCGTCATGCCAGGGCTTTCGTTTTGGGCACTCTTGTGGATGTGAGTGCAGCCTGTTGATTATGCAGATGTGGAAAGCAGGCTAAGTGGATCCGATAACCTGTCATCCAAGATGCATCCTTTCCCTTGCTCAGCCCTGCTCACCTGCTTTGGAAACACACATGAAAACACTCCGTTGGAGCAGCCCAACGCAGGTCCTGTGTCCATGGAGGAGGAGAAGGCAGAGGCAGCCCCAGCAGTGTGCCTGCAGCCATCCACAGCAGCAGCCAGCAGCATCGAGCACGGAGGAGAGAGGGACAGCGAGGAGATGTTCAAAGCCAGCAGACGCAATGACAAACAGAGCCGGGCAAGCAGCAGCTCCAGCAACCACACTGCTGCTCAGGCAGTGCCTGCTGCCACCCAGCCATCAGTGTTTGCTGCTAAAGAGCTCAGCCAGGAAGTTATTGCACTCTGCACTCACATCCCCAGGCCGTCCATCATCCACGTGCCAAAGGTGAGTGCTCTATGAGTCCCTATGCAGCAAGGTAAGGGAACTGGCTCGCTTTTACTAAGTATAAAAAGGGTAGGAAAAAAAATCCATGGGAACATTTACCTTGTATTGATTGGCATGCAATCAGGAAGGGACTAATGGCTGTTATTACTAAAATAATACAATATGACAGCTATAGCTTTCCTGCACTATTATCAGAAGCCTTAGGGGGTGTTTGTAATAATACCAGGCACTTTTACAGTATGTTTCGATCACTTGCCTTCTTATCTTTTGTTCATCTTCACTTACTTTGGATCTCATCCAAAATCACTTGAAATGAACAGGCATCATTTTTTCCCCCGACTTGAGTGAACGCTGCATTTTCACCACCTCAGCCAGGTGCCTCCAGGCAGTGGCACCAGTGGCTGCAGAATCCCTTTTCTATCTTACTTTTAGCTTGTGTGTGCTTGGAGGCAACGGTAAGGTTTCGAATGCAGTTTTGGTGAATTCAATTTATTCTTGCTTTAATAAGGTCACAAAGCTGGGTGTTTTGTCATTGTTACCACTAAAACAATAAACAGTAATGGACAAATAGTGCTGTTCTCATTTTCTCTTGGCTAGGTAAGTGGAGATCACAGGCTATTTCCCCCCCGATAAACACTGAGGAATGGAAGCCACATGTGTGACTCAAATATTTTATATCACAGAGTTTGTTTAGGAGTCCATTCCTCTCCCAGTTTTCCTGCCAAATCATGTATATTCAGAGTGCTGCTGTTTGCTTCCCCTTCACAGGCAGCTTATACTGTGTTTGGCAAAGATATCTGCCCTTCTCCTAGAACAAGTGCTAGAAAAAGGTCTAATGTGAGATATATCTGCTGGAATTAAGAAACTTATCAGAATCAGGGTTTCCAAGTGAGTTATGCTGCAATTACCAGAGCTGGGAGTTCTGTAGACCACCTCAGTCCTGTTGCCACCAACCACAGCTCCTACGTAGAACATAAGTAAAAAATACAAGGAAGAAGTGGAGCTGCCCAAGAACAGTAAATCGTAGAAGGGAGGGCTAACTATGAAGGTGCTCTGGATTCTGAAGAGTTAGCTGGCTCTTATCTGGGGAGTTAATATATTTCTTCTGACATTTAAGGAGCCAAAACAGATGTTATCAAGGTCTCCCTCACCAGCTGTGGTTTCACATTTTTGTTGTTTCACTTCTGTGAAACATTTCTCTGGTTTCACTTTTGTTGTTGTTGTTTTTGTTTTGGTGTTTTGTTTTGGGTTTTTTT
>VZDJ01000623.1:3702534-3715170 GCA_008694505.1 Cyanoderma ruficeps | reverse complement strand
TTGTTCGTTTGTTTGTTTTTTCCTTGCTTTGGAGGTTCAGGGTGGATTTTAGGAAAGGCTTTCTCACCTGGAGGGCAGTGCAGCATGGGAGGAGGTCACGCAGAAGTGATGGCGATGCTGTGCTTGGAGGATTACAAGACTTGGCTGGGCAAATCCCAGGCTGACCTGACATACCCTTGACATCCATCTGGCTTTGAGGAGGAGGCTGGAAAAGAGACCTCAGGAGGCTCCTTCCAGTCACCATTTCTGTGATTTTGTGACGTCTGGATTTTGATGCATGCACGTAGCCGATAAGCACGAGGCATCTTTTTGCTGTCACTGAGACAGCCTGTGGTGCTCTTGGCTTTACAATGGTTTTGTGACAATTTGTCCCCTCTGTCTGCCCCTACCTGCTCCCTTCCAACCATTTCACCCTGCCTTTACTCACCTTCTGCTCTTCTCTGTGCTGTCAAGACCACTGCCAACACCTCTCCCATGCTGTGAGTGTTCACTGTAGAGAAGATGTTCCTTATGTTGGGCACAGGCATCTCAAAACTCCACAGGCCTGTGGTGTTGGAACAGGCAATGCTGAAGGGTTGAGACTGTGGCAATCCAAAGATGCTTCATGCCTATGTGGTGGTGGAGCAGGGATTCTGCTGGCTAACCTGAGCCAGGGCTTTCTCCAGGGGTGCACGTGGTCCAAATTTGGAGTAAAATTTATATGAATCTGTAATCAGAGGAGAAGTCAGGAATGGGCCCCATTCCTCTGGACAATCTGGGTGATTCAAATTCAATCATACAAGACACCACTTCAAATCTTTCATCACTGGTTTTAGGGATTTTTAAAGAAAAAGCTATAAAAGAAACATCCATCAGGAACTGTGGTCCTGCCCTGAGGTTCCTGCTGAATACCTTTTCTAAGTCCTTTGATGTTTTTCTGTCACTGGGGAGATCTGCAAGGAAATTCCTTGTTAGAGCAGGAATTGGGTTCTGCTGACCCTCACCATTGGGACTTTCCTGCCAGAGTCTGGTCAGTGACACTTGTGAAGTCCCACACACAAGGAGCACCTCTGTCCCCATGGCACACACAGCCCAGATGTGGCATCTGATCAATCCCAGGCTGCCAGGGCACTCTGCAGTCAATGGGCTGAGATGATTTTGGTGGCAAGCTGGGGATAAACAAGAGGCCCACAGAATCTTGGTGTCTGAGTGTCCACATCCTGCTTTTCTGTGAGACTTGCTTAGCTCTTGGTACCCAACAGTAAAGCAGTGTCCTCCCTCAGCTCTGCTCATCAGCTCAACTTTTTGAAATGTTATGAAGGCATCACTGATTGCCTCCTCAGATTAAGAGAAAATAAATAATTGAAGCAAAATAAGAAGAGGGGGCTGGCTATTCATGAAGACTGTGTGACGCACTGGTTGAAAGTCGGAGTGCAGTGGGTGGAAGAAGGAATGCAGGATGTGGACTGACTCTGGTAGGTTGAGGGTGAAGGTGTGGCATGTGGAGACACTGGTGGGTTTGGACTTTCTGCCACAGTTGAGGAAGAGACATGATAAATCTGGAGAGGAAGAAGAGGGTCCCAGCAATGGGACTTCAGCAGGAAGTGGGGAAGAGAGAGGGAGGTTATGGTCAAAGCATGTGATGGGCTGGGGACCACACACACTGCTCCTGGTGTGAGAGAGAGGAAGGAGATGGGGAGAAAAGGTGGTGGGAGGCACACAGGACATCTGGTGTACATCTATGGAAAGGGACTCAGGGAAAATATGGTCAGTGAGGAGGGAAAGATGAGCACAGGGTCTCCATGAGCAGGGTGTGGGTGGCCTTGGTGGGAAGGTGGAGAGGAAAGAGAGGAGAAAGCACAGGGGTGATGGAGAATCGGGGCTGGAGGCATTTCAGTCCCAAAGCAGAGTTCATGCCTGTCCTAAAATAATACTATCCAGACATTGCTAAAGGAGCCAGTGAGGCCCAACGGAGAAGACTGAGATTTTCATTCTCCTTGTCAAGTCTGAATTTCCCTTTGTATCTCAGTTTCTCCAGCTACGAAACAGGCAGAATTTGTCCCATTTCCTATGCAATCACAGTGAAATCTATAAATTAAATAAACATCTAGCTGCTAAGTGGCAAAGGCAAACATGCTATGTCCACACAGGAATCTCACAGTCCTACACAGGAAATCTTTAATTCATGTTCTTGCATCAAATTCTTCAACAATAGCTGAAGTAATGTGAAGATAAACACTCACAGTATTTTGTCTCCTTCATTTCTAAAATGGCATCATCAAGGAGCTAAGGACAAATACACTGAGAACTTCCAGCATCAAGAGACTTGCTGTCTACCTGTCAGAATAATCCTTTTCAAGGAGAGAGAGTATCAGTCCACTTTTCACTAAGAGCAGCATACAATTCTAATTTGAACACATAATATACTAATTAACGAGATCTTCCAGCCGACCCTCCCTCCTGGGACATGTAGTCACATATTTTGGATTACAATGGAATTGCATGCTTGTAACCAAATCCAGAATTTGATCAATTATTCCTTTTATGAGAAGACTGCATCTGCTCCAGATGGAGCCAAGCTTAAATCTGATATAAACATGATCCAAACAGAAATTAGATTTGAAAATAATTACCAAAGAGATTGAGTTAGAGTTGTTTGGTCACAATTACCATGGCAGCAATATGCTTGTAAATAACCAACCATCATTTTAATATTTAGGGACTGCCTCAGTAATAAAGCATGATTAAATGTCAATGAAGTACTTGACATCTTGCATCTTTGTCCTGATTCTGATGTGTAAAGAATTAATTCTCTTGCATTTTGTGTGCTGGAGAGTCTTTATCAGCCTTTACAGAGCCATAAATCAAAGCTGCCAGAACTAAAGACAGGAACTTGCTTGCCTGATCTTTCAACCTCAGCTACAGCATAAAAAAATCCTCATCTTTTATTTCCAAGTACAGTTTTAGCAACTGATAAACTCTGGGGTGGAAACAGAAGAAATCCTTATTGCTCTGAACCAACAATTGTGCTATGACTCCAATAAATGTTTCATGTCGACAGAAGCATATCAGTGACCCTTTCTACTTGCAATATCATTCACCTGACTTGAACTCTGTTGACCTTCACAGTTCAGATTGGTTTATTTTCCAAAACAAAAGGAACCCAAACATCCTCCAATGCATCATGGAATCATTTGTTCCCTTTCAAGCTGTTTGAACCACCAGAAAATCAGAAGCTGAGACCTTCTACCAGAGATCATGGGAATGATATGTCAGATGAAGCTTCCCATTGCTCCTGGTGAGCCTTAATGAAATTGGTCTCACCTGCAGCTTCCTAGATAAAGTGCCAGTCATACCTTCAGGGCACATAGAACCCTTTAGAGGATCCCATAGCTACTTTCAAACCTTGAATGTGTAGTTTTTTCTGGTTTGCATTTGCACCCTTTTGATATCTAGATATTAGATTAGTTCCTTGGCTAGAGAAGCCACACAGTAGATTTGACACAGTGAAGCTTATTTTCAAGACTCTGGACATAACAGACAGGCTTTTGGTACCATAATTCACAACAACTTTACCAGGCTATGGCCCAGAACTGGTCTGAGTGTCAAGACAGTGATGTAAAACAAAGCCTGGCAATGACTTGTCACACTTTTAGAGCAGGGAAGGTGCTCATTGAGGGGAGATGTGGGACTACAAGAGATAAGGACAGTTGAGATGGAGGAAACCCACCAGTAGTGGCCTAGATGAAGCCCTATACTGAAGTTATACCTTGTAGGTAAACTCCATAAATACATTGGATCTATCAAGAGTCCATTGAAAATAATGGGACTTCTCACAGTGAAACTCACTCATGCTCATGGTTTTGCAATACCAGCTGCTAGGGACACAATGCTTGTGAGGATTCCTGGCACTTCTCATGGTCTCCTGGGAAAACAGTGAGAGTGGTTGTGTTCAAACTCCCCTCAGGTGCTGGCAGGCCCTATGACTGCTGAAGGAAGCATTTCAAGTATGCTTTGGGAGTTGTAAAGTATTTTGATAAGCAGCTAAAAGCTAGCAGGAAAAGAGCATCATTACTTGGTGATTGGCAGCTGCTCAATACTGAGCAGTCCTTTTGCTTACCTTGGCAAAGGCTTTGCTCCACCCCTCAGCAGAAGATGTTTGTGATGATTTCATCAGTGGGACTGTAGGACTTGCACAGGGATATTCTTTTCTCCAGCACAACAAGGAAAATCTACTTTTACTTTCCCCAGTATTACCCTGGAACAAATTTGCTTTAATTTAATCAAATTAAATCAACAGGTTAAAGCCCATCTCTTCAAAGTGCTCTAGCTGGATGCTCCATCTCAGGCTGTGGTTGCCAGAGGAGCCTTAACACCCTTCACTACTCTGACATCTGCAGAAGCTTAGCATCTCAAATAAAACAGTGTCATTTATACAAATTACATTTATATATTAATGCATTGGCAAATTCATTTGGGAGATTATGGCCATGGTGATTTGGCCAGAGCCCTCCAAGAGACTTGAGAAAGTCTTTGGACAGGACTGATTTTTTTTTTCCCGTTTCCTTGCTCTCTATAACCAAAATCTCTTACTAGAGCATGCTACTGTAATGTTTCCCTTCAACTTTCCCTCTTAATCTTGAATCTGTAGCTGGCAGCTGTCTGGGGAGAGTTTGTGTGGGCTGGCAGTTCTGCACTCTCAACATAAACAGCACCTAAGTGAAACCAGACTTTCTCATTACATTTTTTTCTTTGCTCTCCACTCCCCCCCACACACACAGAGGTAATGGCAGCACAGAACCTTTTATCCTGGCTAACGTACAACTCATTCATTTTCTTCCATGGCTTGCACATATGCAAAATAAAATCCATCCAAGTGGTAGAAGCAGCAGGCTCTGGTCAAAGGGATGCTGTGTCCCATCCCAGACTGGGCTGTCCCTAGGCTGTCCCCAGTGAGCACTGCCAACCCTCTCCCACCTGCAGAATTCCCCATCCAACAACTCCCCTTTCATCTTTCACATGGCAGTGCTTTAGCTGACCCCAACCAAAACGATGCAGTTTCCCCTATTTGTCAAAAAGCTCTTCTTATGTTTTTTTCTAAATCTCTCTCTTACATTTTACATCCTCAGCTTGGATCAGCTGGGTTATTTTTTGCAGAGGAGTTATCCAGTTGCATTTCAGCTGCTGTTCTACAGCATATCCTGCCTAGCAGAGTGATGAGGGACAGCCTAAGAACTTCTTTCATGGCCTCTCCCACACTGAAACCTATTCCAACAGCTCTTGGGAGTAATGAACCTTCTTTGTGCCAACAATAATAATAGAAATAGTGGAGCTTTCAAGGAAGCCACGGGACCCTGATTTAAAGGGGATTTAGGAGAATTTGTGAAGTTTCATGAAAGGTACTTCTGAAAACAAGATATTGTAACAGGAGCACTTTGAAACCTCCTCTAGGAAATTGGAGACCGCATGAAACTTGACAGGTTTTGGGTTTCATCACCAACACAGAACACCTCAGGGTCAGTGAAGAGTTCATACCCCTTCTACTCTTAGGGTGAGCATGCGGGTCCTGCCATGCTGCTGTGCGAGTAAACACTGGCATTCCATTAGTATTCAGTTTTTGGCTTTTGCTCACTTTAGCACCTGCAGAAGTGTTGTCTTGAGTTTTCTGTCTTTTGTCTTTCTGTAGAAGTTTCACACGCAGTCTTAATGTAAATAATGTCTATTCTTAGAATGTTTACATACTTCTCCTGTGAGAGATGAAATGATTGATGGTGATGCCCACCATTCAGGTTGAAGGGGTGGCGACCTGTGTAGCCAATCCCTTGACCTCTGTACATATGTATAAAAACTGGAGTCAAAATAAAGTTAGTGAGAGTTTTTCTACAACAGCCGTGTCCTGAGCCTCTCTCTAGTGTTCCTAAATTGAGACATGCCCAGCTTCGCCCCGCGACACAGAACATCTCCATAGATGTTCATACCCTGTTTGCATGTTCTCCACAGCCTTCCTCTGAACTCAGTGTGAATGTTATGGTGACATTCTCCTTTCTCCTGTCTTTCAGTATATTAAAGGGTGTTTGCAGCTCTTGGGGGGAGATAAGATGCAGTTTGAATCAATGGAGTAATTACAGAAGAATATGATACTAATGGGACTGATTTGAATGCATATCTAAGGATGAATGCTGTGGCTCCCTGCCCAGACAGTACACGCTTTCCCCATGATGAGTTATTTATGACTTGACACATCACAGCTCGGCTGTTTTGTCATTGATAAAGCAAACTCTGTCAATATTGTGCATTCTAACTGATCCAGGGATGGCTGCTGAGCAGTCTTCACATCTGCTACAGCCATGGCCACCCCCTCTCCAGCAGCAAAAGCAGAAGAGAAAGGCTGATACAGCTTCACCAAGGGCCAGTTGTGCCTGACTGAGTGACCATAGAAGTGTCCTTCCTTGGTGGAGTGATGGCACCAGTGGACATGAGAAGAGCTACTGACCTCATCTACCTGGACTTCTGGAAGACCTTTTATAAGGTCCTCCACAATATTCCTGGTTTGCGGCTAGTTTTAGTAACCTAAGAACTCCAGTACCTGAGGAGCCTGATCCAGCACCAAACTACTCAACAGCCAGTAGGGCACTGGGGACTCTGCCTGTGAATAAAGACCAAGCCTTACATGAACCTGACCTTGTATTTGCCCAGAGACATAGAGCTCCAGAAATCCAAAACTTTATAAATCTTATTTTTATATATATGTAAATACACATACATACTATGTGTATCATTATTGATTTATCATTATATCCAGATATAATAGATTGCAGTATAGCTATTTTGAGTCCTTCAGAGTGCACTCCATATGGCATCACATACCTCTGGCATGACAGCATTTATCTTTGCTTCTGTTTTTTTTCTTCGTCCCATAGTCATGTGTTGAGGCCAATGGTACCCAGAGATATTGTTATATCTAATGCACTGGGGCTGGGTGTTAAAACAAAATATTGATCTGAAAGGCCATGGCTTGGCAGCTCAGCTCTACACTGAGATCAGCATTCAGCCTCTCCCCAGACAAAACACCTGAACACTGAGCTTTAGAAAAATCCTATCTAAACCATAAGAAGACAGATCTAATTTCTTGATTATTTTTAATGGAGACATTTGGACCACAAACCGTGCACCAACAGTGCCAAAACCCCAAATCATCTGGACCATTAGTTCCTCTAAAAAAACTCCTGAGCACAGCCAGACCCAAGGGTTTGGAGGGTCCCTCCCAAAGGAGACTGTCATTGATTTCAGAGCATCAGATGCAAAATGCTGTTGTTTGAGCTCTGCTTCAGAACATGCCCACGGAGCTTTGTGTTGGGTAAGGACTCTTTGGAGGATGAACACCCCTGAGAACAATGGCAGGCTGCTGTAATTTGGAACTATACATTTGCAATACATTTGGAACTTAGCCCTGCTCTGTCACTCTCTTTTCCACACACCAGCAGACAGGACTCTCCAGCTGCTCTGTCTAAATTAGTGGGTTTTTTTAACTAGTCCTAGCAGAAGGGACCCTTAGCTTTCCTGCCCTGACACAAAGCAGACAGATGCTGTGGCTAAAAGACAATGCCTTCCCAGGGGACAGGGCTTCCTCTCACCTGTACACAGACAAAGCTGCTTCCAGCCCTGCTGTTGTACTGGCTACATGAAGAGAAGCTAAGCACTGGCAGAGCTAACAGAGCTAACAAATAATTCAGTGGATGGAAGTTGCTGAATGATATTTAGTCCCACATGCCACAAACCGTGTGTTCCTTGCTCTGCAACTTCAGATCTAAATAGTGGGGATTAGTAATATTCTGTTTGCTGACAGAATTTGTGTCTGTCCTTTGGCTTAGTATCAAAAGCAGTGGCTAGATGCCAAAAGATCATTTTTAAATACCTGAAGTGAAATTTTAACAGGTATTTCTTGCTGCTGAGTACCTTGAGTCCTCTATTTGGCATGTAGAGGAAGCAACCCCTGCTAACCAAAACTGGGCAATGAAAAGTAGTAATAGTGCAGGACCTTGTTTCAGTGGTAGATCTCAATCTTCCACAGCCCAGCTGCATGATCTAGAACCTTCCAGGGGAAAAAGAAAAAGCAGTTAAGTGCAGTGTGACTTTGCTGTCCAGGTTGCAGCTCAATGAGATTTCAGATGATTGGTACAAATCCTTAATTGATTGAGTGTTGTCTTCACTAGGAATAGAGCTCAAGTGATCCAGGCATCAACACCTGCATTGAATGACGCTCATCTCCCACTAGAGTGGGACATTTTCCAGACTTTATTTTGTGTGAGCAAAAATTTGTCTTATTCCCCATGAGGACCACAGAAATACATTCAGCTTTGTTGGATGTCTCCATGGGAAGGTCCTTTCCAAATATTAAGGTAAATTTGTGTTCCACAAACCCATCCAAAAGCTCCTCTGTCTGCTGCCACCTTCCTCTGCAGGCCTGCCAGACCTTAACAAACCACTCCTTTAATATCCCAAGACTTCTTGGTACTCACTGTCCCAATGCTGAGTGAGTATGTGACCTTCTAGACATCAAAAGCAAATATGTCTTTAGCAAAAATCAGTTTCAGTTCTTCTTCCTTCTACTCAGCTCCAAAACCTGAGTGAGCTTCAGTCCTTCATGTTGTATTTTTCTCCGCTCTCTGGAAATTTTTCTTCCAATTTCTCTATTATTATTTAATCATATGTGATCCTTTGACAGAAGGATTAATATTTGTTATGTTGCTACCATAAAATTCCCATTATACACAAACGTCCACACTTTGCAGCTTTTAAAAACTGTGACATTTGTAAATGAGAAATTAAAAATACCCCACTATAATTGATTTTTCATGTTTCAGCCAAATATCATCATATAAATAATTTCAAATGTTGCAACCTCATAACTTCAAGACAAGTTTGTTTTTATTGCACAAGTATTCAGCAGTCCCTCATCTGGTATTATAACTTTGTTTGAAAGAAATATCTGTGAAATCAAGTCCCAGACCCTGAGATTCTCCAGTCTAAAATCATGCACAATTTCTGAAAGGGAAGAGTGGCAGAACCAGCTCTGAGGAAACTCAAACAATAAACCAAAGCAGTAAAGGAAAATTATTTATGCTGAGTCACCATCCATTGGCGGAAAAATCTCTCTAGTAGAAGGGAATCTGTTCATACACAATTTAGAGTGGTGAAAAAGAAAAGTATTTAAGTCCAAAAATGGCCCTGAGATGATAGCTACATGTAAATGTACAGGGAGAAGAAGAGAATTTTTGTGCCAACAAGATTCTCTCTTAAAGTCAGAGCCTATGGGAGCCCATGGGTGCCTGCTGCTCCTGCCCCAGCACAGCTCCAGGGACAGCAGGGACTGGAACCAGTTATTTGGGCTCTGACTGAAGCCAGTGGCCTTAAGCAACTTCTTGTCCTTATTTTTCTGGCTATAAGTTTTTGTGCAATTCTCCAGTTTTCAGAGGGATTTGTCTTTCCTGTAGGAGGATTCTCCCAGAGGGCTTTGCTCATACATGTAGGGAAGAAAGCAGACACAAGCAGATTTTAATTAAACCATTTTTTCAGCTCCCCAGGCTTGTGCAATTTAACTTCTTCTCAGAGATAATAGTAACACTTACGTCATTTTTCATTATTGTTAGTTTTGCTTGTGGAATTGCACTGGCAAGAAACCCCCTGGAAGCAAATGCTCATTGAATCCTATTGTTTCCATTCCCTTCAGCCGTCATTTCTCAGCCAAAGAACAAATGTTACCAGCAACAGGAAGGAGCTTGATTTTCCAACAAAATCAGCAGAATTGCAAATGCAGAGAACAGGCATAATATCTCACTAAGATCTGCCTGGTTAAAGGCGTTATTTGTCAATAATTTTTTAAAAAATAAAAAGAAACTGGTACTCTCTATAGAGGACTGAGATGGAAGACTTAGAAATTAGTGGCATTGCAGTGGCAGAGGTGTGGAGGAAGGGAGAGCAGGGATATGGGACGTGGAAGGGGCGTTCCACTGGCCCCAGTCAGCAGCTCTCCCCCTCTCCTTAGCCCTGTGTCAGCTCATTAGCAGCCCTGATTGCCATCTGAAGTAGTAAAATAAACACCACCCCAGTGGAATATTCTGGGATTAGCCTCTCAGGCCTGTCAGGGCATGAGCTCAAGCTTTGCCCTGCTCTGAAGGATGGACTGATAAATAAGAAAGTAGATTGAGCGAGCTGGTTATTATATTGCCCTCCAAAGTGCAAACGTTGAGCCATTTCATGTCAGAGGCTCAGCGTTTGCTGCAAGCACAGGGGGAATGGGCAGCTCTCATGAAGCTAATTGCAAAGCCTAGTTAGGTTTAAACCCCAAGAGGAAGGAATGCAAATAGTCGATACAAAGAAGCATCTGGAGCCCGGGGTGCTCTTTCCAGGAGACTTTGGGTGCCAGACAAAGCCACGATCATGTCAGCAGTTGACACGGACACGCCGAGGTGATGCCTCAGCACCATATGGGCTCCTGACCAGAGATGTGCTGCCCCTCCTCCCTCTCACAGGGTGAAAAATGCTGAGGGGCTTCTGGTGGGCTCCCCCCACCTCCCTGTGCTGGGGGTGGATGCAGGAAAGTGATCATTGGCTGTACCTGCCCTGGCCCACGAATATCCACTCTCCATCATTCGAGGGGGCTATTTGAGCTCACAGTGTTTTTGCATACCCAGAACTCCCTCCCCAGCCTCCAGAACCATGTAAAACACAGAGGTTGTTTAAAGAGACCATGGTGCTCTTCAAGATGCACCAAGGCATTGGAGGAAAGAAGTCTAATCTAATCTTATGGGTTTTTCATGACGAGTTTTTTGCTAAAATACAGTGTCACTGTGATTTTCCTCTTTGCTCTGACAGCTGTCACAGTAGGTGGGTCTGGCCCTTTGCTCCTTTTCCACACTTGCTTTCCTCTCCTCTGAGCCTGCCTTTCATCTTTTATTTCTTAATGTTTCTCCCTAAAGTGCATGTGCTGTTGGAAAACTCAACCTGGCTTTTGAAATGCCTGTGTAATGTGTAACAAGAAATGCTAGATGTGGGATCTGGAGGATGTTGCTTCCCCACTTCCTTCCCGTCCCCTCCAAAACAAACAAATAATTTAAATTTGTGAGGTGGTTTTGCTTATGGCTTTAGACCCACTGCAGTTGGTTCAAGCACAACCAGCGGGGTGGTGACTCCTAGAAGGGCTGAGAAGTAAACGCAGAGGGTGTGAGACCTAACCCAGCCTGTCACCCAAGAACCCACAGCCCGAGAGCATGGCCAGCAGGAGGCAGGTGTGGGAGGGAAAAAGAAACTCTAAATGCTGAAAAACTGGAAGCGAGGCAAGTTTAGGGGGTGATTGAAACCTGTCTTGATCCTGCTTCCTCTCCTGTTCCTCCCGAGGTCAGTGAGGTTTGAACAAGAGCAGCACTGAGACCTGACTATGTATTTTGTGATTTCAATCTTTTATTCTTTGTCCCAAAACACAATCATATAATTTCATGCCTGAAATGATGTCTCTTTCTGCTAAAGGAATCTTTCTTGTTGTTTGGCAAACAAAACAAAAAGCCAAGATGGAAAACTTGGATCAGGTCTAAAAAGTTTATTAATATCCACCATGGCTGTATGTCAGGAAGCTCTAGTTTCATAATATGGCTTCTAAAAGTATTGATGTTTGGTAACAGTGGGGGTATTTTGGCTTTGCTCTTCTGTCTTTCCTGGTTGTATCATTAAATGCATTGCAAGAGTGACACCAGCCAACCTCTAGAAATACCCAGCTACAGTGATGCTGCTGATTGTCTGTAAATGATCAGCTCAAAGGCTTTTAATGTATTTTGGACCTCAGTCATAATGGATCTCTGATGATGGCAAAGGGTAATAAGATAATGGGTATTTATCCCCCAGTGCTGTGCTTCACTCCTCCTGCCGGCCTGCTCTGTGCAGGTGGAGCTGGGGGCAGGAACCCAAACCAGTGACATTGCAGATCAGGCCTGTAAGTGAAATAATAAGGAGCAGCTTAGCAGAATTACTGAACTGATGCAGGAGTTTGGCATCCCATCATCTTTCTGCTTACCCTAGGGGAGTGTGGTGAACATGTGTGATTAATGTTCCGGGTCTTTCAGAGGACACGGGCAATCTAATATGGCCAGGCAACTGTTTTTCAACAAGAAATTAGAAGTGAGCTACTCCACTTTAGTTTTTTTAATCTCTTTTTTTATCTTTGTCTGTTGTCTGGCTTGAAAACAAGGGTGGGGAAGTTTGGGAAGGAATGTCCCAAGTAACTGGGATGCAGGGATCTGATGCAGAGCTTTCCTTACTGCAAATTATAACATATCCTACCTATTATTAACAGGAGATTTGTGTTGCTGATACACTGCCAGGCTCAGATTAGGAGCTCTGGAAGTTTAGCTTTGGTTTCAAAGGGAGGTATTCAGCCAATAATCCTTTGCAGGTCTGCACAGGAATGCAGAGGGGAGTTGTCTCTCTGCTGAGGGACTGACAGATTTATTACCCTGCTATCTGCAGTGAGCTGGGCTTGGAAAGGGCAGCACTGGAAGGCTGATTCCTTGTCTGCAGAAGACACTAAGGCCTGCCTTGCTGAGAGAAGCAAATTATGGTGGCTTCCTCCTTGTGGCAGCTCATTTCCCTTTCCCTTTCCCTTTC